>OAMR01000118.1:1740466-1755259 GCA_900205405.1 Echinochloa crus-galli
GATCAGATGGTGAAGCTCCTTCAGCCGATTATGTTGGACTTGTTTCTTCATCAATAGTTCTTCATCAAGCGCCTGCACGTTGCTCGGGGGCTTATAGAATATGGGTATCCCTGGACCCACCACCGATAGGGTGACAACAAACCTAGGCCCACTTCTGACAAAGTTGTGGGCCGACCCTGAGGAGGCCCACAAGGATTCGCCGGATTGCCGAATAAGTTTGATGATGATGTGAGTGACAAGATGCGTAACCCGGCATGCGGATTGCACCCACATATTCGGAAATGTCTATTGTAATCTTATTGGATTAGTTTTCTTGATGTAATCCAGTAGGTTTAGATCTAAACCGACTTGTAAACCCTAGATCGTCGGCCTATATAAGGCGGCCTAGGTCAACCCTAAAGGGAGACACAAGACAACAACCAGAATCACCCCCTTTGTAACTGACAATTTTACTATAGCTTCCTAAAGCTTTGACGTACACAAGCAATACAAATCCTACCAAACAAATGACGTAGGGTATTATACCTTCGAGTAGCCTGAACCTGTCTAAACCCTACGCTTTGTGTTACCTCGAGCTTACTAACTCTGTGATCCCCGTCTACAAATCTACCACTTGGATGTCCCCTTATGGATTGCCGGTCTTAAAGTCCAACAAACCTCTCTTTGTGAGATTGTGTGTTTTGTGCATATCCTTGAATTGGGTTGAGAAGATGATTGTGTGGGATCTTTAGAGAGTTTTACAGAGTAAAAGAAATAAGTGAAGAACATTTCCTTAGATGGAGCACTTGCGGTTGGCATCTAGCAACTTGTGAATCATCTATTACTCTTGAAGGTGAAGCCCCTTAGACGGCTAGGTGTCGCCGGTGAGCTATGTATTTGTGATGAGTCACGGATAGTTTGTGAAGGCTACGATCTTGCCTCTTTAGAGGAATGGTCAATCTAGTAGAACCGAGCAAAGAGGCTAGGAGTGTATAAGCCCACCTATCATATGCACCTCAACGGAAACGTAGGATTCACTTTGGAGAATCCGAACTTTGGGAAACAACTCATTGCGTTTCCTATTTGGTTCACTTCACTTGTTCAATTCTAGTATTTGTTATTGCTTCTACTTCGATCTACTTGGTTTTGCTTATTATCTGGGTAGGAGCTTTGTGGACTTGCTAGAAATCATTTACATTTCACCTCCTTAAGTTTGGTTTGTGCTATAACTCGTAGCTTGTTGGTTTTCTATGTGAGAAATAGGTCTGTCCGATTTTGGTACTAACAGAGGGAATTAGTTTTGAAAGTTTGCATAACGTTAAGTCTAACGCGCTATCGGTCACGCTCCGCGCCAAGAGCGTGACCCACGCGCCGTTGCTGCGCCCCCCGGCTTGTGCGCCGCCGCCCGTCGGGTTAGCTCCCGAGGTTAGGCCCCCGGGGTTACTGGAGTCAGAGATCACCGGCGGTGGCGACGGAGGGCCGGGCGGCGAGGGCGCTGCAGGCCGGGTGGTGGGGGACCCTCGGTGGGCGGTGCTGGTTGCGGGGGCGGAGATGGCGGAAGAGGAGGTAGCGCTGGTAGATTGGCATGGCGACGGTGGAGGCGGCGCAGCGCCGCCGGAGCCGGGAGCGGAGGAGGCGGCCGGGGCGAAGAAGGCAATGGAGGTGACCGGCAGCTGACAGGTTGGTGTGGGAGTGGTGGCGGGCGGCGCCGGAGAGATATGCTCTCTCATTTGGATTCCTTCTAATGATTGTAGAATTACCTTTTTGATAGGTGAGAGATATGTTCTTATTAGCTAGTCAGGTACATGAGAGGATTGCACATAATTTATGTAACATGTTGTTTGAATTATACATCCACAAGTATACATGTATCTTGGGTGGATACTTCATATTTTCTTTTAAAAATTTGCATGATGGACCTTTTGGTATGGCATAATTGTTTTGTAAATTCCTCTTTGAAGTAATTTTGGTCAAGACCTTAGATAATTGTTTTAACATACCCTTTTTTTGTTTCATCAAAGTTTGTGGACACACCATCAGATCAAAGAAATATTCAACCACAAAGATATTTAACTCGATTTAATACATATAAACATTGCACTAAAGGGTACATCGCTATAGTTATGTGCATATAGGTTTTATTACGACGCAAAATGCAATGATATTACCGTATTTTGTTCTTTCAATATTTCAAAAATTAGTTATGGACTTTTGTGCAAACTCATGTGGGCAATGATACTCATAGAATACGTAGGCAATATAATTAATAGGTTATGCATCCATATTGAGATACGCCTCGAGATTAAATAGGTAGAGAAAGAAGGAGAACGATGCACTATCATTTATAGCAATATAGATTGAGATACACATAGATATAGAACAACATGAATCGCAATTTGTTGTTCTATAAATAGCCTCGATTCTTACATCTCGTTCAAATAGAAGAGGAACACCATAAAGAGAGATACCTTAGCCCTGGGATAACCATGGCTTTGAGGACAACCGACTGCCCTGTAAATGGGCTCAATGTCATCGCCGTTGATGAAGACGAACATCATGCAAACTACATCAAGGTCGTGCTCCCTCAATACAACTATCATGGTAAGTTGCATAGTTATTTTTTGAAATCAACAAAAAATTGCTCCTGAATCAAGAATCATTGCAACTAATGTACTTTTCTTGTCCTTATGAGTAAGCTTGAGCATTTCTCAGGCCAGGCCAACAAAATGTTTGATTTTTTGTTGCCACAAATCAGTCCTCTAAATTAACCAGCGCCAAGCCTGGCCTTAAATGAGTGCTAGGCCAGGCACTATTTTCACTCGTCTACATATGATATACCTTTTGTAAATTTCTTATATATGTCACAAATAGGCTCTAAGTTTGCTTCCCTACTCCAGTGGCAGTGTATACAAGTCCCATAAGGGCTCTTAATTTTCTTAAGGATCATGCACAAGATGTTGATTTCCTATTGGTAGCAGTGGACATGGAAGAGATATCAGGTTTTCAATTCCTTGATATTGCCATAAGGATGCACCAAAACATCCAAGTGATAAGTAAGTATTTAGTCTCACATTGAAGGGAATCCCATAGTTAATCTCTTTTTTAAGAAGGAGTTAGGTTGATGTGTCTTATCTTTGAAAGAGTGATGTCTGCTACGACAACAATAGACATGATAAAAAGAAGTGTTAAACTTGGTGCTTGTTTTCTGGCAAACAAACCTCTTGGTTCTGTTACCATAAGGAATTTATGGCAACATGTTGACATTGGGCCTCGAAAGATTGAGATAATTGAGAATTTTATTCGAGGTTGTATTTTTCACAAGTGCTAATTTATTTTGCTTTTATAGAATAATAAATCTATCATTGTGTATTTTCCTGAACACATCATTGAGCAGCCTGGGTTAAATGAGATTTAATATAATTTTCTTAGGGAGGGATCCATTGTATTACATATCCATTATAATTTACATAAATGGCCCATCGAACCCACAATTACAAGGGTTGTGCCTTGTTGCATTTCACCAATGTTTCTTCCATGAGTAATATATTATGTGTACTCATCTGGTATATTATAAAAAGTAGTCTATTTATCTTTTCTTGAGTAGTTTATAATGTTTAGGTTCCCTAACTTTTTATTACTAAAAAATAATACCATCTTTAATAAATAGAGTTACATATGCCACTCAAATTAGGGAAATGCATGCATTGCAAACCATTTTGAACTTATTTATGTTCTAAGTAACAAAATGAACGACTTAACTATTTTCTATGTTGCAAACCATACATATAGGTTCTTCAGGTAAAACACATGCAGAACAAAGCACCATTAAAGACTCATCTGATTATGCGAAGTCCAAGAGCATCAACAATTCTAAGGTGCAAAGCTCCATTGGAAGTAACAGTGTAAACATGAGCCTTATCAACTATTCCAACTTTGAAGATGGTGAAGTGGAGAAAAATCCCGATGAGGGCTCTGAAGATAGCGCATCCGTGGGCAAATGAAGCAAATACTGTGGATGAGTATCACTTTGAGTGAGGTGGGACCGATTATGCTAATGATGTAAAACAAAACCAAATAATTAATGACATCCATAAAGATATTCTCATGGCTGTTCTTATATTGGGAACTCAGACGTAATGCAATGGCTCGACTCATATTTTGCAACATTATGGGGGTTGATTCAATCTTGATTTTTTCCTACAATTTTGGTGGATCTTTAACATGCATCTGCACACACGTTGAACTGACAATTTTAGGAAGTGGCCAAAGTTGGTGATGGTGATGGCCAGCATTGGTACCAAATCACTAGTATTTATGAATTGGTTGATCAATTTCACATGCTCACGGTAACCAAAACAACCCAAGTATGTATCCATCGTTAGACAACACAGAGAACTTTGTACCACAAAGCATACCTTGTTTCACTACTATAATAACTGCATGTACCGTCAGTTCAAAAGGGTCTTTACCATCGGAAAATGACGATAGAAATAGTCATTTTTATCGCCGGCTGTTTTTCCAACCGTACTAACCTCGTATGACCGCTGGATCCTATAATGAAAGGACAAGGTACAAAACTCAATCTATAGCGACAGCCGCCGACCACATGATGTGCTCGTTGATCACTAAAAATTTGAACCCTTCATGGAAACATAACAATGCATGGTATATTCATTGTCCTACTTTGTATCTTGTTATTAGTATGATACCCTATCGGACCTTAGGACCGGCAATCCACCTGGGGGTACTCGAGTGGTTGATTTGTAGGAGGGGCGATCGATGAACTAGTAACTTGATGGTACACATGAGGCACTAATTTAGACAGGTTCGGGCTACCCGGAGGAATAATCCCCTACGTCCTGTGTCGGTGGCGTTGCTTGTATTGCTTGGTACTCGGCAGAGCTTCAGGAAGCTAAGGCGAGCGTATGGTTTACAGGATGCGATGCGTAATGTCGTGTCCCTCATGGGGCGCCCTTGGCCGCTTTATATAGGGTAGCGGACTAGGGTTTACAAGTCAGTTTCATCTAAACCTGCTTGATTTTCAATCAGGACTCTCGTCCGTGTCTGTTACAACCGAATATTCCGGGATACCCGGACAAGCCGTGAAAGGATCAACACTAGGCCTAGAGGGGGGGGGGTGAATAGGTCTGTAATAAGATTCTGCAAATTTTCTCCAAGAATCTGTCAGTTGTCGGATGATCCGACACAGTCTCGGATCTTCCGGACCCCAGAAGATCTGACACTGTGTAGGATCTTCTGACGGGTTAAAAAGAACTACTTCGAGATTTGAATTCTGCAGACCTTTTGATGATTTAAACTTAGAAAATTCATAATAAATCAACCGTAGCTCAGTAAAATATGAAACCAGTTTCTATATTTTTCTAAAATCATGACCTACGTGTTAGTGTAGAGTTTGGTGTTCTTTGGGTCTTCTTTCCTCACTGTCTTGGTGTTTCTTTGCTAGTAGCCGCGTCTTACTTTAATTTACGCAACCTTAGGAGCTCCAGAGAGTCAGGAGGAGCCGGACCACTACGACAGCTACTTTGACGAGGAGGAGGACGCTTGCCCAGGTTCACGCCCGACCAATCTCTGAAATACCTATTAGACATGCTATTAGAATGCTAGCGCTTTACTTTAATCGCATGATGAACCTGCACTGCCTTTGTTATTATCCTGTTACCTTGATATCCTATTATCCACTGAGTATTAAATGCTATGCTATGTGTTGGGATGGTTGTGATCTGATCCTCTTGGCGTGCGTTGTGGGTGGTTTGGGAGGAGTAGTGCAGCTAGGCGGTGTAAGCGAGTAATAACAACCCGATCGTTTGATCGGGGTGCTTGGGGGCTACACTCGGGTAGTCCCTGCGGAGTACCTGTTGCGGGTACATGGTTACTTGGTTACTTTTGAGGAGTTGGGCGGCAATACCTGTCATGGGTGCCGATTGCGGACCGTTACGGCGGATCGCTTTGACGCTGATACTCGCTTTACCGATAATTAAGGACCGAGTCGAGACCGTCTTTAAGACGTGGATTACAGTGCTCGCCGTCTACCCAGAATGGGGAGGGTTCCAGCAAGCCTACTTAGTGTGGTGCCTGACCTGTAGGAGATTCGAGTTTGATATGTGTAAGGGGGACTCGTTGCGGCGTACTCTCCCTGATTTACCACTGCCCCCGACTGGCCCGGTGGGAAGGTTCCACGACCCTGGGGCAGCTGTTAGCTCAGATTGTTTCCCGAGCCCAGGGAGACAGTATGGCATCGTTACTTCTTAGGGTCTTTGCTGTGGGCTGTGTCTCAAGTTGGCTAGCTACCAGCTGCAGCCCGGATGGTTCCAGGAGCGCAACCTCTGCAGAGTGAAAACTATACGTATAGCCGTGTCCACGTTTATGGACGACGCATCTGGATTGCTTGAGATTAGCATGGGATTCTGCTTTCTTTACTCATCCTTGGTTTGGGATATGAGAGGTTGGTCCAGCTCTGCTGATGAGACAAGGTGGGGAGGGAGCTCACCGAGTCGACTAGTGAGTGAAAGGAGTTGGTGGATGTTATTTGCGGAACCCTTCATGGAAAAATAAAATGCATGGTATATTTCATTGTCCTACTTTGTATCTTGTTATTAGTATGATACCCTATCGGACCTTAGGACCGGCAATCCACCTGGGGGTACTCGAGTGGTTGATTTGTAGGAGGGGCGATCGATGAACTAGTAACTTGATGGTACACATGAGGCACTAATTTAGACAGGTTCGGGCTACCCGGAGGAATAATCCCCTACGTCCTGTGTCGGTGGCGTTGCTTGTATTGCTTGGTACTCGGCAGAGCTTCAGGAAGCTAAGGCGAGCGTATGGTTTACAGGATGCGATGCGTAATGTCGTGTCCCTCATGGGGCGCCCTTGGCCGCTTTATATAGGGTAGCGGACTAGGGTTTACAAGTCAGTTTCATCTAAACCTGCTTGATTTTCAATCAGGACTCTCGTCCGTGTCTGTTACAACCGAATATTCCGGGATACCCGGACAAGCCGTGAAAGGATCAACACTAGGCCTAGAGGGGGGGGGTGAATAGGTCTGTAATAAGATTCTGCAAATTTTCTCCAAGAATCTGTCAGTTGTCGGATGATCCGACACAGTCTCGGATCTTCCGGACCCCAGAAGATCTGACACTGTGTAGGATCTTCTGACGGGTTAAAAAGAACTACTTCGAGATTTGAATTCTGCAGACCTTTTGATGATTTAAACTTAGAAAATTCATAATAAATCAACCGTAGCTAAGAAAAATATGAAACCAGTTTCTATATTTTTCTAAAATCATGATCTACGCGTTAGTGTAGAGTTTGGTGTTCCTTGGGTCTTCTTTCCTCGCCTTCTTGGTGTTTCTTTGCTAGTAGCCGCGTCTTATTTTATCTTACGCAACCTTAGGAGCACCGGAGTTCGTGGAGGAGCCGGACTACCCCGACAACTGCTTTGAGGAGGACGAAGAAGCCTACCCAGGTTCACGCCCGACCAATCTCTGAAATACCTATTAGACATGCTATTAGAATGCTAGCGCTTTACTTTTAATCGCATGATAAACCTGCACTGCCTTTGTTATTATCCTGTTACCTTGCTATCCTATTATCCACTGAATATTAAATGCTATGCTTGCATGTGTTGGGATGGTTGTGATCTGATCCTCTTGGCGTGCGTTGTGGGTGGTTTGGGAGGAGTAGTGCAGCTAGGCGGTGTAAGCGAGTAATAACAACCCGATCGTTTGATCGGGGTGCTTGGGGGCTACACTCGGGTAGTCCCTGCGGAGTACCTGTTGCGGGTACATGGTTACTTGGTTACTTTTGAGGAGTTGGGCGGCAATACCTGTCATGGGTGCCGATTGCGGACCGTTACGGCGGATCGCTTTGACGCTGATACTCGCTTTACCGATAATTAAGGACCGAGTCGAGACCGTCTTTAAGACGTGGATTACAGTGCTCGCCGTCTACCCAGAATGGGGAGGGTTCCAGCAAGCCTACTTAGTGTGGTGCCTGACCTGTAGGAGATTCGAGTTTGATATGTGTAAGGGGGACTCGTTGCGGCGTACTCTCCCTGATTTACCACTGCCCCGACTGGCCCCGGTGGGAAGGTTCCACGACCCTGGGGCAGCTGTTAGCTCAGATTGTTTCCCGAGCCCAGGGAGACAGTATGGCATCGTTACTTCTTAGGGTCTTTGCTGTGGGCTGTGTCTCAAGTTGGCTAGCTACCAGCTGCAGCCCGGATGGTTCCAGGAGCGCAACCTCTGCAGAGTGAAAACTATACGTATAGCCGTGTCCACGTTTATGGACGACGCATCTGGATTGCTTGAGATTAGCATGGGATTCTGCTTTCTTTACTCATCCTTGGTTTGGGATATGAGAGGTTGGTCCAGCTCTGCTGATGAGACAAGGTGGGGAGGGAGCTCACCGAGTCGACTAGTGAGTGAATGTTAGAAGATGATGTCTCCAAAAGGGTCTTTACCATCGGAAAATGACGATAGAAATAGTCATTTTTATCGCCGGCTGTTTTTCCAACCGTACTAACCTCGTATGACCGCTGGATCCTATAATGAAAGGACAAGGTACAAAACTCAATCTATAGCGACAGCCGCCGACCACATGATGTGCTCGTTGATCACTAAAAATTTGAACCCTTCATGGAAACATAACAATGCATGGTATATTCATTGTCCTACTTTGTATCTTGTTATTAGTATGATACCCTATCGGACCTTAGGACCGGCAATCCACCTGGGGGTACTCGAGTGGTTGATTTGTAGGAGGGGCGATCGATGAACTAGTAACTTGATGGTACACATGAGGCACTAATTTAGACAGGTTCGGGCTACCCGGAGGAATAATCCCCTACGTCCTGTGTCGGTGGCGTTGCTTGTATTGCTTGGTACTCGGCAGAGCTTCAGGAAGCTAAGGCGAGCGTATGGTTTACAGGATGCGATGCGTAATGTCGTGTCCCTCATGGGGCGCCCTTGGCCGCTTTATATAGGGTAGCGGACTAGGGTTTACAAGTCAGTTTCATCTAAACCTGCTTGATTTTCAATCAGGACTCTCGTCCGTGTCTGTTACAACCGAATATTCCGGGATACCCGGACAAGCCGTGAAAGGATCAACACTAGGCCTAGAGGGGGGGGGGTGAATAGGTCTGTAATAAGATTCTGCAAATTTTCTCCAAGAATCTGTCAGTTGTCGGATGATCCGACACAGTCTCGGATCTTCCGGACCCCAGAAGATCTGACACTGTGTAGGATCTTCTGACGGGTTAAAAAGAACTACTTCGAGATTTGAATTCTGCAGACCTTTTGATGATTTAAACTTAGAAAATTCATAATAAATCAACCGTAGCTCAGTAAAATATGAAACCAGTTTCTATATTTTTCTAAAATCATGACCTACGTGTTAGTGTAGAGTTTGGTGTTCTTTGGGTCGGGGTGCTTGGGGGCTACACTCGGGTAGTCCCTGCGGAGTACCTGTTGCGGGTACATGGTTACTTGGTTACTTTTGAGGAGTTGGGCGGCAATACCTGTCATGGGTGCCGATTGCGGACCGTTGCGGCGGATCGCTTTGACGCTGATACTCGCTTTACCGATAATTAAGGACCGAGTCGAGACCGTCTTTAAGACGTGGATTACAGTGCTCGCCGTCTACCCAGAATGGGGAGGGTTCCAGCAAGCCTACTTAGTGTGGTGCCTGACCTGTAGGAGATTCGAGTTTGATATGTGTAAGGGGGACTCGTTGCGGCGTACTCTCCCTGATTTACCACTGCCCCCGACTGGCCCCGGTGGGAAGGTTCCACGACCCTGGGGCAGCTGTTAGCTCAGATTGTTTCCCGAGCCCAGGGAGACAGGATGGCATCGTTACTTCTTAGGGTCTTTGCTGTGGGCTGTGTCTCAAGTTGGCTAGCTACCAGCTGCAGCCCGGATGGTTCCAGGAGCGCAACCTCTGCAGAGTGAAAACTATACGTATAGCCGTGTCCACGTTTATGGACGACCGCATCTGGATTGCTTGAGATTAGCATGGGATTCTGCTTTCTTTACTCATCCTTGGTTTGGGATATGAGAGGTTGGTCCAGCTCTGCTGATGAGACAAGGTGGGGAGGGAGCTCACCGAGTCGACTAGTGAGTGAAAGGTGTTGGTGGTTGATATTTGTGGGAACCTGCTGAGGCAGGACGAGGGCAACGTGGTTGTGAGCGATGGTTGGTTTGGGGAAGTGTGATCTCTGGTGAGATAAGGTGCTGGTGATGAGTTGAACTTGGGTTAATGCTGCTGCGCGCATAGGAAAAACCCCAGCTTATATCCCTTGGTCATTTTATTACTAGTTTAGGCCACTTTAAAGCTTGCTTCATATTATGGTTGGTGACGAGGACCTGTCCCATTTCCTTGGGGACAGACTTTGGGTGGACAGGAGAAGACCCCGAGCACGAGTTCAACCAGGATGGATGGTACGATTGAAGGGTTACGCGTGCGCTCAAGGGAGTGGACCCGATTGAAGGGAGTGGACCCGATGATTTAGCTACCGCTGCGTAGCTGTTCTCTTTGTCGATTTAGCCCAGAGGGCTTGTACCAGATCGCTATGTTTTATATATGTCATGTACTGAATCTTTTATCGTTGTATGGATGTGATATTCTTCTGAGATGAGTTCTGTACGAGATAGCTGCTATTCCTGGGACTATCTCAAGGATACAGGGAGTCGGATTCTTGTCATTGAGAATCCGGTTCGTTTCAGTCTTGCCCAAGTATTTTTGAAGATAGAGGCGATTTGTGGCATGGCAAGCCGTGTTGATCGCCTCGGCCCAAAAGATGTCCGGAGTCTTGTATTCATCAAGTATGGTTCTTGCCATTTCAATCAAAGTCCGATTCTTCCTTTCAACAATGCCATTTTGTTGAGGAGTATATGGAGCGGATAGCTCATGCTTGATTCCCTCTTCATCAAGAAATTCTTCTACATTGAGATTCTTGAACTCCGTCCTATTGTCACTTCTTATATGCTTGATCTTCAACTCAAACTCATTTTGAGCTCTTCTTATGAACTTCTTTATGATTCCTTGAGCTTCACTTTTGTCTTGTAAAAAGAAAACCCATGTGAAGCGAGAGAAATCACCCACAATGACAAGTCCATACTTATTTCCACCAATGCTAACATATGCAACCGGTCCAAATAAGTCCATATGTAGCAACTTGCTTCATGATCTCTAAGGAAATGATGTCTAATGTCAATGTGCTTGGTTCTTGAGTGTTGGACCGGGTTGTTTGCGAAGGTCCACCGGAGGAATATGCCTACAAAACAAGTTTAAGCTTTGGACTTAGGTACCCAAAAGTGATTGGGTCCTTGAGTGTTAGATTTTGACATTTTAGGCACCCACACACTCCTCATCATCTTCCTAGTATGAGCACCAATGTACTTTACCACCATCTTCCCATTTTGGTCCCAACCAACCGTATAATCAATGGTGTAGTTTGGGGATGGCTTGTGCTCAATGATCTTCTCATCTTTCTTGATCTTGATTATGCTTTTGGCATCTTTGCTAGATGCCCCAACAATTGGCTTGACTTCCTTGGTGCTTACCGACACACCATGAGCCATGTCCATCAATTCACCTAGGTTGGTACCTTTGGTGAACAATGATACATCACGTCCCCTTACCTTGCTTGTACCATTGGCTTTTCCAAATCTAATGAATCCGAGCCCATCCTTGATAGTAGGATATCTTTTGGCTTTATATGCCGGGTGGGTCTCAAATTCACTCTTACCTTTGTCTTTGCCAAAGGTCTTTGTCAACTCTAGAATTTTAGCATCTTTAGCCTTGACCTTCTCCTCTAGATTTGAAAGGTTAGTTGCATAAGCATTTATATCAACTTTATAGCATCTTGAACAACCTTCACTAGTAGAGACATTAGGATCAAGAGTTGTCTTAGAGATGGTTTTGATGCTTTCCCATGCCATAGTTGACTTCAAGGTCTTTGTGCTTGACCTCTAGGCTTGAATGCCTTTCTTGAAGTTCACTATGAGCATTCTTTAGGTTGGCTAGAGAATCAGTTATAGAAATAATAGGAGCAAGAACAAAAGTGGAGACAAAGGATTTTCTACCGAAGTTCACTCCACAAAGGAGCTACCTTGAGTTTCTCCTCAACTAGAATTTCTTCTAGGACAAGGTTTCTCTCCTTCTCAAGGATGAGCAATTCTTCTTGCCTATCAAGAGACTCCTTTATTTTCTCCAATTTCTCCAATAGCTTTTTAATTTGTTTGTAACCACTTTTACCGAACTTGTTTATCATGTTTCTCTCATGTTCGGCTTCCTCTTCATCTAACTCTTTTCCTATTGCAATAGATATTGAGGGAGTGGATGATGGAGGAACGGAAGCATTTAATACCTTGGTCCCTTGAGCCATGAGGCACATGGGAGCTTCATCGTCACTCTCATCAAGGTTGTTGAAGAGTCGAGGAGTTGGTGTAGGAGCTTGAATGGCAAGTGTGGCCATTCCTCCGTCTTCGGAATCACTTGATGAATCCCAACCTTCTCCAACATGAGCACTACCAAACTTCTTTTTCTTGTACTCCTTGCTCTTCTCCTTGTACTTCTTCTCTTTTTCATAGGATTTGTCTTTTGACTTCTTATCTTCCCTGTCATTTTTCTTGTGAGGGCAATCAACAATGTAGTGGCCATTCTCACCACACTCATAGCATCTTCTTTGAGAAACTGGCTTCTTGTCACTCCGTATCTTCATGAACCTCTTGAAGTTCTTCACCGTTATGGCGGTTTCTTCGTCGGTGCTATCATTGTCACTTGAATCTTCCTTCTTCTTGGACTTGGAAGTCTTTTCTTTTGACTCAACTTTCTTGCTTAGTTCGGCCTTAAGAGTGATTGCCTTGACTTCGGTTGGCTCCATTGACTTGGCAACATCCAAGTTGTTCATCTCGTGATATTGCAATTTGTTGAGCAACTCCATGGGTAGTATTTTCTTGAACTTGCCCTTCTCTATAATAATGGTACCAAGCATTGCGCATTGGATTCTTGGGTGCGTAGGCTCTAAGTAGCTTTTTTGTTACTTTGTTCTCGTCCCAATCATTGCTTCCAAGCATTCTAATCTCGGTGACAAGAAGCTTCAACCGATCATACATCTCTTGTAGGGATTCATCCTTCTTCATGACAAAAGCTTCAAGCTCTCCTTGTAGGAGATCAACTTTGCCTTCCTTGACTTCATCCGATCCTTCATGTGCCATTTGAAGAGTGTCCCATAGCCCCTTGGCACTATCGATTCCTCTAATCTTGTTGTACTCGTAGGAGCTTAGAGCACTTCTAAGCACAGTCACGGCTTGCGAGTTGCGGAAGATGTCGTATTCTTGTTCTCTACTTGGCGCCGCGGTCTTGTCCACACCTATAGTCACAATAGTCCAAAGAGATGGATGAAGACCATGTAGATAAACTTTCATGTCATCGCTCCAACGAGCATAGTCCTCTCCATCAAACTTGGGGACTTTGCCCATTGGCACCGATGAAAAAGAAAGACTACTAGGATCAAGAGATTTGTTAGAGGACTGAATCCTAGGGATTGGAGTCTTGATGGGCTTAGTATCTTCTTTGCTTTTTCTTTTCTTGTTCATCCAAGCTTTCATCAACATCGCTAATGTTGAATTCATCATCGCTTGAGCTTGACTCAACGGGCGTCGGATGTTTATCTTTGTGAGCGGAGGCCATCTCGGATACATCTCCCATACCGGCCATAGTGTTTTTCCCTTAGCGGTTAAGCCTAAGTAAGTGATTAGGCTCTGATACCAATTGAAAGGATCAACACTAGGCCTAGAGGGGGGGTGAATAGGCCTGCAATAAAATTCTGCAAATTTTCTCCAAGAATCTGTCTGACCCCAGAAGATCTGACACTGTGTAGGATCTTCCGACGGGTTAAAAAGAGCTACTTCGAGATTTGAATTCTGCAGACCTTTTGATGATTCTACTTGAATACAAAGATGACAAATGAAGTAAGGAACCTTCTAAATATGATCAATATCAGAGTATACCAATATTCAAGTAGATCGGGCCAAATCAAGCGAAAAGTAACAATAAATGCGAGAGAGACACGAAGACAAAGATTTACTTCCGAAGTTCACTCCACAAAGGAGCTACGTCTCCGTTGAGATGCTCACAAAGAGCCGGGCTGTCACACCTAGCCCCAAGTCTCCCTCAATCAACCACAAAGGAGAATTGAGTTACTTACTAATGATTCTCACAAAGAGAGGGGTGATACAAACGTTCCGGTGCTCAAACCACAAAGGAATGGGAGCTACCGGCGACGCCTAACCGTCTAGGAGCAAAGCTCCAAGAGTAATAAACGCGAATCAATGAATCAAAGTTGCTTCAAGTGCTTCAAGAGATGAACAAGTGGAAGCTCACGAAATGCTTTTGTTTCACACCTCAAATCTTCTCCCACACTCAAACCCTAGATGAATCCTTGCAAGAATGGAGCTTTGGGAAGGAGTAGAGGGATGGATTGAATGCTCAAGAGGTGTATTAGGTCGAGTAAGCCAGCAGCAAATGAATGAGGGGGGTGAGGGGTATTTATACCAACCCCCCAAAATATGACCGTTATGTGATCTGCGAAGGGGTATCGGATCTTCCGACACTTGGTCGGATCTTCCGGCAAGTGACAGAACAGTGTTAGAAAACCCCAGAGAAAGTTCCAGGAGCCTGATCTTCCGACACAGGGTCGGATCTTCCGGGGGACCCCAGAACTTCCGGCCCGGAATAAGCCAAGACCTGTCTCTTATACACATCTAGATGTGTATAAGAGACAGATAGTAC
>OAMR01000118.1:1772037-1800359 GCA_900205405.1 Echinochloa crus-galli
CTCTAACTTGATCTAGCTTCGCCCCTGGCTACAGCAACATGCCAACCGGCACTAATTAAATGTTGCATTTAGTATCTGTTGAGCCACATTGTATTAAGTTCGTCACTTAAGTACCCAAGACACGGTACCAGTTAGAAAATCGGTACTAATCGGTGTTTCTCGACCTGTAGTACAAGTGTTTAATTTCTCCGGTAGTATAATGTGGGATTTAAGCTCGCATCAATTGTATCGACTATGTCCAGCTACTGCAGTTCAAATAAGTTTTACAGGGTCATCAGTTTGCGCAACAGGCCTGACTAATATTTTTTCTTTTAATTCCATAAAATAAGCCTAGTTTATGCGATATATAAACAATTATGTAATCGGACTAGACAATACGGGATGTGATTGCTGGCCAACTGAAAAGCATTACTCTTCACCCAAGTGGTAGTTGTTGGGTCACCCCTGGTGCAGGTGTACGTACAAGGTCTGGTGCAGTGTACAAGACAAGGGTACGGTCCTGTGTTCCTGCATGGCTAGCATTAAGACGGTTGGTGATTGTTACAAATCTTGTCGTAAGTGATGATTAGATAGTACCACTAACCAAGTGGGTACGGAGTTAAGACTGTACTCCCTCCGTATATGATTTAGATGTTATTTTAGACAACATTTTAATCAAACATTAGGAATATAAATCATAAATAATTTGAGTTTAGAAATGTGAAACTATATGAATAGATTTCTCTTAAAAAATATTTTTATAAAAGTATACATATATTATTTTTAAATAAATATTTTTGTAAAAATAAGAAGTCAAAGTTAAGTTTTGGAGATCGTGCCATTGTCCAAAGCGATATCTAAATCATATACGGAGCTCCGAGGGAGTATATAAAGATATATGGATGTCATAACCTAAATGGGCAACATTGAATGCCGCCAGTCTGCTATAGTTGAGAGTGGGTAGCATTGGGTCATAAATAAATGAATACTAAGTGATACCCCGCGCGATGCCGCAGAAATTTCTTCAACAATATTTTAAGGAAAAATTAAAGATATAAACACTAAGGTGATTACATAGCAATATTTTTTTTACAAACCAAACATGATTTAAGATGAAATTTGAGAGTAGAAATACTAAGATGATTACATGGCAACATTCTTTTGCAAATAGCATTATACACAAAAATATGTTCATTTTGTTGAGAGAGAATGACTCTTAAATGATTGACCATCTATGTATTCTACCGTGCGAACTTTGTAGCATTATACTCGTAAAGACTCATGGATGCTATTGATCTAGAAGACCGTGCAGCTTTCGGAAAGCTAGAAGCTTAGAAAGCTGAGTTTATATGGGAAGCTGAAAAGCTCAGTTTTGTGAACTTTTTATAGCTTTCTAAGCTTAGAAAGCTAAAAACATAATGTAAAAGATAGTATTGGCTTTTTTCAGAACCAAAAACCTTTTCAGAAAAACTTCAAAAGCTGCGGCTCAAATAAACAGGGCCTTGGTGTGCTTGTATACATGGCCAACGTCATCAACATATGGCCGGTTGGCCTATTTTCTATAAGAGTAGCATCGACAAGGACGTGTTTCTATAATTAGTTGCGGTTACACAGGTTGGGTAACGTTAGATGACATTCATTCTGCGCCACCGAAATTCGAAGCTTCACTATATGTAAGAGGAGCGTGTCCACAAGCTAAGAAAGGCTGTGCTTCTTCATTCTGCCCCTGGCCGTGAGTAATCTTCCTTTCTCTTCTCGATCTCTTGGCACTGCTCTCTCACTATCCTTCAATATAGCACACAATATGGAGCTTCTCTCATGATTAATTAGTCCTGATATTTGTACAAGTCGTGTGTAGTTTCTGTGTGATGTGTTTTTAGCTCTCTTAATTGTTTGATTTTTCATTTCAAATTGGTTTCGCGGAGTGCTTGTTACAGAAGATCCAGCTAGCTTGACGGTTGGAGGCTTAGAGCATGGAGCCTGATGCAATGTGGGGACATTGTGAGTTTCAGTTGGCGAACTGGAACGTTGAAGAACCAACTGCTGAAGTTTGGGCTCCTACTGGCCTCCCTGTGGAGTATGCGGCCATCGACATATTTGGGACTTGCAGCCTCCAGCAAGCATATGCTCCTGAATCTAGTGGAGGGCAGCAACTGGTTGAGTACTACTATTCTACAGCCTCACAACCCGACGGCCCAAGTGATGAAGAACAAGGGCTGGCTGCCATTACTTATTACCATGAGAATGGGGAAACGAAGATCTCCAACAGTCATGTTAGTTGTGTGTTGAAGCAATCAGCGTGCGAGTTTAAGGCTGATATCGACATGATGAAAGAGAAGATGCATAGATACCCTGCATCCTTTCATTCTGTCGATAAATCTTATACCGAGCCGAAGATTGTGGTCATCGGCCCTTACCACCGAAACCTTGTCCACCGCCTCAAGAAGGCGGAGGAGGCGAAGCGTGTGGCTTTCTACCACTGCATCAGGGAATCTGACCTCTCACCGGAGGAACTGCATGGCGCAGTCGCCCCCGTGGCAGACAATGCCCGCTTCCTCTACGATAAGGATGTGATGGCAGGTATCTGCATAGACCACTTCCGATGGATGATGACCTTAGATGCCTACTTCTTGGTGCAGTACATGCTTATGGAGATTTCTGGCCTTAGTAGCAAGAAGGCGCCGGCGGTACAGGTAGACGAGAGCTTGCACGGTTTCTTGAGCCCTAATCGCATTGACATCTTTCGTGATGTCATGCTGCTTGAGAACCAGCTCCCATGGAAGGTGGTGGAGACCGTCATGAGCTTCGTGTGCAAGTCCCGCGAGTTGTCGACAACTAAGAAATTCGTTAAAATCATGGGGTACTGTATGCTGCCTGACCGTTATGAACGTGACCAACTCCCAAAGATAAAATTTGATTTCAAGGACCCGCCGCATCTCCTTGGCCTCCTCCGGCACCACATTATTGGAAAGTGGGACAACAATAAGGGCGCCTCAACCCCACCGAAAACGAAAAAAAAATATTTTCCATGAGTGCTATCAAGCTTGCTAAAATCGGCATCAGGCTTACAGCCAATAAGACGATGGGGATCGCATACATGCGCCTAACATGGCAAGCCACCTCGTTAACCTGGGAATGGAAGTATCTCTTCTTTCCCAAGCTCTCCCTAGCGGCACTGTCCCTGGACCGTAACCGTGCAAGCCACCTCGTTAACATGGCCGCTCACGAGCTGTGCACGGTTAAAAGCTTTGGAAACTCACCTGGTGATGACTCTGCCGTCTGTTCATACCTCTCGCTCCTGACCATGTTGGTATCCAGGGAGGATGACGTGCGCCAGTTAAGGAAGAAGAACGTCCTAGATGGAGGAGGAGGGCTCACCAACGAGGAGGAGCTTCGCTTCTTTACGAGCCTGCAGGGCATGCGCTTTGGACCATGCTACAGGCGCATCATGGGACAGATCCAGAGTTACAACGAGGACAAGTGGGTGCGAGCATGGGTGCACGCATTTGTTTACAAGTACTGGAAAACCATTGTCCCTATCGTCGCCATCATTGGTACGGTTTTCGGGATTATATTGCCACTCGTACGTGTATCTATCAACAGGCACAAGTGAGATTCCCGGTATGTATCCGAATGCATGCCGTTTAATTTGTATCCGAATGCTACTGTTTACCAAGATTGAAAATTTAGTTTTTTCATGTCACTAGATTGATATGAATGCCATATAAATTGGAAATCAACTCCATATGAGGACGACGCCACGAAGTTTTCACCATTGTATCGCTGCCCCGGCCAATAGACTATTGGCGCTTCACCTGTGCCCTAGCGCTAGTGCGCCGCCATAGCCGAATTGAAGCTGTACATGCTGCAGCGCGCCGCTAGAGAACGTCGTTGCTGTCTTCAAGCGGCTATCTTCCTCACGTCCTGCAGCACTGTTAGCAAACCACTCAATCCACCACCATGAACATGAACAGCCTAGCAGTGATAACTTGATCCAATACAATTTGAGAGGAATCAGAGTTCAGGATAAGGTAGCAAAGAAAGGGATTACAGAAGTATTAGAGATACATCAGAATTAGAAGATAATCTAGAGAAGGACAGAAGAGGAAGATACGAAGAGTATTCCTGAGGAAGAGGGACAGGAAGACATATTTGCCTATTCTGTTCATCGATGCCTTTGCCGTTGCTGCAGGTTCCTTCTCGTAGTTGTTGTCCAGGCAAAAGCCAACTCGTCATGGCCCATAGCCCATGCGACGACCCATTCCCGTGTGCGTTGCTTGCTATACATAAGCAGAGCTGTTGGATATGTTCCAAATTCACTTCCAAGATATAGGCCAAGCTTGGACCGGACCGAAGCGGAGGCCCGTCGTACTGTGGTTTCTCTCAAGAGCACACAGTTTAGTCCCACCTTGGTAATGCAACCAAGCATATGGGCGTGAGCTGCCTATATATATGTAAGCCTATGGAGACGGTAGAAGACAAGGCATCTCCGATGAGCCATGTATCATCCCTACTTCCTCAATAGTGATTGTCTTCCGTGGTTTGTCTAGTGTTTGATCTTGTTTTTGCATTAATTGCTAACAAGTGGTATCAGAGCCGAAGGTTAGGAAACCTATTAAATCTCAGTGGTCACAATGATGACGGGGGAGCCCGTTAACGTCACTGGGCTTAGCCCGTGAACACCTCCAGGTGTTGCGAAGGGAGGATTAAACTCGGGGCCTGTTGATAACCTCTTCTAATGGAAGAGTTAGGTCCGAATGTGTGACGGAGGAGATTGTTAGGTTTAGTCCCACATCGTAAATTGATGATGGGGAGCACAACACATAAGGCGGGGGCAGTCTCACCTATCAGACTAGTATTTTGTGTTGAGTTAGGCCTAAGCTTTGTTGGTTGTTACTCTGTTGGACCTGGGCTTCATGTTGCGTCGGCCCATGGGTGCAGCGGCACGGGCCGAATCCACTGCGTGCTTTATTAACAAGTGGTATCAGAGCTTGGCACGAGATTATCTAAAAAAATATTAATGTCTCGGTTTTCTTCGTCGCGCCACCAGTCAGATCAAATTCGTCGACGTGGAGTTTTAAGACGGAATATATTTCCGTATTACGGCCACCGTGAAGATCTACCAGAAGGTTTTCAGAGTTGCTCGCTGGATGTACACACGAAGTGCACCAGACTGCAGGTTTTTGCTAGAGTTACACAGTAACGTTTCTAGATTATTTACTACAGATTATGTTCTTCTGGTTATTTCTTTCATATGCCTTCTATGATATACGATTTCCGCTGCTGAGATATATTGAGATTTTGAGGAGATGTTGGGATTATTATCGGATCACTTTGAGTTAATTCATCTTGATGTTTTGACAACATCGTTCATGCCAGCCTAGTGGTTTTCTTTTACTCCAATGGAGTTGGTTAATTGAAAGTGAAGGTTTTGCTCCGAATTGAGTTCGAGGTGGACGATTCTAAGTGCAACAGAGGAAGTAAGATTGCTGCCGTTTGCTATTGCACGCGGATCAAAGAGGACAGAGCGCCGGTTTCTTCGTGGAAAAAGATTTTGTCGAATTTTGCTAGACGCACACGTGAAAAGCTACTAGAAGATTTCTTCAGTTTTTTGCTGATTGTACACAGAGTTGTACACGAGGCTGCAAGTTATTACTAGAGTTACACAGTAACGTTTCTAGATTATTTACTGCAGATTATATTCTTCTGGTTATTTCTTTCATATGGCTTCTATGATATATGAATTCCGCTACTGAGACATATTGAGATTTTGAGGAGATGTTGGGATTATTATCGGATCACTTTGAGTTAATTCATCTTGATGTTTTGACAACATCGTTAATGCCAGCCTAGTGGTTTCTTTTACTCTTATGGAGTTGGCTAATTGAAAGTGAAGGTTTTTCTCCGGATTGAGTTCGAGGTGGAGGATTTCAAGTGCAACAGAGGAAGTTTTGTTTTGACTAAATACTATAGTGTTTTGTATTGCGGGAGCAGTACATTTATTGCTGTCTTTGCTCATGTTGAGGAATTTAGTTCAAAGTTGCTGCATAGATACTACAACGTTTTGTACTGGCATTCAGTACGTTTGTTGTTCAAGGTGGAGACGTCCGCTCATGACTGCACTAGTATAGAGTCTATTGCAGAGGTTTAGTTGGTTGCACATTTATGCCTACATCTGAACCGTGTTTTCAATGGAGCAGTAATTGAGTTCTTCACTAGATATTTATACCACTGGTGATATTGCGACTTTGTGTCGTTTAATGATTGAGCGTTATTGCAATTTGCTTTTAAGGTCAGTTGCACAGACTCAGACTTTTGTTGGGATTATGAATTTGTTGAAGGCCCAATTATTCGTCTGCTTTGTTGATAGCTGTGTGTGTTTGGACCTATTGGTTATTTGCTCAATTGAATACTCAAGTGGTCTTAATCTTTGGTTAGTCCGATGGACATTGGCATTCAAGATTTGAATATGGAGGTTTATTATTCGTCTACAAGAGGAAATTGTCTCAAGGTGGAGTTTGTTGGATATGTACCAAATTCACTTCCACGATATAGGCCAGGCTTGGGCCGGACCGAAGCGGAGGCCCGTCGTACTGTGGTTTCTCTCAAGAGCACACAGTTTAGTCCCACCTTGGTAACGCAACCAAGCATATGGGCGTGAGCTGCATATATATATGTAAGCCTATGTAGACGGTAGAAGACAAGACAAGGCATCTCAGATGAGCCATGTATCATCCCTACTTGTAAACTCTCCTCAATAGTGATTTCTTCCGTGGTTTGTTTCCGTATGGGTTTTGTCTCGTGTTCGATCTTGTTTTCACATTAATTGCTAACAAGAGCAACTTTTGTGCCACCGGCGGCACATGCACCCCCACCATGCAGCCGTTGGATCTTGGGTGCTTTTAGATTGGAGCATGATATCATAGCAGCAAAACGGTTGTTAGTGGCAATGATCAGCCGCTAAACTTTTACAAGTTTTGGAAGTATGCAGCGGGAAAACAGGTGTTGCTTGTCACATCATAGAACAGTGACGGCAGGTATGGGCAGTTGCTGACGCCTATAAAGGGCCAAGATCGATGTATGAATCATCGGCATCAAATGATGATAGTATATGCATAGAGTCAAATGGACCAAGTATATGTATGCGCCGGAGAAGTATATCAAATCACTCGGCTACAAAAAGGGCAAGACCAGAGCACTAAATTCAGATCTAACTCTTTATAGTATGTTACACGGAAGCAGGGGAGATATGATATGCTTAACTCCTACATGTAAAACATGACACCATATAACTTCACAATGAGCAGAATGACCAAGTGAAATATATCATGGATTCGATTGAAGGGACTAGGAAAGTTTAGTTCTATATTATTCTACAAGAAGGAAAATAATAAAGCCGTAATCGTTTCAGAAACAAACAATATGAATGGGGCCCATCTTTGGAGTCAAATCTACAGTCCCCACAAGCAAACCAAGAGTCAAATCTACAGTCCCCAAAAGCAAACCAAGAGTCAAATCTACAGTCCCCAAAAGCAAACCAAGAGTCAAATCTACAGTCCCCAAAAGCAAAAAGTCATTGGATTCTCCTGCATAGGACAAGAGGGGTTTGGTTGGGGGAGGAGAGGACCGAGAGGAAAATAGAAAGAGGGGTGTGTTTAGTTCTAAAAAAGAGGAAGTGAAAGTTTGGTGAAAATGTCACATCCGACACTGTAGCGCATTGTAGCACTTTTCGTTTATTTATGGTAAACATTGTCCTACCATGACCTAACTAGGCTCAAAAGATTCGTCTCGTCGTGTACATCAAAACTATGTAATTAGTTTTTTATTTACCCACGTTTAGTGTTCCATGCATGAGGAGAGAGATTTGATGTGATAGGTGAATAGTGAAGTTTAGAGAGAGAATTTTGGGAAGTTTGGTGATTTGATGTGGAACTAAACACACCCGAGGTTGATGCCGTTTCGGTAACAACCCCCAGCGCAGGCCGCCACTCTCCACAGCACTCATCCCGTTCACCATCACTTGCTTCTTTGCGCATGAGAGACACCATGTCATCCAGCGATGTGCCCTCCTTGCCGAGCATCTTCTTCAGCTCCTGCTTGCTGATCACCAGCTTCACCCTGACGGCGACTGCAGGGTCGTCGACAGCCGCCGCCTCCTTCACCAGAAGAACGCTTGGCAGGAAATCATCAGCGAGGGCTTCCTGCATCTTCAAGCTGCCAGAGGATGGAACATTGGCAGCTTGAGGACTTCGCCGCCGTCGACGCTCATGATCTTGATCTCATTCCTGTCTTGAATCACTAGGCAATTTCCCATGATGATGGCTGTAAGATGACAACTCTGTAACGAGCTAGAATTGTGGTGAAGCTCTGTTGGAACAATTGTGTGGTAGTGGTGCGTCTGAGTAAGTGAGAGGGGGCTGGAGGTAGTAGTGCATATACAGATGGCTGCATATAAAGAGCCGATATTCCCAGAAAGAACCAAAACGGATGAGGCCAAAATTTGGAGTCAAACATACAGTAACACTGGGCCGGTAGACTTTGTCACCATCTGTGCAGACTACAAAAGCGGAGTACCAATGCACCCCCTTCCTTGCATGCACTTAGCAGCCTAAAGAGTGCCTTAGATATAATCTACCGGCTACTATTAACTTTTGGGATGATTAAGTGTCCACCTGTCTCATTCTGCCCGGAGGTGCATGTGGCACCGTATGTTTTGCGATACACAAGTTCCCTGACATTTCCCCCTTCTTAAGATCCGACTTGCCCTCAAGTCGATATATTGGAAGATCTAGAAGAAATGTAATTTCACATGTATCTCAGAGTAATATCGCCCTATCACTGATGAAAACCATGAGCCATCTATAGCTTCAAAGGTGTAGTGCTCCAACTGCAAATGATGAAATCCAGAACTGACCCAGATCTTCATTATGCAACATGATGAGTATAGCACGCTTGCCGGCAAGCTATAGACAAGACTTGAGAAACCTTGAACCATCATGTCCATCAAAAAAGAGCTTGCTACCACCAGGATTTCATGGTGTCTGCAGGAAGCAACCAGCACCTCTCATCAAGAGACCAGTGCAAATCAATAGACAATTGTGTACAGTGATATCTGCTAGAATTTCCACTTGCAACATATATTTTCCCGTGGCCAACTATTGAAGTGAAAACTTGAACACTAGAGCATTAATATTGTTATAAATGATGGCGAATAAACGACAAGAAGTAAAGGAATCAAACCGCAGGAGACACGAGATTTAACGTGAAAAACCCTTCCAATGTAGAAGGGAAAAAACCACGGGCGCCAGCTAGTAACACTTTACTATATCAGGTGTGTGTTTACAACGCCTATTGGTGGCTTAGAAGGGGATGATTATTCATCAAGGGCAAAACTCTATTATATAGGCAGCTCACGTGACCATGCTTGGTTGCGTTGCCGATGTGGGACTAAACTGTGCGCACATGAGAGAAAAACACAGTACCCCTTTGCTCCGGCCCAAACCTCTGGTAATGGGCCTCCGCTTCGCTCGATCGGTGAATTTGGATCATATCAGAACAAACTCCACCTTGAGATAAATTCTCTTGCAGCATCTTCACTTCATCCTGAATCATCATGAAAAAAATACAACTGGCGCCAAATAGCCTCTTGGGCTATTTAACTAAACCAACTAAGCTTGAGCATCAACCAACTTAGTCATCATATCAGCTGGATTATCATGAGTGTTGATCTTGCATACCTTCAGCTTACCTTCATCAACCACATCTCGTACATAATGGTACTTGATGTCAATATGCTTTGTCCTCTCATGGAACATCTGATCTTTGGTAAGGTAAATAGCACTTTGACTGTCACAAAATAAGTCAATGCAAGAATCAGCCCCAACCAGCTCAGAGTACAATCCGCTAAGCCAAATTAATTCCTTGCACGCCTCAGCAATAGCCATATATTCTGCCCCAGTAGTAGACAAAGCCACAACAGACTGCAAAGTAGCCTTCCAGCTCACAGCACAAGTACCAACAGTGAACACATAACCTGTGAGCGATCTTCACCTATCAACATCAGCAGCAAAATCTGAATCAACATAGCCAATAAGTCCCTTCTCAGTTATGCCAAACTTCAGACAATAATCTGCAGTGCCTCTAAGGTACCTGAAAATCCATTGAACTGCCTTCCAATGTTCTTTACCAGGATTAGTCATATATCTACTAACCAGACTTATAGCATAACATAAATCCGGACGAGAACAGACCATGGCATACATCAAAGAACCAACAGCACTAGAATAAGGAACTCTGGACATGTACTCAATATCCTGATCTGTACTAGCACACTGAGCAGCTGACAATTTAAAATGAGGTGCAATAGAAGTACTGACAGGCTTAGCATCATCCATGTTGAAACGCTGAAGAATTTTCTGAATATAATTCTGCTGACTAAGAAATAGCACACCAGATTTTCTATCTCTAGTAATTTCCAAGCCCACACTTTTCTTAGTCAGCAGAATTATATTCAATGGTTCTGTTTCTGCTGTTGCTGTTACTAATGCTGAACCTAGTAAGACTAACCTTTGGCATATGCGTCTTGGACATATGAGTGAACTTGGTATGGCAGAATTGATGAAGAGAAACCTACTAGATGGTTGTATTTTGAGTAGCAAGAAGTTCTGTGAGCATTGTATTTTCGAGAAGCATAAAATGGTAAAGTTCAACACTGTTGTTCATACCACCAAAGGTCCTCTTGATTATGTACATGCTGACTTATGGGGTCCTTCTCGTAAGCCTTCTTATGGTGGTGCTCGTTACATGCTTACTATTATTGATGACTACTCTAGAAAAGTATGGCCTTATTTTCTGAAAAATAAAGATGATACTTTTGCTGCTTTTAAAGATTGGAAAGTGATGACAGAAAGACAAATTGATAGGAAGGTGAAGGTGTTTCGTACTATGTACAAGAAGAGGCAGATGATGTAAGGAAGGAAGATAATAATTCAGCGACTACCAATGTCGTCCAACTATCACTACCGGAGAAGCTCACATCCGCCCCCCTCAAATACCTCGGCACAGTTTGGACCCGGTGCTAAATGTGTTTCTAATGGCTAGGAGCGGGACGACGCGCAGGCTAGGCAGGGGGAGCTTATTAGCACCGGGTCAATAGGCTCCACCTGTTGTTGGCACTTCTTACGATCCAATATCAGAATCGGGGAATCCCGGTACTGGATGCAAGGAGTGTTCAGTGGTTTTCCTTATGGCTTAGTAAAATATGTAAATATTCTGCAAGCGCACAGAATCACCGCTGTAGCACTTCACCTGGGAGTATCCCGAGGTATCGTAATTTATATTTCCACAGGGAAGCTTTGGCAAGACTACTAGTGAACAGATATTCGAGACTATCAGAGAGGGGTACACGACTAGACAAGACTGGGGATAAATGGTATTGGATAGGAGTGGATATACCGGACACACAGCTAACGGATACTCGGGTAGATGAGAGAAGGTATAGATAGTTGGGAGGACAACGAGAAGAGATAAAGGATTCCTGGGTACTATAACCCAAAGCAACGCCGCAAGCAGATCTTAGATGAAGCACACCTCTCTAAATGGTACTCTACCTATCTAGGCCAAGCGGTTAGAGATACAGCGGCTAAAGAGCCACCACTAAGAGGTCCGGAATAAGTCTATTGCCTTCCTTGGGGACTACAGGGCCCCCGACACGCAGAAAGGGATGAGAAGGGGTGCATTCGGCCGAACCGCCTCTGTTCGGCCGAACGGGCCTGGCCCAAGGCCGGCCCTCCCTAGCACCGCCTCTGCGTCCTGGAGACTCTGGCCCATCCTCTGCTGATGTGGATCATGTTCTGTGGGCCCAGGATGACGTGGCATGGTCCGGGTAGAGTTGGCGGTCGTCCTACGTGGCGTTTGATGCGTTCGTTTGGTTGTCGCTGACGTGGACGGCTCCCGGCGGCCCGTACGGCTAAGGGGGATAACCGGCCGAATGGCGGCCCGTACGGCTAAGAGGGATAACTGGCCGAACATGTCGTTCGGCCGTTTCTGTCATTTCCGACCCCTATAGCACGTATTTTGGAATGTTGTACCTGCAAACATGACACTCACCAAAACTCGTGGAACTTTATTAGAAATAAACCTAAGTACATGGAATGATGCATAGTCTCTCATTTTATCCTGAGTATTGGTGGTCGGATTTGGGTTGTAACGACCGCCAACACCTGTTCACCTGAATGATCATGTAAAAGCTCCACCTGCATGCTGGTATGCTGTTGTACATCCTCATCACTCTCTGAAACATCTGAGGACAAACTATCATTAAACATCACAGATTCATTGAAAACAACACTCCTGGTCATAAAAGTCAATTTAGTTTCGGGATTCCACAACTTATATCCTTTAACCCCCGAACCATAACCAAGAAAAAGACATTTAATAGCTCTAGGCTCCAATTTTCCATTATCAACATGAGCATAAGCAGTTTAGCCAAAAACTTTCAACTGTGAATAATCAGCGGGTGTGCCAGACCATACCTCAATAGGTGTTTTCTTATTAAGTGGAATAGAAGGCGACCTGTTTATCAAGTAGCAAGCGGTGTTAGCTGCCTCAGCCCAAAAGCGCTTGCTCATCCGTGCATTGGACAACATGCAACGAGCCTTCGAGATGATGGTCATGTTCATGCGCTCAGCCACACCGTTTTGCTGCGGAGTATACGGTATGGTGTGGTGCCTGACAATGCCTTCCTGCCTGCAATAATCATTAAATGCAGCAGAACAAAATTCTCCACCATTATCAGTACGAAGCACCTTCACCTTTCTATCAGTTTGCCTTTCTATCATCACTTTTCAATCTTTAAAAGCAGCAAAAGTATCATCTTTATTTTTCAGAAAATAAGGCCATACTTTTCTAGAGTAGTCATCAATAATAGTAAGCATGTAACGAGCACCACCATAAGAAGGCTTACGAGAAGGACCCCATAAATTAGCATGTACATAATCAAGAGTACCTTTGGTGGTACGAACAGCAGTGTTGAACTTTACCCTTTTTTGTTTCCCGAAGATACAATGCTCACAGAACTTCTTGCTACTCAAAGTACAGCCATCCAGTAGGTTTCTCTTCATCAATTCTACCATACCAAGTTCACTCATATGTCCAAGACGCATATGCCAAAGGTTAGTCTCACTAGGTTCAGCATGAGTAACAGCAGCAACAGAACCATGTAACGTACTTCCTCTTAGAACATATAACTTTGCAGATTCAGATCACCTACTAAACAAACAAGAGAACCTTTTGATACCTTTAAAACTTCGCCTGAACAGGAGTACTTGAATCCTTCTGCATCAAGTGTGCTGAGCGAAATCAGATTTCTGGTCATCCCTAATATGTATCTCACATTCTGTAGCGTGCGTGTCATGCCATCATGAGTCTTGATCTGAAATTTCCCGATCCCCACAATGTCACACGGATTATCGTCTCCCATACGCACAACATCTCCTTTCTGCACAGGCTTAAACGAACTAAACCAATTTCTGTTAGTGCAGATATGAAACGAACATGCAGAATCAAGTATCCATTCATCATGACCAGAAACACAACCAGCAAGAACAATCAGACAATCTCCTGAATCAGAAGTATGTCCAACACCAAAAACAACAGAGGCATTACCATCCGAATTATTTTTTCCTGTTCTCTTTGTTCTTAAGCTTCCAACACTCCTCAATAAAATGTGATTTCTTCTTGCAATACTTACAGAACTTCTTGGGTGGTCTGGACTTAGAACGCCCTCTACTTTCTTGGCTCTTGTAACAATCATTACTTTCATTGGAAGATCTGTGCTCCGGTCTGCCTCTCACTTGCAAAGCATCGCCCTTGGACGACGACAATCCGCCAGGCTGCACCATGCCTTTCATCTTTTCCCTTGATTGGAGTGCCTCATAAACTTACAAAACGGTTAGTTCATCACGGCTAATCAACAAGGTGTCACGGAAATTTGCAAAAGAGTTTGGCAGAGAACATAACAATAGGAGACCTAAGTCCTCATCATCATACTTAACCTCCATCGACGCTAGGTCAGAAACGATCTCCTTGAACACAGATATATGGCGCATCACTGAATCACCATCCTTTATCTTGAGCGTGAACAGCTTCAACTTCATATGCATTTTACTGGTTAGATCCTTCGACATGCAGATCGATTCCAGTTTCAGCCAGAGTGCTGCAGCAGTCTGTTCCTGCAGACATTCTTGCAGAATATCATTAGACAGATAAAGCTGAATTAAAGACAGAGCCTTACGATCCTTGCGCTTCTCCTCATCAGACCATTCGTTGGACAACTTGCCAAACTTATCCAACGCCTCATCGAGATCATAAGTTTGCGCCAGAACAGCCCGCATCTTGACTTGCCACAGCGCGAACCTCATCTTGTAATCCAACGGCGGTAGATCAAACTTCATCGTCGACGACATCAAAGAAACCGAATCTGAAACCGGCTCTGATACCACTATACATCATTGGTTCAGTCATAGAAATTGTATAAGTGTGTATAAGTGACAGTATAGCAGTGAAACCCCAAAGAAGATACTAGTCTCTGCTGGTAATTGAGCACCACACAACATGCTTCACCTTATCTAGTGAGGTATTGCCGTAATATTGACCATCACTGTATTTAATTTTGAGTGCCTGCACGCTCTATGGAATCTGAATAAGTGAATTGCACATAAGTGACGGGAGAGCTTGATGTAATTTTCTTGAGGCTTGATGACTTCTTTAATTTGTCTAACACCTTTAACAAGCGCTCCCGCAAATTGCTGATCAAAGTGTTGGGGGCCGTATGTTGGACCTTGTGGCTCACACGGAATGAGCTGGCCTTCCAGCAGAAGCTCGTTTCGTCCCCTTTTGCGCTAATTTTCAAATCTGTCTCCCTGTTACAGCGCTGGTGCCTACTATGTAACCTGCCCGACAAGGAAGAGCTTGACAAGCTGTCGCTGGGACTACGAGCAAGGGCGTTTTTGCTGATGCACAGGCCTACGGATCCAGCAGGAATTGGCTAAGCACCTGCGTTGCTAGTTGCTAGATGTTGTTCTGTGCCTTTCCAGCCTGAATCTCACAGCCTGTGTGTGTGTGTGTGTGCGCGCGCGGTGTTCTGTTCTTTGTTGCTCTCGCCCGGTTGTTGGCCTGCAGCGGTGCTGCTTGTTGGCTGTTGTCTTGTAGATTGAGCTACCTGGTTGCAGCCTGTGCGGTGTTGTACATCTTGCTGCTCTCTTTTTGGTGTGTGCTGTCTGGAGTTTGCCTCCAGTGTACTCAGTGAACGTTGTTGTTGTTGCTTTATCTATAATACAAAGCTGGCTTCGGACTTTGCTGGATAAGACACAAATTGGGAACCTTTTCCTGCTGTTCTTTGGTTTGAAATAAAGGTCAGTTATCTGCCATCCATTATGAAAAGCTTCCATGTAGCAAACCTTGAGAGCTTGAAAATTGCTGGAAAACAACATATGCTCCAAGGCTCTTGGATCCTATGTTATGTAATTCTTGATAGTTTAAGGCAAAATGATAAGATGATATCCCCAGAGCTTCTGTTTTCTATACTTGTCGATATTGCCTGAATAGATAAGTTTGGATATGATAGTCTGAGCTGTTTGCAAGCAAGCCTGCACACTGTGTTGATAGATCCAGAACCTTCACAAGACAGTGAAAATGTGAAACCCGAGCCATCTGCGTTGCAAAATGATTGCACCTCATTTCTGCTAGCCAAGAACCCATCACCTAGTCTCTCTGGTGCAAACATAATTGTGTGAGATAACAGCACAACTGCAGAATTTGTCACTCCACCAAAGAATCTTGCTGCTCTATAGTTCCAGGATCGGAACCATCGAACCTCTCTTTGCACAACTGAGCATTTGCTTGTGCAGTGCTTGCTGTCAACTGTATAAAACTTAGAACACATATGGTATTGCACCACTGAAACCGTGCCTTGATCAAATCGTTTCTCACCAACAATTCCCATAAGTTAGAATCCCACAGAGACCTTTCAAGAAGCAACTGCTATTTGCCTTGTGGAGGAACAAATCCCAGTCATACATCAACAGTAAGCAAGTGGAGCTATGCACCATTGTTCCAGGATCCCTATGGCTGATACTCTTTGCTTCCTGATATGATCGACATGTATTCCTGACTCTCTACCATTATAGCCAGCACACATCTACAACCTCAACAAATTGGAGGTGGCCATGGAGGTTTCCTGAGCAAACTGAAACACGAACAAACAGAAACCCAAACCTCCATGTCAAAGGATGGTCAAGGTGTCGGTAGGATCTTAGCACTACCTCCAATGAACTGTGCTTGCATAGGTGACCATTGTTCCCACTTGAGCCACTTCACCAGCAATGACCACAGAACCAATGTCGTCTCGACATGGCCAATGGTTGTGACATAGAAGATATAGCCCATGTCGACAGCCTGCTCATGTGTCTAAGGTTGGTTTATTCTTCCGCTATGACATTTGTGTCAACTCTGGTATTGTAATAATTATACTTTAATATTCTTCTGTTATGCATGGTTATGAATATTCACTTATGACGTCAATCATGTGTCTAAACTTGATCCTGGCGTATATATAAGATGCATCTGGTTTCCTTTCTCAAACTAGGTGTGACATGACAACTGCAGATGTGTGCAAACCATGATGCCACATTGAGTCCAAGTAGTTACGTCCATGGTGCTGACGAGCATGCGGCCATTGCGCAGGTCATATGATCTCATAATCCGTGGACAACATAAGTTCACTAACTGTGGTAAAGTAGGCATTGTCATGGAAAGTTACAACATCGAGCTCAGCGAGCAGCCCACCGCATGGCAACATGTTTGGATGATCATCTAGAGACCCTGTTTTTTTTGTACTTATCTAGAGACCCTGTTGACATAGAAACCAAGGAGGCGGGGTGGGTGGTGGAGGTCGCGGAAGTCACGGAGGAAGCCATGATTCACTACTACAAAAATCTTCATCAGTAACGGTCAGAGGGCATGGTTTAGTACTGGTCATCCCAGCTGGTATTGGATGGCAAAAATTATTTGAACTGCTGGGAGGGCCGCACATGTCCCATGATTTTTTTCACGCGTAGATGCGTATGCGCGGCCGCAAGGATTCGGACCCACGACCTCCAACCTCGCGCGTTGCTTCTTTACCATCCCACATATACATCACATATGTTGAGTGGGAGATGTTTTTCTTTTTGAAATGACACGTGGAGACCCATTTATTACCGGGCCAAGACATCATAAAGTCTCTCCTAATTGCCTACCTCTTAAAGTCTCTCCCCCTCATGAAGGCAATGGTGGTGCTCCTCTATGGCCTCCTGTCTGTGACTGCCGAATCCATATTTTTAGATAAAGGGAAATTTATTTCATGTAGCAAATGAAAGAATCCCGGCTGATACATCCAAGGATGTATGAGACCAAAACTTATTACAGTTTTTAACTAAGTGGTTGACTCCGTTGCCCACATAGTTGACACACCCAATAGCCAAGAAGCCAAAAGTTTGAGACATAACAAAGATGTTCATCATAAACTTAATCTATTGCTAAACCTCCACCCATTCTTGGCGAAAATATCCATGGTCAATGTTTCCAAATTGCGGCATGCCGATTGCATGAATTCCCGCTCCTCCTTCTGGAACATAGACCACATCCTTGTCCAGTATGAACCCCTATAAATAACCTACATGAATGAACAAATAGGTGCTCTGTCAAAAACAATCTCATTTCGGCTTAACCACATGGCCCAACACATGGCGCCTACTCCCACAAGGACTAAAGATTTTTTGTCCTTCGGTATAATATCCAACCAAGTACCAAACATGTGAATCACATTTACAGGTGGTGTAAGCCCAAAAGCTAAATGTATCGTTCTCCAAACAAACTTAGCAAGAACACAATGAAAGAATAAATATTGTATAGTCTCTTCATTGTTACAAAAACAACACTTAACATTTCCGTGCCAATTTCTTTTAACTAAGTTATCTTTAGTTAATATAACTCCTTTATAAAGAAACCAAAGGAAGACTTTAACTTTTAAAGGAATCTTAAGTTTCCATAGTAAACAATTGTAAGATATATTGTTTGAATTAAAACAAGATTATTTGAGGAATTAAGATTTCGGGCAACTAGACTTCTCCGAAAAGAAATATTTAAGGGGACTATGCTCAAAACATCTCTTATTGTAGCATCCTTTCGCCTAACTATATTATACAGATTAGGGTATTGATTCTTTAAAACGGTTGTGCCTAACCACTTATCTTCCCAGAATCTGATTTGGTTTCCACTTTGAAGTGTAAAGTTTCTGAAATTTAGAAATTGACATTTTACATTCATAAGTCCACTCCAAAACTGAGAATCTCCAGCCTTTTTCTCCACCTGGCTAATTGTTTTGGTTCCTAGATACTTATTTCGCAGTAATTGTTGCCAGGCCCCATGCTCATTAATAAGAAGGAAAAAGTCATTTACTAAGCAGACACTTGTTTTGGATATCAAGATCCATAATACCCAAACCCCCTTGTTCATTGGGTCTACAGATGATGTTCCATTTTGCTAGTCTATATTTTTTCTTGTGATTGTCGCCTTTCCAGAAAAATATGGATATGTAGAAATCCAATTTATGCATAATTCCTTTTGGAACTTCAAAGAAGGATACCATAAATAGGGCTAGACTACTTAACATTGAATTTATTAAGACTTGACGTCCGCCGTATGACAACATTTTGCCTTTCCAGTAACTTAGCCTTTTTTTCAAATTTCTCTTCTATTATTTTCCAGTCTGCATTACAGATTTTTTTGTGATGCATTGGAATGCCTAGATAAAGAAATGGGTATTGGTCCATACCACATCCAAATAATTCTGTATACTCATCCTCCCAATTCTTTGACTCTCCATAGCAGAATAACTCGCTTTTATGAAAATTAATCTTTAAACCAGACATTTGTTCGAAAGCACATAGTAAAAGTTTCATGTTTCTTGCCTGTTCAAAGTCATGTTTCATAAATAAAATTATATCATCTGCATATTGCAAAATCGACAGGCCACCATCAACTAGATGTGGTACTAAACCACTTATCTGGCCCTCCTCCCTTGCTCTAGCTATTAGGACAGACAGCATGTCAGCCGCAAGATTAAAGAGCAATGGAGATAGGGGATCTCCCTGTCGTAGTCCCTTCTTGGTTTGAAAAAATTTACCTACGTCATCGTTCACTTTTATGCCAACACTACCCTTGGTCACATATTGATTGATCCAATGGCACCATTTTCAGAGAAGCCTTTCATCCTAAGTGTTTGTTGTAAGAGTGACCATTTAACCTTATCATAGGCCTTTTCAAAATCTAATTTAAGAATAACCCCATTCATTTTCTTCCTGTGTAATTCGTGTAGTGTTTCATGTAGTATTATCACTCCCTCCATTATATTCCTTCCAGGCATAAAAGCAGTTTGTGAGGGGCTTACTAACTGTTCAGCGATTCCTGTAATCCTATTTACAGCTACCTTTGTAAAATTCTTGAAGCTTACATTGAGCAAACAGATAGGACGTAATTGCTTAATATGTGTTGCCTCTTTCTGCTTTGGTAGCAACGTAATGATTCCAAAGTTAAGGCTAAAAAGGGGCAATGAACCATTGCGAAACTCGTGGAATAAAGCCATCAAGTCAGATTTGATAAGTTCCCAGAATACTTGATAGAACTCCGCTGGAAATCCATCTGGTCTAGGCGCTTTATTATGTTTCATTTGAAAATTTGCCTCTTTTACCTCTTTCTCAGTGAATTGTGCAACTAATTTTTCATTATTCTCAGCCGATATTTGTGGTATATCTTCCCTACGGGATTCGTCCAAATTGAAATCTTCATATTCAGAAGGTCCAAAAAGACCCCTGTAATACTCTGTAATATAAGACTGCCGAATCCATATAGAGTTGATTTCACCCACTCACGATGCCGTTGCAGAGACCAAACGAACAAGCAGATGCATTATTGCCTCATGAACTCCTCAGTCTCCTCGAGAAATCCCAAACTGCATGTTGATGAAGGACCGTATCTGCTCCGGCTCTATTACTCTAGGCTGCACCACCGCTCCACGTCGGATAGAATCAGAATTGGTTAAAAAAAAAGAATCATCTTGTACATCATCATATATTTATGGCTCTTTGGTCATCAAAATACAATTCATTGGTTCATATTATGTTTTACATACCATTACCCTCTCCATCAATTTAACTGAAGCATCTGCCCCGGGAATCATTCTACCCCACTTCCAAATCCGAGTCCATTCATAGCCAATGTTATCAGGAGCCAGGCATCAATCCAGCCGAAACAATCACGTCAACCTCCATCACGAAGGTGTGCAGTACTTGCTCCACCAGCTTGCTTTGCCTAATAAAACAGAGTTGTCGATGTATCTTGGACCTTTCGTGACTCTATAATGAATTGATGGCAAAGACTAACAGATGTAAGGGTTTCTGATGAGATATATGTATATTTTATTGAAAGCATAGTAAGCCTACAGCTCGATCTACCTCTATGGATGACAACAGCATAGGACTCAGGCTGCTATTTATCTTTCCAATACTTCCTCCTCTGCAGTGTTATTAGCTTTTGCTACAAGAAACCAGCAAGCATCCATCTTGCTTTGATTTTCTCTAATATCTCAAGCAAATTAAAAGTTGGAAATAATATTTATCACCATAAGTTTACTTCTTCTCTATCCTTAACAGCACCGCGTTTATATATAAGCAGTCCTAAATAGTAACGGTAAGAGTGTAACAAACAAAGCCCTCATCATGTTTCGATGAGGGTGCATGAAAGTATTCGAGCTTGCTTGGATGCTTTTGCTTCATTAAAGTGTGATAAGTCATGAAGCAATGATTTTAGTGCAGTACTTTTCCCAGCTATCAAAATTAACTCTAGTTTTTGCAAATCAAGAGATCCATTGATTTGAGACTGTGTGACTGTCTAGGTTTTATTTGGTGAGGTGAGTGCCGTCTTAAGTTTTGAACATCAAGAAACTCAGCGCAACCTTTTCACATTTTCTGGTTGGACACTTTTTTCTTCCGGCGGCTACTAGCAATGACACCTACTTTAGCAAAGGAAACCTGTTTGTGTTCACCCTACAAAAAATGGTAGTGAGAGAGTATTTGTTCAAAAAAATCTGAGATAATACACCCGATTATTATTTTACGTTCTCTTTTCACGATACTGAAAAAGTGTTTGTCTTGCATATATCAATGTCGCCATTTCTATGTTCTTGGCCTTCAAAGACTACACAGGCAACAAAAAGCAGAGAAAAAGTCCATTTTTAACCACCCAATTCTTACCTTAGTTTGGTTTTGGCCATCGAACTCCAAAACCATGTATCTTTGGCAATCTAACTATCAAAACCATTTAAATTTGGCCATTTGGAACGGTTTTCATGGGTGGTTTTAATTTTTTATTTACAATTTAGTACTTAGATCTTAAAATGATTATTACTTTTTGCTCGTACCTTCGATTTAGGTGATTCTTACGGTCACACGTTCATAACAGTGAGCTTTATCTTTTAAAATGGTATTTATACTATTTTATCACTATTTAATATATTATTTTTATGTTGTGTTGTTGTGTAAAAACATCAAGATAAGAAAAGTAAAACAAATGGTTAGAAAAACTCATCAGCATGACCACAAGAATCACTTAAATCGAAGATACAAGAAAAAATAGTAATCATTTGAAGATCCAAGGACTAAACCATAAATGATCCACATGAAAATTTTGGTTTTTGATAATTTAGAATTTTGTGTTTTGTATTTAACGAGAGTTGATATGTTCCTCATATGTATTCTTTTTTTTTCATTTGTCTTCCTTTTGTATCTATTTTCCTATCCTATTTTGTATCATATGGATTTGTGTTTTGATAGTTCAGATTTCTACTAATGTAGATATTTTTTTCTTCAGTTTATAATTCGTGTTATTCATCTTTCAATTCTTAGAAATCTGAACAAATCCATAATTGATTGTTTGGATAGTAAAAATATAATGTTCCATAGTATACCGCTACTCTTGTATTTTTAATTTTCCTGAAGATATTATTTTGACTTTTTAATTTATTGTTTCACATTTTCTATCACTCATTCTCATTTCTTGTAACTGAGTCTTTGCAAACATACACTTGGCTATCTGATAGTAAAAATATATAATTTGGTACGTGCGTATAAATCTTTTGTTATATATATGAGTCCTTTGATTTGTTAGGTTGTAAAAATCTCTATTTTTCGTGTTAATACAATTTGTTCTAGATGTAAATATCTTTGTTTTATGAGTTTGTATAGTTTGTCACAAGTTCAATTTTTTTTTGTTCTTAGATTTCATTTATTTATTTTTGTTCTTAGAGTTATACTTTTTTGGGTCTTATAATATGATTCTAGCTTGATAATAAATATTCTGAAAATAATATTATCAAAATTAGTCTAGTGTGATATGATTTTTAAAACCTTATCATAAGGAATACAATGGTGTAACTAAAACAATTGGTACTTAATTATATCACTATATTGTAAAATACCGTGCATAACTTGTATCATGTACCTATATCCTGGTGTGCTCTGGTAAATATTCAACTAAAGAAATAAAGTAATTTTCAGGCATATCCGTTATGTCGTACAGGTGGAACTTGAAGTCTTTGTCAGTTTGAAAACCTTCGGCAAGGCCACATAAGCAAGTCGAATGCAAACACGCTACGGTTTCAACATCCCTTAAACTGAGCGAATCCAAGCGTCGGACTAAATCCATCTAAGAAAATATTAAAAAAAGGTGATCCAACCTAAAAAGGACTAGGCAGTCTTTTCATTAATGATGAAAATAAAAATATGTAGCTTAAATTCGAGTTAGATGGACTCAAACCAGTTGAACAAATTTATTCAGTGTGTAGCCGCTATCACCATATTCTACTCCGTAGAACGCATCACAAAACCAATAAGGGCTCGTTCGGTTCAAAAGGATCTGATCCTCAACAGAAACGTATCCAGGAGGGGTTTCAGTTGATCCTCCTGTGTCACTAAAACCTGGTGGGTCATAAATTCCTGGTTCTTTCTAATCCCTCTCTTGTTAAAAGCTATGTTCGGTTTTGCCCTGGTTCTAATCCTTCTCTTGTTCCTGATGGCAACATGTGCCCAGCTAATTCACACAGTATACATTGCAGCTTTAGCAACAGGTTGACAAACATTACAGGCATTCATGTACGTGTTAATTTGCAAATTATACTGACAACACGAGGTATAGTATTAAGCTGTGGTGAGTAATATAGCATGTCCAAAATATTCCATGAAACAGAGGGATTGCCAACAACATTCCACCAACAAAAGACCTGGCCACATATACAATTTAAAGATGACAAATCTAGTCTTAATTTAATAAAGAAAAGGTGCATTGGATAACTCCCCAACCCTTTACTCTAGCTTGTTTAAAGTAGCTCGCAACTTCCGCTTCTGCTTTGGAGCATGTACTCCTGCACCGGCGGCGGAGTTCAACATTTACAAACTCAACTGCAACTGATCTGGTTGTTCGATATATCCAGAACTACAATCGATAAACTATAAACTCAACATTTGAAGAGACAAAAATTTACATCTAGAACTACAATCGATAAATTATAAACAAAGTAGCAGAATCTAACAATCTTAGACATTAATAATTACTTCAAATTATTCTGAATATGTAGTTCACTACCATAAAAAACCAACATGAATCTTAGGCAATCATCGATCGAGAGCACAAGCAGAGCCATAGTTCTGTGTTACTCCTACCCGCCAGCCTAATTCGTGACCCAACTTAGTCTCCCACTTTTCTGTTATGAATTCTGATTTCTATGCTTAAGCTACTGAATGTTCTCTATAAATTTCAGAGTACTCACTTGGGAATTTGCATAGGTAATATTGGCTTTGTTTCTTTTCCACTACAGGTGCTTTCTTCTTTTCAGTACGGTATATATGCAGCGTATACGCTTCAATACCTGTGGAAAGAAGTCTGTTCCATGAAGCTCTGGTTTCCTCTGGCTGTGGTGTTTTCTTCTGAATATGACAAAAAAATCACCTGCAAGCTACAATCATTGCAAGATGTGAGTCCATCTTAGGTTTGTTTTCTTAAAATTTAAGCAAGAATTGGATTAACAAATAGTGGTTTGACAAATGGAGATCTGATCATCTGAAAATGCACGATTGCCTCCTCAATCCCTCTGCTCCCCAATGTCCCTGTTCCGAATCATTCTTATTCAGATATCTGAATTGGAGAAGAGCACCAATAGCACCTGTTCTCTGAGTTTTGTTCTCTTTGCTGGTTCAGTGGAGAAAGTTACCCAACAGCTTTGGTTGCGACATGCATGCAAAGAAGCAATATAGTCTAATTACTGAATCACTGAATCGCCTTATACCCGAAATTCCCAAAATGTTAGTATGTAATCCAAGCTTTAGCCAAGGCGAATTCTGATGTCTCTGAATCCTCTGATCGTTAGCATTCAAACTACAGCCATCTATGTTCATAGACAAAAAAAAAGGTCCCCTTAGTTAGTAATGAACTTTGGGTCCTTAATTAAATTGCTGAAAAGATGTTGCTTGACATATTCAGCTGCTCTTACTCCACCATGACCTACAGAAACAGAAAACTAGCGCCAAAAATATGTTTTCTCAAGGACTGATGACGCTACGAAAATCAAAGGAATTAGTACTACTTTTAATGTCACTAGGCAATACATACATACCATCATATACGCCGAACATTCCAACTTTCTCTCCGTACTATCCTTGCCTCAGAAAAGTCCTCCATTGATCCAGAAAACGACGGTAGTTGCTAGTGGGTTTTGGCAAATTTACATAAGCTGCCTGTTGGAAAATATAGCAACCGATCCTTTTTGTGGTTATAAATTTTCCTGTTTACAATCCTGTTTTTCCTATATAATCGGACGCTACCTTGACAGGCATGTATTGGCACAAAGGTCATTGTAAGTGAAGCCCTGTCAACCATCAGGAAGGATGTCCTGTCAAAATGCTATGGTAAACAGAATACTAAACATGCACTTAGCATCTTAAGCTAATGGAATGTGCTATCTTATTCTTGTCTCTCATTTTTCTCACAATAGCAGTTAGTACAATGGCATTCTTTTCATAAAAAAAGGAAAAAGAAAAGAACATCCCTGACATGCAAGCCTTTATTCAGAGCACTGTTGTCTGACATTGCAATGCTCATCAGCACTAATCTATCATCCCGTAATCAACTAGTATGTCTATCATCTTGGTTCACCACTGCGAGTCCCTCGGCGAGCTGTGAATGGGTCAGACGTGCCCGTGAGCTCTCCTACGACGTCGAGGACTGGGTCGACCTCTTCACCCTCCGCGTCCACGCCGGCGACGGCGGGATCTAGCCAAGAACGGCGACGAACAAGAGGAGAGGAGAGGGGAATGATGGGGGGGACGTTACTGGCGATAAGTAGACTGGAGGTGGGGAGGAGGATCCGGTCGCCATCCTTTCCGTGCCGTAGTCGACGTTCCGCCGCCGCCGCACCGTCGCCGCGTCACCGCCGCACCGTCGCCACGTCGCCGCCGCCTCTCCCACAGCGAGCGCTGAAGTGTTCCTGGAGGTGGAGGGTCCGGCTCCGATCCGGGCTCGTGAGGGGCGGAAGGGCAGGTTTCCTGGGCTGTCTTTGTTCCGGCCAGCCCAACCGAACGGCCATTCCAGATCCGGCCTTACTCCAAACCAGGTCGGACCGAACCGGTCGGAATGGGCCATGTTCCGGGCCTGGAATGGGCAAACCGAACGAGGCCTAAGCCAACATGGTCAGGTAACTACACGCCAGGCTGCCGGCTTATATCATCATTTCGCAGCTACTTCGGGGAAGGAGTGAAGGAGACGAGCTCCTTGGACTTGAGCCACGCCTTGACGACCACCACGGCGTCGAACGGCCTGTCACCGCCGGCGTGGTCCCGCGCGATGACCTTGAGGTAGTACGCCACGCCGGAGATGACCTGCTGCTGTGCCGCGGCCACCGCTCTGAAGGAGAGGAGGACGGTCACGGGGTCGCCGCAGGTCGCCGCGCCGGTGTTGCGGTGGAGGCGGCGGTTGTGCTCGGCCACCGCGAACCGCCCCTGGGACTGCACCTCCTTGTTGGAGCCCACGTCCTTGATATCCCTGGGCCCGCCCACCGCAGCAGCCGCCGAAGCGTGCGCTGCAGTGTCTGCCGCCATGGCGGTAACGGTGAGGAGGGAGAGCAGGAGGAAGGAGGTGGCCACCATTCTTGCCATTGCTTGTGGTCGCGTGGTGAGGGTGAAGGTGAAGAGGTGGGCTCGGTGTACATATATAGAGTGTCAGCCTTGAAGGTGCCTGATGTTTTTTTTATTGGAGAAAAGAAATGGGAATGCATATATATTATATGATAAGGTCACCAATTTGGGTAACCATGCAATGGCGACAAGAGAGTGCTTCGGTGTGCGGAATTTGTGGCGGAAAATCATCCCTAGTAGTAGTGTCTAGCTCCATTGCCCATTTGTAAAAGAAGAGTTGTAAAGTTTAATTAAATGTTCGCTAAAAAGTTGGCTTGACTCCATGGTAAACAAGGCGAATTTGATCATGCACCAAAGCTCCTTGAACTTAGTTAGGCTTAGCATGATAGTGCACTTCCGTAATTAAGACAAGTGATCTAAGCAAGTAAGATAAATATTTATAGAGATATCAATAATACCCGGGAGTGTATTTCCAGTGTTGGAGTTCGAGAACCTTTCTGTATTACACCGGCCTCAATGGTCTACGAGCTGAGAGTGAGAAGGCGTGTCTTATTCATAACCGACAATAAGGATAAGCTAATGTTAGAGGTTACTTGCAAGCCACCCTAAGCTAGCTAGTAGAACAGGGCCAAAAACAGTCCACACCACCACCCCTAAAACTGTGGCCAAATCTAGACGCAAAGGCATGTGCCCAACCCCCTGTTGAAGGATAGACACATATCATATATTGCATCAAACTCATGCAAGTCATGAGGCTCTTAGATCGAAATGTAAGGAGGCTTTTTGCAGACTTTCGAAACGAGCGAGAGACAATATTGCAGCCTTTGCTTCAAATAGATCATTGTGTCAGCCTAACTTTTTTCCAGATAGATCTAGGTGCAGACAAAAGGAATGTATGGTTTCTCTAATATGTCTCTTCTACCAGTCAAGGCCACACAACCTCAACTTGTGATTTCTAGCTGTTTTCAGATGTGTAAGAAGAGTAGTACTTCTCTGCTAGCTTAATTTTGGCGAAGTTGTAGATGCAAATTGGAAGAGAAATAGCAAAGGGAACAATGAAATAGGGGTTCAAGCGTGGCCATATGAGGGCAGTCCCAACCCACAGTGTTCATGGGTAGTGTCTATGATGTCATGTTAGCAAGAGTAGCAAACATGATGGATCTTCGAGGAACAACGCGAGCTCTTAGACGGCAAGGGTACGAAAATATGCGGACACATAAGTCCCAAGTGGCGGTAGCCTGAAGGCAAGTGACTTTAGGCTGAGGCAAGGGGAAAGCGAGGGGTTGGGAATGGTGACACATAGGCTGTGTTTAGTTCCCACAAACTTTCTAAAATTCTCTCTCCAAACTTCACTATTCACCTATCACATTAAATCTCTCTCCTCATGCATGGAGCACTAAACATGGGTAAATAAAAAAACTAGTTGCATGGTTTTGATGTACACGACGAGACGAATCTTTTGAGCCTAGTTAGGTCATGGTAGGACAACGATTACTACAAACAAATGAAAAGTGCTACAGTGCGCTACAGTGTTTGATGCGACATTTTCGTTAAATTTACCATACCCTTTTTGGAACTAAACACACCCATAGAAGACAATCAACTACTCCCTCCTTCATAAGCATTTTAAGACAATGACACGGTCTTCAATATGTTCTTTGACATAGTAATATATATAACATAAGTTATCTATACTATAAAGATCCTAGACAATTGAAAACATTTTTCGCCTAAAAAATTCCATACCCTCTGTTGGCACTTCTTACGATCCAATATCAGAATTGGGGAATCCCGGTACTGGATGCAAGAAGTGTTCAGTGGTTTTCCTTATGGCTAGTAAAATATGTGAATATTCTGCAAGCGCACAGAATCACCACTGTAGCACTTCACCTGGGAGTATCCCGAGGTATCGTAATTTATATTTCCGCAGGGAAGCTTTGGCAAGACTACTAGTGAACAGATATTCGAGACTATCAGAACTGATCTGAAGTATGTATGTGGAGCTTGGAGGCAAATATATGGTAGCAAGGATTAGCAATAATTCAATTCAGAAATTGCAAAACT
>OAMR01000118.1:1817534-1836264 GCA_900205405.1 Echinochloa crus-galli
CGCGGCCCGGCCCCATCCCTTCCCCTACGCCTCCGCCGCCCGCCCCCTCAGCCCTTCTCCTCCCTCGCGCCGCGGCCCTTCCCTTCTCGGTCGGGGCCCCATTCCCTCCCCCACCGGCGGCCCCACCCGTCGCTGCCGCCGCCGCGGTCCGTCATCGACAGTCGCGCACGACGCGGGAAATGCAGGCCATGGCCGCCGCCGACCAGATCTCCCTCGACGACCTCCGCGCGGCTGCCGGCACGGCGTCCACGACGACTTCCTCGACCAGATGCTGGGAGGCCTACCGCCGTCGGCCTGGCCAGAGCTGGTATCCGCGGCGGGAGCGCAGGCGCCGGTGGGAGGCATACAGGGAGAACAATATCAAGGATGCGACACACGAAGCAAAACAGGAACCAGGGGAGGATCACAAGATCGAGGTCCGATTTCACAACCTGAACATCGAGTTATTCAGGTATATGATTCACCATATGAAGGCATTCATGGAATTTAGTCTGTCGCCTTTTTCCTTGACCAAACCGAGTAAATCTGATGCATAGTTGCCGTTGCTGTGGCCTGGCCGTGCATATGAGCGAATTACCAGTCTAATACCGGCATTGTGCGCGAATTAAATACTCTAATATAGTGACTACAAAATGGTTTTGTCTTGCTGTATAATAATGTTGTTCGACCCTAACATCTTGCTAAGATCAACACCATGCTTTATGTTTTGAATTGTAAATTTTCGAATGCCGTAGCAACGCACGAGGTGTCATGTATTCAGTAAAAAAAATTTAGCTCATCCATGTAATCTATTGGTGTTAACTTTGCTATATTTATAAGCTTTGTTATTGTGCTGCATCTATAATTGTTGTACAAATTTATTCATTCAGTAATATATTATATACATGAAATCAGGGTCTATCACCTTTTCATTCTGATAATTGTTCCATTTGTTGTTTTCCTCGAAAGTAAAAATATATGCATTTATTCCTCCCCTGCAGATTGCTGGCCGTGGCCGCTGGTGGCCTGGCCATTATGATAGGCAATTTTTTAGATAGATGATGTCAGCCAGCATTTCTATTATTTAGTTAATTCACTGTAGTGGTGTTTTTTTTCAAATCAGTTTGGCCACCAACATCGCCAAAATTTCAGGTCGTTGTGGCAACTTCATTTACGCAATGATTTTGATTCACATTCTCAATTTTGCGTGGTGTGTGCAGATTAACTCATCAGCAGTCGATCGCCTGCATTTCACTGCAGCCTGCATTTCACTGCATTTCGCTCAAAGCCTCGCCTCCCCTGGTATTGTCAGTTTACCTCCTCTTCCAATCGCCAGCGCCGGTGGAGTCTGGGAACTCGAAGGTCAGGTTGTGGCGATGCACCTCCTCGCAGAGTTAGTTTTCTTCCTCCCTATCCACCAGCAGCAGTCACCTCGATTCCTCTCCGCTGCTTCCTCTTCCTCATCAACGCTCCCTGTTTCCTCACTGCAATCTTTCTTTGGTTGGCCTTATCATTCACGTCTGTAGGATCAGGAGAGGCGAGATTGGGGATGTGCGTCAGGATCTGAAGGATTTGGCGGTGACTCCATCAGCAGCTATCTCCCATTGACGGTTAATATGCTGTACCATGAGGTTAATTCTTTGCCTATTTGTTTGAAGGTAGCTAATTTAGTTCCCTTGAAATTTTGATCACTTTAGCCAGTGATTTGCCGGGCTTCAGGCATGGCTGAATAAGTGCATTTCTGGCGTCCCTGCAAGGTTAGAATTATGTCAGCTTGTACTTTGTGGTTATTTGACATTTAGTGCATTCAAATAATATCGATAACTGTCAATTACTATGTACTTCTATTTTCTGATATTTCTTGCCTCTGAGATAAAAAATATATTTTCATAGGATGTGGACATTATTGGATAAAGAAATGAAATTCTTAGTTGTTCAGGTACAACTCTAATTATATGTCTGATTTGTTTGATATAGTTTTAGTAATATTCTTTTCTATAAGTAGAGATTGATCTTCTATGGTCTCAGGATATTAAAGCTCTACCAATGCCCTTTTTCTGCTGACATTGGCATAGATTAGCTCTGGAAGTGATGCAAACTCCCAGGAGCTCTGAAAGTAATGCCCAGCTTTAAAGTGCATAATGTTATCATTTATAGTTTGTGGTTGGTGGCCCTTCCCGTAATTAATCCTGTCTGGATGGGGGTAGGCATCAAGGTTAAGGTATAAGATGTCAAAGTTTTGATCGGTCAAATGGTGTAAATTTTATTCGTCAGGCTTCTAGAGTTGTTGCTACATTGTTTAATATTTGACATCATTTAACCACATTGGAAGAATTCCAGCTGGCATTGTTTAAAATCAGAGTTTGTGGAAAATATAGTGAATATGATAGAATATAGAAATTAAGAATCTTGCCAATTTTTATCTCATCATGCTTAAACAAGTTATTTCTGCATCATTTTGAAGCTTGTCTCTTATAGTAAAATATCATATCTAAGATATGGGAGCATCGTAATTACTAGCACATACTAATTGCCAGCAGGATTTCTCAATGCTAGGGTCATTTATAGCACGATTTCTTAACTAAGAATTGAAGGTTTGATTGTGAACGTGTTTTATGAGTGCACAGGTTATCAAGCGATGCGATTTGGGGGAGGAACAACGATGTTTAAAGACAAGGCAAAGTTCAGGTTATATCATGCTCCTATCTCGAATTATTAGATGGCATGTTCTTGATCCCTTAATGACTCTCTTAAGATGAGGTAGGGGTAGTACACAGTAGATTTAGTATGAATCATCTACTGTTTCCTAATTTAAAAACTTATCCCTGCCTTTTTTTTGGATTTTCCTGCTGGAAGTGAGGTTTGCTCCCATCCCTGCCTTTTTTTTTGGTAGAATGTATGTTAGAGAGCCAGCGGCAGCACGCGAGCTTGCCGGATCGGCCGTGGTGTTTGTTCATTTGCACAAATTTTTCTGTGGTAATTTTGCTGTGTTCATAACTTTGCTAACAATACATACACAGACACGATGGGTTTTTGACTTGAGAGAATCTCAGAGGCATGTATGGATGGCTCGGGCTGCACTTGCGCCGACGCAAGGGCGGTGGGGAGGAGCGCAATGAAGATCTGGGTAACCGGACAGGAGCGCGATGGCTGCGCCACCGGCGATAGTTCGCGTGGACTATAAGTACGTCATCGGGCTGCTCCTTATCGGCAACAGCGGTGAGTTGGCATGTTGCATTCCACATGACAAGCGATGAAGTTCGAATTTTTTAGGCCCAAAATTCTTGTCTCATTTAATTGCTACTATGTTTCACCCTTTGATTGAGTGGCTCCCAGAAAATCTGTCAAAGTTGCGGCATCTTGATTATCGTCCATGTTTCTTGCACAGTGTATACATTGTGTGTTGTGTGCCTCATATAATTTTATAAGGGTTAAAGTAGTGAGTCTGCTATATTGCACTGCATGCATTTGAATTACTTAAGCTACAGTTCCGGTGTTAATTCTCCTTGTTCAGATCTCTAAAGCAATTTGGATTGGCACAGGTACGCAAAAACGAAGATAATTGCCAAGTGGACCAGAAACTTGAACCAATATGCTTGGATGAACCTGATCTCATCATCTGGCCGGTTGCAGGTCTGCAATTTTTGTGTGGTTCTAACTAGCTGTCTTTTCATGCCTCACTCTGTTGCGTGAGATTTTGGTCCATTATTTCCTTGCTGACCCCTTACTAAAATACAGTAATACGTTGTAGTTGGAATACATTCTAAGAATTTAAAAGTAACACTTTAAATTTGCTAGGTTACTAGCATTAGCTGATGAAATCTGAGTGCTTGAATTGAAATTAGGTTGGCTATATGATCATTTTCTTAATTCAATGATCATTGGTTGTTGACATTGGCCAGATTGTCTTGGAGCTTTGACCCAAATCTTGAAATTTCTCCTTTTCGGGCAGGTATTACTTTTTCAGTTAACAAATGTGCTTGATATAGCCCAACAAGTGATTTGTGCATCTGAAATAATCAATACTTGCACGTTTTGATATGCAGTAATGTATGATCTGTTTTTTGGAGGGGAAAGTGTCTGACATGGATCGTCCGTTGACTCCTTTGGCACATTGCGGATAGGTGATTCCTCAATCCATGACATCATCCTACAATTCCATAAGTCAAATAATATTCCCGTTCTGGTTGCAGAAATGTGTTGCTTGATGCCTTGTTCTTGTTTGACGGAACTCCTAAACCATTCACCATCCTCACCATAGCTTCCATGCTTACAGTTATGAGAAAAATCGATATGAATTCAATATTTGAAGCAGATAGATATTGAAGCTTTAATAATTTTAGATTCCTTACTATTCCTTCTTTAACAGGGAGTAACAATGTCGTGCAAGAAGCGCGAGCTTTGTTTGAATGAAACTAAACACATCCCGGATGTTTCAGATACCTTATTCACTACTTCCTTGTGACTGGTTAGTGTTCATTCTTGTCACAACCTAAAATTCCTAAATTTTAGAATGTGAATAGTAAGCTTAATTAATATAATATTTTTCTCAAATTTGTAAAATTTTTCCAATGCTTTTGTAATTGTTAGGGAAGTTAGTATAGGAAAATTTTGTTTTCTATATTAAATTAAAACAATATAGGATATGCTACTGCGTGGTCGCATTCATGCTGGTGCATTGTTTTATGCTTGCTTGCGATTCAGTTTGAGTTTAAATTAATTTAAATTCGAATTGAATTAGCATTTTCTTGATCTCTTAGAAAAGTCCCTTTATTAGAGTTCACTTTTCCTCTCTAAATTTCTCGAGCCCTTGAGCCTCAATGCCCAGATCGCACCGCCAACCTTGTCCCTCGACCGCCACTATTGAACTGGCTCGCCATCACCAATCTTTCATCAACAATCCATCTCGAAGGTTCCCTAGGAGTTCCGCCTAAGCCATGCCTTTCCGTTCACAGTCGCCGTTGTTCTGGTCACCTCTGGTGAGAACTCCTGTGTGCATGCACGCGTAAAGGAAGCAGCACCACCAATGCAAGAGTAGTAAGGACTCTGCACTGTCGTTCCTGTGCAGTAATAAATATTTTCCTTTGGTAGAACAGCTATGGTAGTTTATTTCTATATCCCTCTGCAGTATATTGGAACGTCATCAGGAATCTAAACTTTGGTCTGTACGGGTCATCCTGGACCGATAGAATAATAATTTACCCCTAACCCTTACCCACATCATAACCTTTTATTATTTAATCTCTTGTTTTCGTGTGCCTGACATCTCTCTTGCATGGGGATCCCTGAATTTCCTTCTTTCCCGTCGTATTAGTCAGATCAACCTTTGATTTTCTTGTTCGTTTGGGGCAAAGCTAGCAGTGGTAGCTATTCTACACTTGAATGGATGGCACCCGGATCATTTTGCGTTTCCTATCTCTTGTTTGCCTTGGCCAGTTAAGCATGCAAGCAAGCCGGCCATGAAGTACTGGAAGCCATATAACATCGGCCATAGGACCATGCAAGTCTTGCTCTGGCACTTACGTGAACCCTTTCCATTGTTTATGTTTTTGTTAATCTTTAGTCTCCTGCTGTTTCCTATCTCTGTATGAGTTGGATCAGACCCGACGAAGTGCTGGCCAGAAATGTTACTAATGGGCCAGGATTACCCTGCGTTTGTCCTCCACATGCCTATCGTTCGCAGCTGATCGAGCCCAGGTCCGGCTGAGTCGGAATCCCTATCGGATCAACTTCCTACACACCTACGTCGTCGACAGCCACGCCCTAATAAACCCAGGCCTAAACCCTCCTGCCGTCGTCTCGTCTCGCTCCCGACCCGCAACAGATTAACTGCGTCCTCACCCGTGCCCTAGCTCTACTGCCGCCCCGGACGACTGCACTCATAGCAGCCGTCACCGCCGCCGGCACAGGCCGCTGATGAAAACCATCCCCACCTAAGCTTCGTCGTGATGTCACGAAGGGCATCCCATATCGCAAGGTCACCGTCGTTGTCGCTGAGAAGCCGCACGCCATCGTCCGACCTCGAGCTGAGCTGCTCCTGCGTGCCGCACCGATCGCCGCCGGCCGTTTCCGCAGCGTGCCACCAGATCACCATGGTCACGCAGAGACCGTGTACTTCTGCTCTCCGAACCATCATCGATCTGCCCAAGTTTTCTATCCATGCACGAGACCCCAACAGGACGCTTGCCGATCATGAGTACGTGTTCTGCACGGCCCAAGTCCTATTCATCCATCCCATCTTATCTTCTGCGTAAGTCATCTCCAAGTCGCTCCCTTTGTTTACCAGGTGCTGACGATTGGGTCACGGCCATACGTGCAGATTACTGGGTGCTGTCGAGAGAGAGCAGATGGAATTCTGCTGTAGTCCATGGCGCCAAGATTGTCGAACCGCAGCCGCCATCATCAAGATCGGTCTTGGCTCGCCGCTGCTTCCATCGTTGTCTCCTTTGTCTTCTCCAACGCCGGCCATGGCCACCGGTCGTCATAGGTGAACTGCACACCAGGACGTTCCATCTCATTGTTTCATTTGTTTTTATCTCTTACCCAAGTTCCTCAAGTTCAAGTCCTGCATGCAGCGCCATCGGCCATGCTGCCGGTGATCCCCATATCCGTGGCTGTCCGGTCTTGTTTAGAATTCATCTATCATACGTGAGGAGCTCAAGTCATCGCCGCTCACCCGCGTCCGGCTGAGCATGCCGTCATTGCTGCTGGTGAGGACCCGCTCCGCATGCCCGGTCTCCTTCTCTCTTTGGTCTGTGGTCTGTGCTGTGCTAGCCATCTGGTGCAAGCAAGTAATACTACCATGTGTACGTACTTAATTATGTGCGTCAAGCAAGGCTCAACGCATGCATGTGTATTACAAGCTAAGTACCTGCTCAGATCATAGCTACGCAATAAATGATAACCTTTTGTATAGCAAAATAATTAGGGTATGTGATGTATACTTCCTATGTGATCAAACATCCGAAATCTCTCATTTTGTTCATCATCCTTAATCCCTAGGATAATCTTTTGTTTCACAATGCAAGCTACAATCCTTCCTAGCATCATTATTCTTTTCCCCATTACTATTTATTTAATTCTTTCTTGATTATCTTTGCATCATGCTCTCGTCACTCATACACAATAATTCCAATTCCCAAAATTCTGTACCCTTTGAACTTGTTTAGCTCGTATCTATTTCATTCTAACTCTGATTTTAGCGATTCTTGCGCTCACGTGACCATAAAACCAAGCCCTATCCTTTAGCACACTCTTTCAAAGCTTTTGTTTTGATTGGTGTACTGTTCTTAGTTGTATTGTTTCCTTGCTTGTTTAGTTGCATGTTGCGCTCGATGATTGTTGCGAGTAGACGAACGTTGTCGAGAGATTTCAAGATCAAGACCTGAAGAATCTGAGCAGCTATTCTTTGGATAAAGGCAAGTGTATTATGTTCATGCATTGTCCTAATAATTATTAATTTCACCATCCATGCTTGTGTCTTAATTTGATGGGTCCTAATTAAGGATATGCCTAGCTACCATAATAATCATCCTTGCAACCTGGGTTTTTATGTTCTTGCTGGGTAGCGATGCTAGTGCTTTAATTGGATTATGGTTGGAATATTTTAATATCAATTAATGATGAACTTTGTTCTACATGGTTATGTTATCTTAATCACAAGATCACTTGCATTAATTGGAACATGGAGAACCACCCAGGAAAACAGTGCAACCATGAGTACTATGTGGCTCTGGTCTTGGCTAATTAATTAGAAACTTTAGTGGATGGTAACCTTACCCGAAAGGGGCAAGAGGCGCGGCGGTTGACGGGGTATAGCTCGGTCCTCTTGAGCTGTGGGCTTTGGTAAGAGACAGATCTCATTAGGGAGGGTGTAACAACCCTAAAAATTTCCCTAGGACTTGTTGAGTGCAAAAATCAGGATTTTAAAATTTTTTGTGGAATTGAGTGCATGCAAACCAACATATAAGGTTGTTCTCTAATTGCTCCCTTTGCTCTTAGGCAAATTTTAAATTAATAACCTTCGTGGGCCGAATCTTCCACCAAAAGTCCGGAAAACACCCTTCAACTTTTCTCCGAGCCAACCCAGCCGAGCGGCCCAGCCGGCCTCGCGGCCCAGCTGCGGTCCAGCTCGCCCGCGCACGCCCCTTTTTCCTTTTCTTTTTCCCCGCTGACAGCATGGCCCCACCTGTCATTGACTCTGATAGGCTGACTTGTGGGCCCACTGACCCCGCTGACCCCACTGACCTTTGACCGTTGACTGGTCAACGTTGACCAAGTCAACGCTGACGTCATCCGGGCCCACGATGACGTCAGCAAGGCCGGCCCCACTGATGACATCATGCTGATGTCAGCAGTGATGACGTGGCACGCCCTGGGGCTGCCACGTGTCCCGTCTGCTGTTTTTCCTTTCCCGGAAATTATTTAATATTTTCAAAAAATGATTTAAACTTCAAAAATTAATAATAATTCAACCGTAGCTCAGAAAAATATGAAACCAGTTTCTATATTTTTCTAAAATCATGATCTACGCGTTAGTATAGTGTTTGGTGTTCTTTGGGTCTTCCTTTCTCGCTGTTTTGGTGTTTCTTTGCTAGTAGCCGCGTCTTATTTTATTTATCGCAACCCTAGGAGCCACGGAGAGCCAGGAGGAGCCGGACTCCTCGACTACAGCTTCGAGAAGGACGAAGAAGCCTACCCAGGTTCACGCCCAAGCATTCTCTGAAATACCTATTAGACATGCAAACTAGTATGCTAGCGCTTTACTTTTTATGCATGTTGATATACCTGCACTGCCATTTATCTACCCTGTTTCCTTGCTACCTATTATCCACTAGATGAGAATGTTATGCCTGCATGTGTTGGGATGGTTGAGTTTGATCTTCTTGGCGTGAGTTTGGGTGGCATGGGAGTAGTGCAGCTAGGCGGTGGAGGCGAGTGATAACAACCCTGTCGTTTGATCGGGGTGCTTTGGAACTGCACTTGGACAGTTCCTACGGAGTACCTGTTGCAGGTACATTTATGGATTACTTAAGATTGATGGATTTGAAGAGTTTGGGCGTCAATACCTGTAATGGTTGCCGACTGCGGACCGTTGCGGCAGATCGCTTTGACGCTGATACTCGCCTTACCGACAATTAAGGATCCGGTTCGAAGTCACCTTCCAGACGTGGATTAGCTTGCTGGTGCTTGAATTGCTTCTGGTCACCCAAAAGCAAGCCTACTGAGTGCGGTACCAGGATTGTAGGAGATTCGAGTTTGATATGTGTATGGGGACTCGTTGCGGCGTACTCTCCCTGATTAACCACAGCCCCCGACTGGCCCCGGTGGGAAGGTTTCACATCCCTGGGGCAGCTGTTAGCGTGCAGATGTTTCCCGAGCCCAGGGAAGCAGGATGGTACCGTTACTCTTTAGGGTCTTTGCTGTGGGCTGTGTCTCAAGACGGCTAGCTACCGTCTGCAGCCCGGGTGGTACCTGGAGCGCAACCTCTGCAGAGTGAAAACTATACGTATAGACGTGTCCACGGTCACGGACGATCCTTCATCTGGCTTGTTCTGATTAGCATGGGATTCTGCTTTCTTACCTCATCCTTGATTTGGGTTATGAGACGTTGGTCCAGCTGAGGCTGTTGAGACAAGGTGGGGAGGGAGCTCACCGAGTCGACTAGCGAGTGAAAGGAGTTGACGGATGTATATTACGGGAACCTGTTGAGACAGACCCGAAAGGAGTTGGTTTTGAGATGAACTTGGGGATTTGCTGCTGCTTGCATAGGAAACCCTAGCCTTAATTCTTTGATTACTTTTATACCTTTAGAATAGGCCACTTTAAAGCTTGCATCATATTATGGTTGGTGACGTGGACCTGTCCCATTTCCTTGGGGACAGACTTTGAGTTCTCAGGTGAAGACCCCGACCACGAGTTCAACCAGAACGGGTGGTACGACTGAAGGGAGCGCGCTACGCTCAAGGATGCCTGTGGAGGAGTAGACCCGGATGTTCTAGCTACCGCTGCGCAGATGTTTCTTATTGTCGATTTAGCCCAGAGGGCTTGTACCAGACGCCATGTTTTATATATGTCATGTAATGAATATTTTATCGTTGTATGGATGTGATATTCGACTGAGATGAGGTTGACCGTAGCGCGCAACCTATAGAATGGAACCCTAGGACAGAAGCTCTAACTGAGTCTCTCATTTTATATGAAACTCTTCGGACTGTTTCAAAAATTATATGCCCGTAAATCTCAACTATTTTCACTGTTTTAATCGTACCTTACCTTACCAATTGCTAGCTTACTAACAACCCCCTCTAACTATCTGGCAGATGGCAGCAAGAGCGGAAGAAGACCGCCAGATGATCAGGACCACCGGAGCGGACTGCGGAGGACTGGCAGTGCTGTTGAGGGAGGTGCTTCAGGTAGTGGGGATAGACGTTGATAACGTCTTCTACGAGGGATGGACTTACGGACCAGGAGAGGGAGTACTCACTAAGTTGCAGATGGTTGTGCCGCACATCATTGGACGCCCAAGATCTCTGAGACTTCAGGCAGCAGCCAGTGAGAGTACCTTCAGCAGGGCAGTACAAACAATCGCTATGAGGATATTTCGCGTAGCCACCTTGGTGTACCGGGAGCAGCTTCGCAACACTCGTTTTCGGTACCTGCCGAGGGCACTTGAAGACCCGGAAGACCGAGACGCTGTTCGCGCACTAGCTCACGCAGCCGACAGGGAAAGGAACGCAACTCTGCGAACCACAGTGTAGTGCTTGATTGAGCAGGACTACCTCAACGTGGGCTTGGAAGAGAAAGCGGTTGCTCTGAGAGAGAGACTGTGGACAAACGAGAACAAGCTGATGGACAGAAACAGGACGATTGAGCGACTGGTAGAGCGCCTTGAAGCAAAAGAACAGATGATCTGCATGCTTGAACAGGAAGCAATCAACAGGAGGGACATGACCGAACTGATCCTGGCCGCTCAGCAAGCTCGTGACTTCAGAGTTGAAGACCAGATCTCCGAGAGAGACAAGATCATAGCAGCTCAAGAGGAGAAGATTCAGGAACTGAAAGAGGAACTGGCTTACATGGGAGACTTGCAGTCAGATTTGCAAGGTGAGCTAGACACACTCAAGGACAAGAACTCTCGGAACTACCAGCTCATGAAGTTCCTAGGAGTACGCCAACTGATGTCACAGGATGAAGCACGAAGAACCCTCAGCAGCTGGGTGAGGTCCGACAGAAAGAGGGTGGCAGAAGTGATTTCACTGAACCAGAAGCTACCAGAAGCACGAAGAGTTGAGCCCCGCACAGAGAACTACAAGGTCACACCCAGCAGGGTAGAGCCGGTTCAGCTACCAGAGACCAGTGCTACCACACCCGAGACAGAGAAGCTGGCACGTGAGCTGGAACCACTACAAGCACAGATTGCAGAGTCGGAAGCTGAGGCGACGAGGTTGGCAGCGCGCCTCGTGGACACTTACAGCAGCAGGAGGCAGTGACAGACAGGAAAAAGATCGTGAGGTTGGCAGCGCGCCTCGCAGGATTCTATTCAGTGACAGCAGTCAGAATCAGCATATGTACTGAGATGATGAGTCTTGTATCTGCCTTTATGAGCAGCTGATAGTAGTAGTTTTCATGACCACCCTTTTGGCTCAGCCACGATGTAGCATTCGCATAGATGCACTAATCCCCAAGGTTTCAGGAGTTGGCCTCGGGATAGTACCCATGTCTAGGTTGTAATGCTGTGATGAGTGATCGGCCCTTGTGGTTGTTCTTGTTGTTTTATCGATCTTCTTATTGAGTGTACTTTAGTGCTGAGTCTGTTTTCATGTGTGCAACTCCTACTGTAGATTTCGTTTCCCCTAACCTTTAATTGACCGCTACGATATCTGCTCTGTGAAATTTCAGCACCATGTCGATCCGAAGGTCCAACCGTCTGCTTGCACGTTTTGAGGAAGCTATGGCAGACAGGGGCAGAGGCCGTGGCAGAGGCTGTGCACGCGGGAGGGCACCCGCAGTTGGCAGAGGCAGGGGCCATGGACGCGCAGCAGGAGCGCTCTAGCCCGAGGACAACGACGCAGGAGGTGAGAGGGAAGTCGAGATGGGAGAACAGGAAAGGGAACCTCGGCAGAACCAGGTCGCAGGTGGGGACGCACCGCAGCCAGATGCAGTACCCCCGCTGCCGCCCAATTTGGCAGCAGTAATGACCACTCAGACTCAACTGATGCAGCAAATGCCGCAGACTAGCGCTCAGATGATGCAAGCAATGCAGCAAATCCAAGGGAATCAGAACCAGAACCGTCAGGGCCCCCGTGAAGAAGACCTACAAAGGAAGATTGAAAGGTTCATTCGCTTGAAGGCTCCTACCTTTGACTACTCAGACGAGCCACTCGATGCACACGACTGGCTAGGCACCATTGAGACCAAGCTGGACTTGACCAACTACTCAGAGGAGGAGTGTTTGGCTTTGGCAGCACACCAGCTGGAGGGAGCAGCAAAGGCGTGGTGGGAGAGTTATTGTGACTCACACGCGAACCCAGCTCAGATCACTTGGCTTGAGTTTTATGAAGCATTCAAAGAGTACCACATCCCAGAGCAAGTGATGGTGCACAAAGCAATGGAGTTCAGGACAATGAACCAAGGCAGCATGTCCGTAGCTGAGTACGCTCGGCACTTTGCCAAGATGTCAAGGTATGCCCCAGAAGACGTTGCTACTGAGAAGAAGAAGCAGTTTTGGTTCCAGCGTGGCTTACACAGAGGTCTGAGGACAGCACTTGTAGCAAGCTCACACAGGTCACTCCGAGAACTGATTGACAGGGCTATCGCAGTAGAGAAGGAGAGAGTGGGCCTGGAGGACACTTGGAGAGAGAAGAAGAGGAGGGCTGAACAGCTGCACAACCACAGACTGAGTCAGCGGCCGAGGAATGGCCAGGGAAACATGCCCAGGAGAGGCTTCCAGCAGGGGAGCAGCCAGGGAAGCTCAGGTTTCAACCGCAACAACTACCCAGGCAACCACGGAGGAAGCAACAGTTTTGGCAACAGAAGCAACAACTACAACAACTCTGGCAACAGAAGCCACTACACAGGACAAGGAAACTCAAACTGGAGGCCAAACAACACGCAACACGCCCATGGCTGGCGGAGGGATCTCAGTAGTTTGCTTTGCTTGTGGGAAGCCCGGTCACAAGTCTTTCGACTGCCCTGAGAAGAAGAACTGAATCAGCAATAGGCATTGGATATACATCCATGGATGTAGCCCTGTTCAGATCTCTAAAGTCTATGCAAACCCTCATTTTTCCATTTTTCTTATAGACAGGAACAATATTAAGCAAAGACACCGACACCTGGTGGACAAGTGTTGACGTAAAATCTGCAGTCCACGCCAAGCACACAGCAAGCCGAATTAGCTGGCTTCACACGTGACCCGGGCGTTCGAATTCCGGAGGCGTGCCAGTCAGTTTTCCCTGAAACTAACAAAGGAAGAAAATGTTTAGATAAAACCTGGAACGTGCCGGCTTGATACCAGACAGTTCCATTTGTACGGCTCTTTATAACCAGGCTTGATCGGCAACCGATGCTCAACAATAGAACGGTCCAAACCAGGCATTTCCGAATAATCCCAAGGAAAGCAGTCTTTGTATTCTTTTAATAATTTGATCAACTTTCTTTTGAAAACCGAATCCAAGTTAGCACTGATGAATGTCAGCCTTGGCTTGTCACCATCTCCAATGTACACTTCTTCTAGCTTATCAGCCGACACAAATCCACGTCCTAACTTCCCGTCAGTCCCATCAATTGGATTTTCCATTAAAAATTACTATGAGAGCCGGCTGCTTTGATCGGCTGTTGATCACCGCTGACTGGTTCAACAGGACCTTCTCCCCAATCTTTGCCCGAAAAGCAATCTATGCCTTGATACTCCCAAAAAGCTGGTTCCACGTTGGCCACGCTTATTGAATCATCTGCTTGGACAATTTCCACTTCATCATCTACCCACTGAATAAGCTGCTGATGCATGGTAGATGGAATACAGCAATTTGCATGGATCCAATCCCTTCCAAGCAACAAACTATATGATCCTTTGCCCTCAATAACAAAGAAGGTTGTAAGCAGAGTTTTAGACCCAATCATCAAATCCACATGCACGCATCCTTTAGTGTCTGAAGGATTCCCAGCAAAATCATTCAAAACTATGCTTGTTGGTGTCAAATCTCCAGGGCCCATGCCAAGCTTCCTGAATGTAGTATATGGCATCAATTGTGCCATTAGCTGTTCGACTTCATCTATCTCTGACAACGCTTCCTCCTGTACAACTTGATCAGCAGGAGCCATAAATTCATTCGGCAAGAAACATACCATGCATGTAGGAGCCGAATGATCATCTTCTTCAGGTCAGTCCTTTCGACGCCATATTGATTTCATCCTAGGCCTTGCTTGCTTTAATTCTTGATTCCTCAAGCGTTGTACTCTTCTCTTTTGGCTTTTCCTTAAGCCAGGTGGACACCATTGCCCTTCTTGCCAAATATACCCATGATCTTCTTCTTCTTCATGATCAACCCACCTGTGATCAGCATGCCTCTTTCTTGGTTGATCATCAAAACACCGATTATCACTATGATGTACTCTGCCAATTCTTTCATGGACAGATCGGCGATTGACAGTATCCTGTCTATATTCATCATGTCTATCGTTGCATTCAGGGCAATTATTCCATGTAGGCAACTTGACACATGCCCCTTAAATTTCGGGATGAAAGATACTTTTATTTCGGAATTGACCACAAATACTCAGCGTCGCTAGGTCATCAGCCCAATCCCCGCTTTTCCATCTCTAAAATCCTCGAAGCTCCATCCAGATCCAGACCCTAGTTCATTGACCTCTGCAAGCTTCAATCTTCAAATGGCGGACCAAGATCAAGCCCTCCGAGTAAATCTCACTCCCCTTAAGCTCATTCGGCATTACTTTACTTTCGCTTTTCCTTTTTCTATTGAATCCCCCTTTAAACTTTCTTCTCGCTTCTTTCGGTTCTTGACAGGCCCTAGGTGCCGAACTCTTGATTCCAATCGAGGAGAAAGCCACATCTTATTTTCTTGGGCCCGTAGGGATTTCAGATCCTTCTGAGTTCGTTGCGGCTGAATCCCAAAGAATCCCCTTCAAGACTTCTCTGGCAAAACCTCATGAATGGCAAGACGCCTTCAAGAACTGGTCTCTGCCCCCAATTTCCGGCTGGAGAGACTGGTACAGGAGGGTTTTCAATGATAAAAGCCCCTTAGCGAAGAACTGGGACAATCTTCACATTTCCCATGGCTTGGAATTGTCTCTTGCTGAAACTCCTAGGAATGAGAATCTTCTAATTGCAGCCTGCCATTTTTGGTCTAACGGCGCAAATGCCTTCCTTTTTGGTCATGGACCAATGTCTCCCACTTTGGCCGATGTATTATGCTTTTCTTTTTGGCCATGGACCGATGTCTCCCACCCTGGCCGATGTATATCTGATGACCGGCCTGAATATCACAGAAGTTGTGCGCCCATACAAATACAAAGGCTCCTCCAAGCAAACAGGAGTGAAGACAGGAGTTGGATACAAGAAATATATCCAGAATTATATGTCTGACGGCCCTCTGTCTGATGTCGAAGATGTGTATAAGAGACAGGAGTTGACCGTCCTCGACAGTTTCATTTTTTGCGGTAAAGCCAATGAGCCAACTCTGAATCATATTGTGATGGCTGAAGATTTGGCTGCTGGCACACTCATCCCTCTTGGGAAGTACCTGCTGGGAAGTGTCTATCATATGCTTCACCAAATCATTCGCCTGATGCATACCAGCAAGAAAATTCCTTGTGTTAATGGTCCTTGGTGGTTCATCCAGATGTGGTTGCAGTTGTATATGCACCAGATTGTTGTTATTGACATCAACAATCGGCACTTCCCTTCAATCAACTACAAGGAAGGGGAAACTCAAAGCACCAAAGGCTGTCAGACTTATGGAGAGGCTGCTTCTACTATATCTGTAGACAAAAGCATTGGCGAACTTTTTGAGCTTTTTTCCAAAGGCTTTGCTGATCCTCTCTGGTTCCCTTATTTTGACAATGACAACCTCACCCTCCCTTGTGAGTTTAGCTTTGAAACTGGATGTATAGATGCGCAAGCCACAGCCATCTTCAACTCTTTCATTCGGCCCTGCATCCTGCCAGCCGAATTTTGTGGAGGGAGGCTGGTTCAGAGTACCTTTGAGTACTATCAGCCGAACATGACGGCTAGGCAGTTAGGCTGTGGCCAAGTGCCTCCAAGACTATTTCTTCATGAATTCCTCAAGCCCAGGGAAATTATCAAGGACTCCACAGAAACAAGAAGGGTTTTTGATTACAAATGCTGTACCACCATCTATGCACCTGACCCTTTTATGCCAACAACATCCGTTCACCCCTCTTTCACTCTTTGGCCGGTCGGCTTCGCCAATGGCAGAGCTGAGGATATATGCCAATTCATCTTTTCTATCTTGAATTGATGCCTGACTATCGACCAAATTCAGAGGTAATATGCCCACTCCTCATCTTGTTTTAATAATATTCTTTCTCTGATTATCTTATCACTTTGCAGGACATAGTACCTGCCCCTCTTGCCAGGTCGATCCAGTATAAGATTGTAGGCCCAATATCTGCTCTGGGGCATCAATCCCTCAACTTGGTTTAGCTGATGTCTAGACAGGCCACTCTAGACGCAATTATTACCAGGCCATCTTCTGCTAAAAGAAAAACTTCCTTTCTGCCTGCTTCTTCAGCTCCTAAGAAGAAGAGAACATCCAGCAAAAAACTCATTCAGGTCATAGTCTTTTCCTCTAAACACAATGTTATTCATGCTCTCCCGATCTTTGTCTTTCATTATCTCAGGCTCAACCACAGCAATCAGCAACCGCTACAGATTCTGCCGATGCTCCACTGACTGGTATAGAATTCTTTCACCATCTTATCTGCTTTTCATTGGTATTTATTTCCTTTTAATTGCAGCAACAATTTCAGTGGATCAAATATTGGAGAGCCCTCCTTCTCATCATGATTCAGCTCCAGCTTCACCACTTCTTCAACTAGAAGCTGCACCTTCACCAAGGAACTCTGTCATCTTTACTTCTGTTTCGTTCCACTGTGCATAACTTCTTCGACAACGCTGGCTTCTACAGTGTCAGTCCCGAAAAGCTTAGTATAGCCGAATGTGACATCAGCATGAATCCCAAGCGACACCGAAACTGTTCGGTTTTGAGAATCCTTTCCACCTTCCGAATTTTTGGGATACGCGCCACGATCTTTGGCCACGATTTCCTCTGCGGATTCTATAAATAAACATACCGAGTGCCGCTATCTCCTCACCAAGTTTTTTGCCTTCCTCGAACTCTTATTTTCCCCAAGCACAGTAAACTCAAGAAAACCCCAATGGCGAATGGAAAGCGACCGGCCGCCGACGAGCCCGAAGGAAGCCAAACCCGAAGGAAGCCGCGCTGGCGCTCGCCGCAGGTAATTGATTGCCTGCCTCTCTTTGTTCTTCTCAAGATTTTGACCTCCTCTGACAAATCTCTTTGTTTTTTCAGGCTAATCCAATGGAACCCCGTTGCTGCTCCAGCTGCGGCTCCAGCTGCGGTTCCAGCCGTAGCTCCCGCTGCGGCTCCTGCTGCGTCTCCTGTTGCGGTGTCCGATTCTTCGAGTTCGTCCAATCGAACTCTTGAATCGGACGATCTTCGCTACTCAGATAGCGACGCCCGCCGGTTCAGGAGGGAGCGCGACGAGACGCGCCATGAGCTGGAGGTCATCTCCAAACAAGTTGGGATCGTGGACCTCGAGTGGCAACACCAGCGCAAACAATTGCTTGAAACTATTGACGGTGAGTCCTGCAATCTACTTAATTTCAATCTGTCTTCAAATGACATCAATCTGTTGCTCCTTTGTAACCTCGCAGATCGTGACGCCGAGCTCAATCGGCTGAAGGCGCTGGTGGAGGAGCTGGCGAACAAGGTGAACGCCCAAGGGGACACACCAGAGGCTCGCCTTGGTGCAGTGGCAGGCCGCGTCGACGAGGTGGCCCTCCATGGCGTACGCCTGGGCGCCGCCGTAGGTTTGGTCGCCATGTCGACCCGCACCAACACCGACTACTCCAGGATGCCGGTTGGTTTTGCCAACGGTAATCCAGAAGATATCGACGATATTGACGCCTCCATTGATCGTCTTGATGGCCATGGCGCTGCCATTGCCGATTCCATCCATCCCCAGTCTGTCTTAAACAGGCTCTTCCAGTAGTTTGTACTAGGGATTTATGGAATTTCGGCAATAAAACTTATCTTTTGCAGTCCTGATGTGATAATTTTGTCAAGTTTATGATGTAATCTGTGTGCGCTAAGGGCAATACACTCTAGTATTGGCCATTTTCCCTTTTGTTGGAATTTTTTGCTCTAAAGGCGGCTTCTTCCCGAATGCCGACTATTTTCCATTATTCTGACAATTAGCACACTAATCAACGATCAATTTCAACACTAGGATAATATTTCTTCAAATATCTTCCATTTATAGCAGAAGCAAATTCTTCTCCCAATAATGTCTTCAAAATATATGCACTTCTTTTTTTTGCTCTGAAGGCGGCTCCTTCCCGAATGCCGGCTAATTGATATTTAATTCCTCCATCAGCGATCAATTTCAATACTGGGATAATATTTCTTCAAGTATCTTCCATTTATGGCAGCAGCGAATTCTTCTCCCAGTAAAGTTTTCAAAA
>OAMR01000118.1:1836507-1850558 GCA_900205405.1 Echinochloa crus-galli
TTAAATCATTGTAATCTTTAAAACTCAAATCCTCTTGCAATTTTATCCTCCTTGAATCTGACTGCACCTCCCATGGCAAAACAACACGATGTCCATATACCAATTCATAAGGAGACGTTTTCGTAGACCCATGAGGAGCCATTCGGTAAGCCCACAAAGCTTCATTGAGTACCGAATGCCACTTCCTTGGCTTCTGATCAATCTTCTTTTGTATAATTTTAATCATAATCTTGTTAGAAGCCTCTGCCTGACCATTAGCTTGAGCATAATAAGGAGAAGAATTCAATAATTTAATCCCCATACCTTCAGCAAAGTCTCTGAACTCTGAAGAGGTAAATTGAGTCCCTTGATCTGTGGTAATTGTCTGAGGAATTCCAAATCTGTAAATGATGTGCTCTTTGACAAATTCAAACCTGATGAGATGAAGATAGTTGAAATTGACAAATNNTATTGCCTCAACCCACTTAGTGAAATAATCTGTCGCTAAAAGTACAAACTTATGCCCCTTGCTCGATGGAGGATTTATTTGGCCAATCAAATCTATTCCCCATCCTCTGAATGGCCATCTTAGTCGTAACAGCGTCAGACCCGAAAAATGACCTAACACAACACAGCCGAATCCAATTCAGTAGAACCGAACCCGATTCGGCATGAATCCCAAACGACACGGCAACTGCTCGGTTCATGGGGCTTTCCACCTTCCGAATTTTTGGGATACGCGCCACGATCTTTGGCCACGATTTCCTCTGCGGAAATTTTTGTTCTGAAGGCGGCTTCTTCCCGAATGCCGGCTATTTCCATTGTGTCTTAATCAACGATCAATCTCAACGCTAGGATAGTATTTCTTCAAATTATAGCTTTATACCTGAGCCTTCTAGAAACTTTCTGGGATGGATTCTCCAGATAATTAGCAATTTCTTTTCTCCAATCACCTTCTGCCAGATTACTACCGAAAGCATAGTCATCAGTGACAAATACTTCTTGATTTTCTCTGTAACCTGATGCACTTTGAGCCAATCTGTTTGCTTCTTCATTATCCCCTCTAGGGATGTGCTGTAGAATTACTGATCGAAAACTCTTCAGGATTTGTTTGCATTCTTCATAGTAATTCCTTAGGATATCATTTTTGCACTCATATTCGCCATTCAATTGTTTTATAACTAGCTCTGAATCTCCAAAAATTTCGACTGCAATGGCCCTTGCTTCTTTCAAATATTGGAGCCCTTTGAGCAATGCTTCATACTCAGCCTGATTATTGGTGACGGTAGATTGAATGGGAATAGCAAACTCAAATACCTCTCCTTTGGGTGAAATTAATAAAATACCTGCACCACCACCTTTGTTACATGAAGATCCGTCAAAGAATAACACCCAAGGAGTAATGTTAAGCAAATTAATTGATGAATCATGATGTTCAGTAATGAAGTCAGCAATAATCTGCCCCTTGACAGCTTTTGCCGATTCAAACCTTAATTCAAATTCAGATAAGGCCAAAATCCACTTGCCAACTCTTCCATTTAAAATTGGCATAGACAACATGTGCTTAATCACATCAAATTTTGAATATACAACACATTCGGCATTTAACAAGTAGTGCCGAAATTTTGTACATGAGTAATAAACACATAAGCAAAGCCTCTCTACAGCCGAATATCTTGTTTCGGGATATAGCAATTTTCGGCTAAGGTATGCAACCACTCTTTCTTTCCCTTCAAACTCTTGTATGAGCCTTCAAGCGTAAAACCAAACAAGTTAATCCACCGCATGATACAACTCGTTTGAGGCCACACCACCAATCAGATTAGATCAATCCACCGCATGATACAATCTAACCATGAAAAGCTAAAAGCATTCAGTGTTTAATACGAACCCACAACACAGTCACGAATCTACATTGAAACAAGAATGCATAGGCCGAAAGCAGCACCCATCTAGCATGGCAACAAACAAGTTAATCCACCGCATGATACAACTCGTTTGAAGCCACACCACCAATCAGATTAGATCAATCCACCGCATGATACAATCTAACCATGAAAAGCTAAAAGCATTCAGTGTCTAATACGAACCCATAACACAGTCACGAATTTACACTGAAACAAGAATGCATAGGCCGAAAGCAGCACCCGTCAAGCATGATAACGAACAAGTTAATCCACCGCATGATACGACTTGTTTAAGATCATACCACTAATCAGATTAGATCAATCCACCGCATGATACAATCTAACCATGAAAAGCTAAAAGCATTCAATGTTTAGTACAAACCCACAACACAGTCGCGAGTTTACATCGAAACAAGAATGCATAGGCCGAAAGCAGCACCCGTCAAGCATGATAACGAACAAGTTAATCCACCGCATGATACGACTTGTTTGAAACCACACCACTAATCAGATTAGATCAATCCACCGCAGGTTCTTTGCCCCACACTATTTCTGCTGCAGCCACTTCTTCATCATTTTCGTATTCATCTTCTTGATCTACCCTTTCGAGGAACTGGTTGTAGATATCAGCTATATCATTGTGTTTAGCAAATCTAGCGTCTTTCTTAAAGCCATATGCTTGATTGCTCATCAATGCCAATCTCTGAGACAGCTGGCCAAGATCATCAAATTCCATCCCGAATAGCTTCTCCCGAAGGGTAGGCAGCATACCAGCCACAGCCATTCCGGCCAACTGATCATCAGGTATGTTCAGAGAAAAGCACATACTCTTAGTTTCCCTAAACCTCCTGAGGAACTCTGTAGGTGTTTCATTATTCCTCTGCATTAAGCTGGTCAAATCAACCAACTTTTTCTCGGTACTGCCAATGTAGTAATGAGCATGGAATTTCTGCTCCAGATCTTTCCACGTGCAAATTGACTGAGCAGGCAAAGAAGCAAACCACGTAAAAGCTGAACCCGTCAGTGACAAAGGAAAGTATCTAATTCTGAAAGCCTCATCTGCCGAAGCCTCTCCAAGCTGCATCAGATATCGAGCTATATGTTCCACAGTACTTGTATCATCTTGTCCCGAGAATTTAGTAAACTCTGTAGGCACCTTGACTCTATTCGGCAATCCACGTCCTAATTTTCCATCAGTTCCATCAATTGGATTTTCCATCAAAAATTACTATGAGAGCCGACTGCTTCGATAGGCTGTTGATCACTGCTGGCTGGTGCAACAGGACCTTCTCCCCAGAGATAATCTCTGGGATGGATTCTCCAAATAATCGGCAATTTCTTTCCTCCAATCACCTTCTGCCAAACTACTCCCGAAAGCACAGTCATCAGTAGCAAATACCTCTTGATTTTCTCTGGAACCTGATGCACTTTGAGCCAATCTGTTTGCTTCCGATGCATAAAACATCCACTTAAAACTCATTTTCTGGTTAAATCTTCCCTTTGTTCCAACTTAATCAGAAAATTAATTAACTAATTAACAGCAAAAAATGTACATGAGAGAAAAATTAAACTCATTTTGACATACAAAATGCCTAAACTTTGCTTAACTTTAAGCTTTTCATTCACTTAGCCCAGCTATGCAGCCGAGTGATCTCAATCGTCGATACAAATCAACGTCCTCTATGTTTTCTCTCATATGAATATTGTATGCTTTAACTTTACAACATTCTTCTACATTAATTCTACATCACCTTTGGGTAGAAATAGAACTAATGTGTAATACAATATCGCTATCATCAACTTTGGTCAGAAGGCAGCAATATCATAATCTTTTCTCAGCAAATCATGAACAACATGATAAAGTATGCTTTTCTCTATCAAGACTTTCTCTTGACGTTTAAACTACTCTCTTTAATTTTGGTCACTTTGACTCAAAAAAGTATAAGAGATGAAAACTTTTGACTTAAAATTATAATATTGCTATCATCAACTTTGGTCCGAAAATAACAATATCATAATTGACTCTATAAAAGAAATGCCTTTAAGCTCCTCTAACTCTTATTAGGGGATGAAACTTTATTCGCAGCGGAAACTTGATACAAAAGACTTTACTTTTAGTTGCATTTCCTTTTCTTATCCATTCTCTAATAGATAACTTCGCGGCGGAAAACTTATTTAAATGCACATGAATAGTACAAAACTCTCATAATTTTACTCTCTGCAAAATTATCCCTTTGGTTCAAATTTAAACAGAGGTGAAATACTTGCAAAATATGTTGAAACTCTATTCTAATTTGACTGAAAAACAGCCAAAAATACTCAAAGATGCTACTGTGCCTGTACACTTTCAATTCAGCCCGCAACCGAAACCGGCCGGCGGCCAACTGATCGCGCGCGCGCTGCTCGGCCCTCTTGCAGCCCACTCGCACAGCGGCAGCACGCTCGGCCCGCAGCTCGCGCTTCCGGCCCAACGACTCTGGTGGCCCGTGCCGCTCGCCCACTCGGCCTGCTCTCTCGCGCGCGAAACGGCTGTTCAGCCCAATGCGCATTCGCGGCCCAGCCGCTGGTATGCGCAGCAGCCCGCTCGCCCGCGCCGCTCGTCGGCCCGGCAGTGCGCAGCCCAGCTGGCCGTCTCGGCCCGCTCGTCTCCAACACTCCCGTCTCGGCCCAGCGGCTCCGACGCGTGCGTGCGCGCTCCTCAGAAGGCCGCAGCGTGGGCCTGGGCCGCCATTTCGTCCAGTGCCGCACGCCGCCCTCGCCCGCCTCGATCTCGTCCGTCGGTCTGGATCCGACGGTCGAGCGCGCTTTTCGCCTGGGATAAAAGCCGCCGGCGCGCCATGGAACCCTAACCCTAGGGCCATTCTCTCCCGGCTCGCGCAGCCGCTCCCTCTCGCATGCGCCGTTCGGGTGCCGGCGCTCTGCGCCGCGCCGCCGCGCGTTTCGTGTGCAGCCATGGCCGGCGGCCTTACGCCGCCGCGTCGCCTCCTCACGCCGATGCACCTCTGCGGCCGCAGCTGCCGCTCAGCTCTCACCGACTTGCTCGCTCCCGGCCCGCCGCGCCGCCTTTGCCGGCGCGCTCTAGCGCCGCCGTCGCGCTTGCGGGTGCAGCCATAGCCGGCGGCTTCTCGCGGCACCGAGCCTCTTGCGCTGCTCGCCGCCGCGCCTGCACGAGTTCGGCCGGCGGCCTCACGCCGCCGAGCCCGCCGTGTCGCCATGGCCGGCGGCCTCACGCCGCCGCACCTGCGCACGACCGCCGCCGCGCCATGGCCGGAGGACATGAGCGCGTACAGCCGACCCCTCTCCTTTCTCTTTACCTTCCTCTCCTCCCTTCCGACTTCGGCTAGATCCAGAAGGTATGGCGCCGCCGCGGGCCCCCTCGCCGGCGAGCGCGTGTACCCGAGAGTGCGCGCGCCGCCGTCGATGGGTTCCTCAATGGTGCTGCTCGTGCGGTGAAGACCGCGTGGTAAGGGTTAGGGTTAGGGTTTGGACTCGGTTTTCTTGATTCGCGTTCGATTCGCTTTGAATCTCATACGTTTCTCGTTGCAATTCGGTTGAATCTTTCTTCTTTTCGTGTGATTCACTTGAATTCTTACTTGTTTTCGTCGATTTACTTAAAATCGAGCGATTCGTCTTGTGATTCGCTTTGAATCATTCATGCTTTCGTCGATTTACTGTGGTTTTCTCGTCTTTATACTTAAGATTCGCTTCTGAATCGTTCTTGGTTTAGGGTTCCGCCGTCACGGCGAATCCTTCTCTTCTCCCCCTCGCCCGTGGCGGCGGAGAAAAGGTCACAGTTTAAATCTCCATCTGTGGTCAGCACACCTCTTCCTTGTTTGATTACCATTATCATATGTCTCAAAACGCCGATCATTACTGGGATGTATTCTGCCAATTCTTTCATGGACAGATCGGCGATTGACAGTATCCTGTCTGTATTCATCATGTCTATCATTGCATTCAGGACAATTACTCCATGTAGGAAGCTTCAAACCCTCATTACAACAGTGTCTGAAGAATGCGCACCCCCAATGTGCACGTTCTTGTTCTCGAGCGTATTCCTCCTGTTCTTCCCTATACCTTTCTTCCTCGTATCTCCTTTTCTCTTCTTCACGTTTACGCTTCTGGTAGCGCTCTTTTTCTTGCTGACGCTGCCATTTATTGAGGAGAATACGTGTAGTAACTCTTGGCTTAGAAGATTCTCCAATTTCAGACCGACTGTTCAAGGAACGAGGTTCTTTCTTGTGAACTTGCTCAATCGTGATTTGCCGAGCGAGATCAATTGAGCCATTTTGTTTTGCCTTTTGTGAAGTCAAAACTTTCATCTTTCCTTTTTCTTCAGGCTTAACAGCATTCACCATGTTGACTGAAAACCCAATCATATTTTGAGGGAATGGGTTACTGTCTAGTTTCATCTTGTTGTCAAATTTTAGATGTCCCTCCTGGATAGCTTTCTGAATCCTCACTCTAAAGACCCTGCATTCATCGAGTAATGATTGCAACTCTTTAAGATTAGTTGGACCACAATACTTCTTGTCTCTTACTCCTTCAGGCCGAAGCATAGAGTGACCCTCTGGTAATTTGATTCGGCCTTCTTTCACAAGGAAATCAAACAACTTATCTGCCTTGGTTACATCAAAATCATATGTGCCCTTGGTCTGCTTGATCCACTTCTGATTTACCTCGAGCTCTAATCCACCGGATCTCCTTGATCGGCCCTTTCGAGGAACTGATTGTAAATATCAGCTACATCATTGTGTTTGGCAAATCTAGCATCGTTCTTGAAACCATACACTTGGTTACTCATCAATGCCAATTTGTGTGACAACTGACCCAGATCTTCAAATTCCATCCCGAACAGCTTTTCACGAATTGTAGGCAGCATCCCAGCTACAGCCATATTAACTGATCATCAGGTATGTTCAGAGAAAAGCACATGCTCTTTGTTTCCCTAAATCTTCTGAGGAATTCTGTAGGTGTTTCATTATTTCTTTGTCTTAAGCTGGTCAGATCAACCAACTTCTTCTCGTTACTACCAGTGTAATAATGAGCATGGAACTTTTGCTCTAGATCCTTCCAAGTACAAATTGATTGAGCAGGCAAAGAAGCAAACCATGTAAAAGCTGGACCTAGCAAACCATGTAAATGCTGGACCTGTCAATGACAAAGGAAAGTATCTGATTCTAAAAGCTTCATCTGCTGAGGCCTCTCCAAGTTGCATCAGGTACCTAGCTATATGTTCCACAGTACTAGTATCATCTTGCCCCGAAAATTTAGAGAATTCTGTAGGAACTTTAACTCTATTGGGCAATGACACCCTTTGGTACCACTCTGGGAAAGGAGAGGAGTACATGTACCCCTGATTTTTGGGCTTCAAACCGAATTGATTTTGCAACACATCGGTCATTTTTTGCACCATGAGGTCAACATTAGTGTCTTGATTTCCAGCCCTTCCAGTAATCATTCCTGCATCAACATATCCAGGATTCGGGAGAGCATCAATAGCATTATAATCCATGAATTTTGTGTATCCATTCCCATACATATCCCTCTGCAACCTGTTATTCAAAGGAGATATCTTGTAAGCAGAGGCAGGTGGATTTGCTGTGGTGTCGAATGCTATATCACCATATGTGTGAGTTTTTTGCAATGCAGGCTGAGGGTTCTGCTGGATTGGTTGACCATTTGTATCCTTAGTACCAGAAGCTCCAGTTTCTTCAACAGTTTCTTTACCATGAGCTTTTTGTCCTGCTGTTTGAACATTGAAGTATGTTGGGCCACCAAGTTGCCCATATGCTTGTTCGAAAGGCTTATCCACTTGCTGACCAAAAATGCCAATCATTATGTGTCGAAAACTGTTCAAGAATGCAGCATTATGATTGGTCATCGTGTCCCCCAAAGCTTTGTATAACAGGCTAGAGAACCTCTCCCTTTCTTCATCTTCAGTAAGATCAGATTGTCCAGGTAGCAGAACTCTTGGCAGATCTGACTTGAGAAACGGTGCACCACTTCTGTTTTTAGCAAAAGACAGCAGACATTTCTTGATGAACTGTTCTGCAGCAGTCTTCACCATTTGTTGATGTTCTTCAGACAACTCCTCAAGAGTGATATCCAAAATGTCTCTCACTTCAGGCATCTTCAAAGCTTGTGGTCCCATCGGGCGTGCCAAAAAGTGTGTTGACGTAAAATCTGCAGTCCACGCCAAGCACACAGCAAGCCGTATTAGCTGGCTTCACACGTGACCCGGGCGTTCGAATTCCGGAGGTGTGCCAGTCAGTTTTCCCTGAAACTAACAAAGGAAGAAAATGTTTAGATAAAACCTGGAACGTGCCGGCTTGATACCAGACAGTTCCATATCTACGGCTTTTCAAAGCCACTTTTGATCAACATATAGCTACGAACAAGCTATCTGTCAACAATTGAAGCATTCATTACATAATCGGCAAAGCATGTAAGAAGTACACTGCCGACCGCATGACGTCACCATGATGAAAGATCGGTATTTAATTAAATAATCGCCGACCGATGACGGATTCCCGACCGCAGAGCATCTTTTACCGATTGCTTCGAAGAAGGCGTTCCTGCCGAATGGAATCTTTCTACCGAATCTGGCCCACTTGTCAGCCTCTCTCAGGTGCCAATTTTTGGTGTTAACAATGCATAGATTTAAAAGTACTAGTCTACCGCATGTCTAGGTACTTTCGAACCTGTCAAGTATAAAAAACAAACATGTTAATCCACCGCATGATACAACTTGTTTGTAAATCACACCACCAACCAAGATTAGATCAATCTACCGCATGATATACTCTAAACATGGAAGGCTAAAAGCATTCATTATTTAAAACAAAGTCATGAACATGTTTCACTCGTGAAGGGACTACCGAATACGGCTAGACAGCCGAATCGGGTTCCGTGAAGAAGGAACAAACCTCGTTGATAATGACAAACCTATCAGATCGAGTTCGAGCTCTAATCCACCGGATGATTAGTTCGATAACGACCCAAAAACCTGCATCTACCGCATGATACCCGGCTCTGTCAAGGTCCATACAAGACCAACGAGTTCGAACCCGCGACACGTGGCAATCTAGATTTATTTTGAATTCGGCTATGTAAGGAAACGTGGTCGTATCGTGCAATGAGTCGAAACCGAACCTAAATCAATCTAGACTGGGCAAAAAGAGTGTTGTATGAAATAAACATAGATTAGAAACCAAACAACACAGGGTAACTTAATGAATCTACTAGATCTTTGCCAAAATCTAATAGAGCCGATAACTTGCCTCGAGCTAAAAAACCTTAGCCTACCGCATGACTCATGATCTAACAAGAAGGCCTTCCTGAACCAGGTTTAAATCCACCGCATGATACTAAGCATGATACAAGGTTGTCGATACTTACGGAGGTCGACGGATCGATGATTCCCCTCGAAAGAAACTCGACGACACGACTAAAGACTCGATAGGTGGCGCATGGCCGGTTTGTGTGATTGATTGATTGATCCCTATTACAATTACCATGGGTTTATATTTATACCCTGGTTTTGACACGATTCCTAGTCGATTACGATTACAAAAAACGTTTATTTCCAAAGAAATACGTCAAAGTGCCGTATTCATCTCGTACTCTTCATCAAATCGGCTCTTTCCTTATATTTAATCCACGTCATCGCGCTTTCCGAACGCTCCTGTTTCCAACTGTGGAATAACTCCTTTGCCGAATGATGACGGATTCCCGACCGCAGAGCGTCTTTTGCCGAATGCTTTGAAGAAGTCCTTCTTGCCGAATGGAATCTTTCTGCGGAGCCTGAACAACAAGACAGACAGCCAGTTTCGGCTCAGAAAGGACGCCTCAACCACTTGGCAGAGGAGGAGGCCGAAGACACTCCCGACGCCGTACCCGGTGAGTTTCTAGTAAATGGCATTCCCGCTTAGATACTGTTTGATCCGGATGCAACTAGATCGGATACTTCTTCCAAGTTTGTGAAAGAGTCAGTGCTGAGAGAAGAAGTACCCTCACCTTTTCGAGCCTTAGGTAATCACAAATCTCGAAGACGAGATTCTTGTGAGGGGGGGAGACTGTAACAACCCTAAAAATTTCCCTAGGACTTGTTGAGTGCAAAAATCAGGATTTTAAAAATTTTTGTGGAATTGAGTGCATGCAAACCAACATATAAGGTTGTTCTCTAATTGCTCCCTTTGCTCTTAGGCAAATTTTAAATTAAAAATAATTTGAAGTGCTAAGACCAAATAGTGGTGATTTGGAGTTAATTTGGTTTTATTGGATTTTTGGTGGTTTGAATTCAAATTTTAGATTTGAATTCAAGCATTAACTTGGCCAAACTAACTTTCAAACCCTGTTAACCTTCGTGGGCCGAATCTTCCGCCAAAAGTCCAGGAAACACCCTTCAACTTTTCTCCGAGCCAACCCAGCCGAGCGGCCCAGCCGGCCTCGCGGCCCAGCTGCGGCCCAGCTCGCCCGCGCACCCCCCTTTTTCCTTTTCTTTTTCCCCGCTGACAGCGTGCCCCCACCTGTCATTGACTCTGATAGGCTGACTTGTGGGCCCACTGACCCCGCTGACTGTTGGCACTTCTTACGATCCAATATCAGAATTGGGGAATCCCGGTATTGGATGCAAGAAGTGTTCAGAGGTTTTCCTTATGGCTTAGTAAAATATAGAAATATTCTGCAAGCGCACAGAATCACCGCTGTAGCACTTCACCTGGGAGTATCCCGAGGTATCGTAATTTATATTTCCGCAGGGAAGCTTTGGCAAGACTACTAGTGAACAGATATTCGAGATTATCAGAGAGGGGTACACGACTAAACAAGACAGGAGATAAACGGAATTGGATAGGAGTGGATATACCGGACACACAGCTCAAGGGATACACGGGTAGATGAGAGAAGGTATAGATAGTTGGGAGGACAACGAGAAGAGATAAAGGATTCCTGGGTACTCTATCTATCTAGGCCAAGTGGTTAGAGATACAGCGGCTAAAGAGCCAGCACTAAAAGGTCCGGAATAAGTCTACTGTCTTTCTTGGGGACTATAGAGCCTCTGACACACATAAAGGGATGAGAAAGGGTGCCGGTTACCCTAAACCTTGGGTCCTAGGACACCGGAACTAATTAACGTGATGGGCTACAAAGACCGAGAGGGCTGTCACCACCTCACGGCTACCACCTCCGTTGCGACGGGCAGAAACTAAGGTTACTGACAAGTCTAGGAACCACTCCTACACAGATCAATAACTACTTACTTCGCTAGCAGAAGCAAGCAACTCGAACTCACACCCCAATGACAAGTCACCGCTAGTGTGAGCAACCCGGCCCCTTCAGCCGAACTGACTGGTTCGTCCGAACTCCCTGGTTCGACCGAACCGTCAGATGCACCGCCAAAGCTCCCAAGGGCCAGGATCCAGCCCTGGGAGGCGGTTGCAAGGCGGTTGTGGGTTCGGCCGAACCGGGTCCTTCGGCCGAACTGGCCCGGGGGCTCGGCTGCCCTCTAATCCACCGCCTCTGCCTCTGGTTGGCTTGGATTGACTCCACCTGGCCGGGATGTGTCTGTTTGCCTTGGATTGGTGATGTCATCTGCCACATTGCTTGCATCGTCAGCGCTTTGTCATCGGTTGTTGTACATGTGGCCTTCCGGTTGTGCTCCGCTGCATGCACGGTTAAGGGGGATAACCGGCCGAACGTGTCGTTCGGCCGTTTCTGTCATTTTTGGCCCCAATAGCACGTATTTGTCGTAGTTGGACCTGCACAAGTGACACTCACCAAATCTCGTGGAACTTTATTAGAAATAAAACCTAAGTACATGGAATGTTGCATATAATCTCGTTTATTCCCGAGTATTGGTGGTCGGATTTGGTTTGTAACGACCGCCAACAAGCTCCCCCAAGCTTAGCTCTTTGCTCGTCCTCGAGCAAAGATATAAACTTAGGCTCGGTGGATCAGGAGTTGCTACAATGTCATTTCTTTTGCAGGTAACTTATAAACAACTAGTCTTCAAAAAATACTTGAATCATAGGCAAAGTTTTAAATCTCCTTTTTACCTATGGGGCTTATAGCAATCTCCTTATCTTGGGCGGTTGAAAGAATGAACAGTCAAAATTCAGTTTTATTCCACTCTACTCTTTTCAGGATCCCGTCTCGGAGTTTTTCGTAAGTTTTGAAAACTACAAATTGTTCCTCATTGGCACACTCAATCACTCAAGTGTATTTAAATCCTCACCAAAGGCTTGTGCCTTCTTTTCATCCTAACATCTAATATGGCTTTTTGTGTGGCTCAGGGACAAAGGATGAAGGCATGCATGCATCTTATATTTTGCTAAGTCAAAGACCGGATCTCTGAGGAGACAAAACACATTCAAACACATCTTAAGATCGGGAAGTGCAAGTGTGTGGGATGAATGGAGTGGAATTTGGTGGAATGGACTTTGGTGGAATGGGATATGGTGGGACTCCTTGGATGAATTTCCCTCTCCTTGATTTATTTTCGAGAACATGGGCTATCTTTTATTCTCATATTTTTGCCATGCCACTTGGCATGCTTTTCTTTTTCTCTTATTTTTGCCATGCTTCTTTGGCATGCTTTTCTTTTTGCATAGCCCATGTCTCTATCAAGAATATTTGGAGAGGGAAATCATAGAACATGGAGCATTTATTTTTGTGGATGGATGATGGAAAATGTTTGCTAACTCCCAGTGTAGGAATTGCAAGTGAGAGGTGGTGTGTGTACGTGGGTCTCGATCTTTAAGAATATGAAAGCTTCACTCAAAGGTCACAACAATTTGACAAAGCTCACTAAGATAACAAGCACCATATGAGTAGAAATTTTCAACTATGCTTATCATATGGCTCTGGTAGGTATTTTGACCAATGAGGAACTTGTTTCATTTTGAAAGCATAAATTTCCGAGATTTTCCCCGTACTAAAAGCAGAATAGAATTTAACCAAATTCTCACTATATCAACCCCCACAACAACTTAAACTTGGAATAAAGCATGTGCTCCCACAAGGTTTTCAGGATCATTTTTACTCATGCCAAATAACTCAAGCACAATCTAGCAACTAGTTGAAACAAAGTACTTGCAAAATTAATGACAGAGCAACTATTCATCATTTCCAAGGTGAGAGGCATATGATTCATTCCATGCATAGTTGGGAGTTATTTTATTCAAGGGAAATATTGTTTAAGGGAAATATTTTTGGTATTTTCATTTTTTTAAATGCAAACTATCATGAAGGGAAATGAAAGGGAAATTAAATGATCAAAGTGCTGGATAAATCGGGACATACCTGGTGGGGGTCCTCCCCCAAGCTTGGACTCTTCACTGGTAGGGGTTGAGCCTTGAAAGGTACTGGCTCAGCTGTTCCGCTTGTTCGTGGACGTCGTGCTGGATAGACGCCACCATCCCGCTATTCTCTTGATGGTACTGAGAATGGCGGGCTAGCGTGTCTTGAATCTCTCGGGTACGGTCGTCGATGAGCTCGACTCGGTCGGAGATGTAGGACAACTCCCGGCCGTAGTCGAAGCGTGCGGACTGTGAGTATCCGGGGTAGTATGGCTGGGAGGCACTGTCGTATCCCCCTCCATACCGACTCCCGGACCACTCAGAGTCCGTGTCCTGGCCGTAGTCCCAGCGTCCTGAGGTGAAGTAGTTCGGCTCCTGGTGTTGCCCAGAGCCTCCTCACACGAGAAATGTGAGACAGCCAGTGAGAAACCATATCTGTAACAAGAGAATAAGGAATTTGCTTGACCATGGCATAAAGAACCCTCAACTCAATGGTGTTGACAGGGCGCAAATTTGCCCGGGGGAACACCGTCATGGATACCCAACGATGCATGAAACACAACGTGGGATTATGTATGCTGTTCGTGCGTGGCGCATGACAGTTGGTGTTCCCCGAAATCTTTTTCCAAAAGCCTACCCGATCAAACCTTTTCAAAGCCTTGCTCGGGTCTAAAGAACAACGACTTGCAAACCCGAGACCCGAGCTCAAATCCCCCCAAGAGCAGAAGAACTCTTGGTTGAAAAATCGGAAACGAATCCCCCAGACTCAGGAAACCAAAGTCGAAAGAAATTCGATGGTAAGTAGGTACGAACCTTGTTCATTGATGTGCTACATTATTACTGTTGCCAAATAAATCAAGCATCA
>OAMR01000118.1:1860852-1907908 GCA_900205405.1 Echinochloa crus-galli
CTGTCTCTTATACACATCTAGATGTGTATAAGAGACAGAGATACAAGAGCTATTACCAGAGCTTCTGAAGACGACTCCGGAACCTCCGAGGCACAGCTCGACTCGACTCTAACTCCCAACTAAACTAGCCTACTCTAGGTCCATCTTGGTGTTAGACTTGGATATTTGAGACGTTCCCTGCATGGTTAGTACGGAGAATACTACGAGACATCTTACCCTGTCTCATAGTGATAGCATTCACTGTTTCGAGGGGAGGTTCGGGTTGCCCCGGAATCTTCCCCGATTCAGTGACAGGAACAGCAGCAGCTAACTGAGCGACTTGAGTTTCTATCATTTTATTAAAGCTCAGTTGACTTTTCATAGCAGAAGAAAATGATTCCATCCTAGAGTCTATGCTTTCCAGAGTTTTATCATTAGCAGCAAGCTTTTTATTGATGTTTTCAGTTATTTTCATCTGGCCAAACACAAGATCTCTAAGAGACGGCTGATTATTGAAATTGCTGGAATTGAAATTGTTACCTTGTTGAGGCCTCTCAAAAGGGAGGTTTGGGCGCGGATTCCAGCCTTGGTTGCCGTAGTTGTTCGGTCGGTACCCGTTGTTGTTGGAGTTGTTGACGTAGTGGGCATCTTCTCGCGTTTCGGGGAAGTCATTCCCCGAATGGCCAGTGTTACCACAGACTTCGCAGGTCATGCGAGCGTCCATGGCTTGCACCGTTTCTTGAGCAGGGGCCTCCAGCTTATTCATCAGGAGGTCCATCTTGGCAGCAAGCATGTCTAGAGCTTCAACTTGATGAACTCCTCTCGGGTCTTTGGTTGAGTCCGGTCATCGGACCAGCCTTGGTTCTCGACCATCTTCTCTATGAGGGCCTTCGCACGACTCTCCTCAAGAGAGAAGAACGAGCCTCCAGCAGCAGCATCCAGGTACTCACGGGCAGAGGTTCTCAGCCCGTGATAGAAGGTTTGGATTATGAACCAACTCTGCATACCATGGTGAGGACAAGCAGAAATATAGTCCTGGAGCCGATCCTATGCCTCCGGGACTATTTCATCTTTTAACTGCTGGAAACTGACAATTTTGTTCCAGAGGGCGTTGGTTTTCCCAACCGGAAAGAATTTTAGCAGAAAAGCGCTAGTGCATTTATCAAAAGAGTCTATAGCCTCGCGGTTAGCATAAAACCATTGCTTTGCCTTGCCTAATAATGAGAATGGGAATAAACGAAGGCTAATGGCATCGGTACTTACTCCGCGGATGGTGAAGGTGTTGCAGATCTCCAGGAAGTGCTGGAGATGGGCATTGGCATCTTCGTGTGGCTTGCCGTAGAACGGGCTAGCCTGAACCATGTTGATGAGGGCTGGCTTGAGCTTGAAGTTTCCATCTCCGACTGGCGGAGCTGGTCCGACACGTACGTTCTCGCTCGATGGAGCAGAGAACTCACGGATCGTCTTGGTTGCCATCCTCGATGTAGCCTGGTCGACGACGGGAAAGACTGGGTTCGTCGGAAGGAGTTGCTTCTGAGGAGGTACAACACGGGGTCGCACTTTCCTCACAAGTGACTCCGGATTCTCTTGGAAGTTTGACGGTAGTTGGAAACCAGTCATGCACTCCTACACAGATCAACAACTACTTACTTCGCTAGCAGAAGCAAGCAACTCGAACTCACACCCCAATGACAAGTTTTAATAAACTATATAGAATTTAACTCATTTAAATTTAGATACTCTATTTTGAAAAGATAAAATTCTTGTTCACTATATTTTTTTCAATACACGCGCGTGTGCACTCTACTAGTAACAATAACTTTTATCGACCTTCAACGGCCGCCCCTCTTGAGCCCAACCCAACCCCATCTCCAGAGCCCATTCGTCTCCCAACCCAAAAGGAGCGCGCACATCATAGCCCATTCGCTTCCAACCGCACCCCACAGTCCCCCACCCACCCACTCCACACAAGTCCTCGCCGCCGCCGCCGCCGCCGCCGCCGCCCCGGTAGCATGGGGAAGCGGCAAGCCAGCCGAGCCCCGATCCCTTCCTCCCCCAAGCCCTTGAAGCGACCGAGAACAACGCTAGCAGTGTGGCCGAATCTCGAGGATGGGCCGGCGGGTCTTATCGCCGTGCTCCTCCTCGCCAACGATGTGGCCGACTACATTCTCCGAGCCGCGTGCCGTTCGTGGAGGCGGTGCTCCGCGAACCCCGGCGTCCTGAAATAATTAAAGTTGGAAGTGGATAAAAATAATTTTTTTGTGAATATATAATTTGGCTTATTATGTTTCTAAAAACACGTGTCGCGCGTGCATGACTACTGTACTCACTGCTGTGTGTCGCTTGTGCGGATATCGATCAATGTGACCCAATTTACAGTAAAAAGAATTAAGGCCTTGTTTAGTTCCCAGATTTGGGAGCCAAACTTTACCTTTTTAGGATGCGTGCGCACTGTAGCGGTTCGTTTGTATGTGTCAAAATTTATCCAAAAATTGATTAATTAGGCTCAGAATGTTCGTCTCGCAGAGTACAACAAAACTGTGCAATTAGTTTTTGATTTTATCTACATTTAGTGCTCCATGGATGTGCTGATATTTTAATGTGATAGAAATCTTCTTTTTGCATAGTAAACTTTAATTAATTTGTAATCTAAACAAGGCCTGAGATCCTACCACCGTTGTCAGTGCTGTGTGTATGGAAACCATGAGCAATACATTAATTAATTGGACTGGTTGGACCGGTGTGGCATGGGCTGCAACAAGAAAAGATTTTTTTAATCCACAACGATCGACTTCTCAGATCGATTTTGGTTTCGTGCTTGGTGCTGCTGCTACTGCGGCCGAGTGCTGCTGCGGCTGCTTGTTGCTGCTGCCGCTTGCTCATTAAATTTCTTCGTTAAATTTCTTGCTGCTCCGGCTGCGCAGCAGCTTGTTGCTGCTGCGGCATGTTGTGTTGTAATTAAATTTCTTCCTTAATTCTTGTATTGTAATTGGATTTTAAATGTTTAAATTTGTCTTAGAATCTCTCTTTTTTTCTGTTCTTGAAGAACGTTTCTTTTACTTCTCATCCATTCCTCTCCCCTCTTTTTCTTACGGCCGATGCATCTTTCTTCTCGCGCCTGTTTTTGAAGAACTTTTAAGTTCTTCTTCAAGAACATGCACGGAGAAGATGTATCGGCCACAAGAAAAAGAGGGAAGAGGAATGAATGAGGAGTAAAATAAATATTTAATTTTTTAGGTAAAAATCTTTAGCACCGGGTCATATTTGGACCCGGTGCTAAAGAGACCCTTTGGCACCGGGTATTCCACCCGGTGCTAAAGAGCACCCCTTTAGCACCGGAAGTTTAGCACCGGTTGAGATACCCGGTGCTAAATGGGTTTTCCAACCGGTACAAAAGTTGAGTATTCTGGTAGTGAGTTTAGCACCGGTTGGGATACCCGGTGCTAAATGGGTTTTCCAACCGGTACAAAAGTTGAGTATTCTGGTAGTGGGTGCTCCTTCCAGAGCTCGTCGATCACCGCCTGCTTCAGTTCACCTCCTCCGAGGGCCTGCTCGTCCTGCTCTCTAAAGCCACCAATGCCATCCGCTTGCTGAACCTGCTTACACGGCAGGTCGCCGAGCTCCCGCAGATTCCCACGAGTCTAGCTTCTGAGAATTCGGAGGGGATGCAGCCGATAACGCCGGCCGCTGACGACCGTCGTGCTGTATTTCTGCAGGATGCATTGGCGAAGCGGGTGGATTTTAACGCCTAAGGCCACTCAGTAAACGTTCAGTAAACGTTTATACCACTCAATTTTAATGTAGTACACCTAATAGCGATAATCACAATATCGATAGTTCATATATCGATAGTAGTGCTTAAAATGCACGACTTAGACCAATACATTATAATGTAAGACACATAGGCATAACAAACTTGATAAAATAAATACCTAACTAGTGTCGGTCTGATTCATCGCCGATTCCTCGCATATCACAGATATCACAGAAGGAAGGGCACCCGAACCTACACATGGAAACAACCAAATAAATATATTTTTAATGAATTGGATAAGAAATATGCAAAACATGATTGAATAGCAGAAAAATGACTATTGGATATGAAACATACCACTTGAATTAGATCCACGAGGTGGTAACTTTTGCAACAGATTGTTCAAATCTTGCCAATGGTACAGAATATCATCATCTTTAATGCTTGCAAAAATCTCTCGCTCAATATAGTATATCATCCTATGATTCAACCAATCATTCCCCATCTTATTCCTCAACTCTGCCTCAAATCAGTGGATTGGGGAATGGAAATCCAAATTCCAAACAAAACTAACTGACCGATTTAGGGAGCCACCGAGCCAGCCCTGCTGCTGCGCCCTGGCCCTGCTGCGCCGCTGCGCCCTGCTGGCCTGCTGCAGCGCCGTGCGCCCGTGCCTGCAGCGCGGTGCCCTGCTGCTGCGCCGCCCTTCCCAACGGCGGCGGCGCGCAGCGGCCGGGGCAGCGGGGGCGCACGGCTACGGGCGACGTCAGCGGCGCCGCTTGGTGGCCGGTGGAGTGGCACGAGCAGGCCCCCGGCGATGGTGACGACGGCGACCAACCAGTGCGTGGTGCTTAAGAAGTATGTGGAGGCGGCGAAGATCTCTGTCGAGGGACGAAGAAGCAGCGGCGGGGAGCAGACCGCAGCAGCGGCGTGGAAAGGGCGGCCAGTCTCCGTGGCCCAAGTCCGGCGGTGGCGGCCTCACGGGGAGGGGCTTCTCCGGCGAGAATCCGGCGACGAGGACCGGTGCCGGTGCTTCGGCTCGTCGCAGTGAACGTCGTGGCGGCTTCGGCTCGTCCCGACGACAACTGAAGCGGCAAATCAGGCAGCCGAATCCCGGCGGCGGAGCTTGGCTCCGGCGAGCTTTAGGCCGTCGCGGCGCTGCGCGCGGACGAGGAGGGCGAGGGAGCGGCCGGTGAGGAAGCGGGGAGCGGCCGGCGACGGAGCAGGTAGCGGCTTCAAGAGGAAGTACAAAGTCTACAGGTTGGATCTGGAGGCAGGAAAGATGACCCGTGTCCGTATCCTCAGTGAGCGGGCTGTGTTCATCGGCCGCTTCCGTGCGCTTTCTGTGTCCCCTCGGGTGTTCCCACCGTACATCTGCTCGGACACGGTCTACCCGGGGTTCAATCTCGCAGAGAGTACTGGTTATGAGCAGATTGGCGCCTATGGTCTCAAGGATGGAAGCATTCAACCCTCCAACAGGAATGCAGAGAGCTGGTTGGCACATCCCTGGAGTATTTCTGATCTTTTAGCTGTTTATGTAAGTGGCTAGTTTGATTTCTGAAGAGTGCGCAGCAGCGGCTACACAACAAATGATTGTGCTGAGTTTTTGTTGCTTGTTGTGGGGTCATTTGTGACTGCAATCCGTTTAGATGGGTGAAAAGCAACGCCGCCCATATGGGGCTGACAAATATAATACGTAGCAAAAATATCTGCGGCGGTTCATTCACATGCACACAGCTGGGAAGCAACATGCTACAAGAGAAGCCACCTCAAGTTTCAGAACAAGGCCGTCGCACCAAGCGTTCCTCCTCTCCAGCAGGGAGATTCTAGTCAGAGGATGCGTCAGATTGGGCAGCGCGATCAGGCGAGCAGCGGCGGGCTGCGTCGCTCCATCGGCCGGCGCCGATGAGGACGACGGTCTCCCTTACATGCAGTGCAGCTCGACATAATCATGCGGTGAGCAGAGACACATTCGGGCCGCTTTACTTGGTCACATGATGCTCGAGGTTTTTGGTCATTTCACGCATTGATGCCTCTGAAATTGTCGTCAGGTTGCTTAAACATTTGCTGTAGCTCAGTCAGTGATTTTGGTTTTCAGATTTTTTTTTAGAATGACACAGTACGACGCAGACGCTCACACACGCACGCACACTCACCCTTAAGAATACACGTACGCAAACCCTACCCCTATGAGCGCACCCGGCAGAGATCTAGAGATTTTCGAAGTCACCATTGGCACCACGTTGTCGACGGAAACGCCGCTTACCACTTAACGCATAGCACGGGTAAATCCTTGGGAAAATCCCAGAAAAAGGTGCGAGCACCAGGATTTGAACCCTGATGGGTAGCGTCCCACTGGACCGTCCTACCATTAGACTACGAGCCAATTCGCATTTTGGTTTTCAGATGAAAACCCATTCGTTTAGGGCCTGTTTGGATATCAGGGACTAAAACTAGTCCCTTAGAGACTGAAATTGCTGTTTGGATCCCTGGACTAAAAGGGACTAAAACAGCTTTAACTCCATAGGCAAAGATGTTTTTGCCCTTCCTCAGCTGCCCCTCCTTCCCGCACGCGCCCCTCCCTTCCCTCTTCCCGCACGCGCCGCCCTCCCCTCCCCTCCCTTCCTCCCTTCCCTTCCCAACGGCGGCGGCGCGCAGCGGCCGGGGCAGCGGGGGCGCACGGCTACGGGCGACGTCAGCGGCGCCGCTTGGTGGCCGGTGGAGTGGCACGAGCAGGCCCCCGGCGATGGTGACGACGGCGACCAACCAGTGCGTGGTGCTTAAGAAGTATGTGGAGGCGGCGAAGATCTCTGTCGAGGGACGAAGAAGCAGCGGCGGGGAGCAGACCGCAGCAGCGGCGTGGAAAGGGCGGCCAGTCTCCGTGGCCCAAGTCCGGCGCGGCAGCCTCACGGGGAGGGGCTTCTCCGGCGGGATCCGGCGACGAGGACCGGTGCCGGTGCTTCGGCTCGTCGTAGTGAACGTCGTGGCGGCTTCGGCTCGTCCCGACGACAACTGAAGCGGCAAATCAGGCAGCCGAATCCCGGCGGCGGAGCTTGGCTCCGGCGAGCTTTAGGCCGTCGCGGCGCTGCGCGCGGACGAGGAGGGCGCGGGAGCGGCCGGCCGGCGACCAAGAGCAATAGCGGCCGGCGACGGAGAGAGCAGCGACGCCGAACAGGATGGAGTCGGGGAGGGGAGAGAGAAAGTGGGGCCGGTGCGTGGTGGGGGGAGGGCATCTGATGGAAAGTACCAGTTTTAGTCCCTATAAACTCCTCTTGTGGAGCTTATGGAACTAAAGGATTTTAGTCCCTTTTAGTCAGAAGAGTTTGGATCTTTAGTCCCTATTGGGACTAAATTTAGTCTTTTTAGTTCCATAAGACCCTTAGTCAAGAAGACTGTGGGTTGTTGTGGGCTCCTTTTAGCTGGGCCTATCTTTCACTTACCCGGCCCATATTGTATTTTTTTTAGAAAAACAGATATTTCAAGTTGGTCTAGAAAAGATATTATATTTCAAGAAGAACGATGAAAGGGTGCCTAGATTCATTTGTTTTTTTTGTGTAATATTGACTGAGTGCCTCGTGCTTGCTGCCGCTGCATGTGGTGTATCACGTGAGCCGGTCACGTCACTTTTACACTCTTCAATAAATATGAGATGGCTAAGAGCTAGCAAAGAGCCAACCCAATTGCAAAGAGCCAATCCACTTTTGTACTGTTTTGACACTATTCATCAATTAAATAATTTAAGAGCTACCAAAGAGTCGACCATTGGAAAAGACCTTATGGGATGTGTTGGTGCTGCTTTTACCTAGCAGATATGGGTTTAGGCACAAATTTACACTCATGACGGGTCATGGGTTTCTTAACTAGCTGATTTGTTCTCTACGGCCGTGAGTTTGGGAAGGATAAAACCCAGCAAATTTATGCCCGTTGTTGCCGTGCGAGTGCACGACGAACCGAAGGCTTGGCCGGCGCCCGGGTTGGCGCGCGGGCCGGCATGCAGACCGCGGAGCGCGAAACGATGGACCGCGTCGTCCACCCGTACGTCCCCGCGGTGCGCGCGCGAGGAAAGGAAGCCACGCAACAAGTCATCTCGCCCCTCCCGCCAAGTTTGACATGCGCGCGCCCGCCGAGACGATCTGGCCCCCGCCGGCCGGCCGCCCACCGCCGGCAACGTGGATGTGGATGGATGGTCCACCGCCCACGTACGGGTGTAGTTTTGCTGGCTTTCGATCTGCCTTGCTGGTTGGTTGGTACGCTGATCCGGCCCGCGCCGTCCTACGACCGCGCGGTGCGCGCCCGCCACCCTAGGCCGAGTCCTCCTACTCCTACTCTCACCGGCCTCATCAGCGCTCGGGTATAAAATGCAGGCCACTGCTTCTTCTGTTGTATACGCTGGGTCACAGAGCTGCCCATCGTCGGTTCAGCAATCAGCAGCCACACACATCCTCCTGACATTTCCCTGCGGCCGCTCGATCGATCGATCACCAGCTGATCAAGCTCCTCCTCATCGTCATCGTCTCGTCATCGCTTTGGGTGCTCCGCACGCACGATGAGTTCCCTGACAGCGAGGCTCACGCTGCTGGCGTACCTGCTGCTCGCGACGCTGCTGCACCCCTGCCTCTGCCACGCAACGGCGGCAGCGGCCCCGGCGGCCGCTCGTGCCGCCGGCGGCGCCAACTGGAGGATGATGGATCGTGAGTAGTCTGCTAGCTTCTTCTACCCTCTCGATCTGTTCCTTTTTGCCTGATTCTTCGATGGATCTCTTCGTTGAAGATGAATCGATCACCATTCGAGAATAATGCTAATGCCACGCCTTATGTTATTTACTTGTGCTTTGTTTCGATTGGATTTGCAGCAAAGGCGATCGACCAGGGGTCGCGTATGTCCTCATGCTCCTCGCGCTCTTCGTCAACTACATCGTGCACTGAAGTGAAAAACTGTTTGGTTTCTTCCTAGCTTTGGTCACATCTTCCCGGAGCTCAAGACGACCTGGCCGGAGTAGTACTAGCGTTTTCAAGTCTGTTTGCCAGCTACCAGCTGCTCTCGATGAACAGATCGAGTTGTTTGGCCGCTGGGCACAAATTCATTTCCTTGGTTCCTTTTCCCTTTTTTAATTCCTTTGATGTGATTCGACTTGCAGCAAGTTAAAAGTCTAGTCAGAATCCATCATATGTATACTATAAAAAGTTCATTATTAATTTGTGTTTACGTCAATCTATCTATACTATAAGGATCCTAGAGAATTGAAAACGTTTTCTATCAAAAAAATCCACCCCCACCCTCTCACAGAGGCCCCACCTGTCAGATTTTTTTGGGGTGGGGAACGTGGGAAAGGTGGGAAATCCAGGCACTTTTAGTTCATTCTCCGCAAAACTTTTTTCACGCAACGTCCCGCGCGTACCCACCTCCGGGCCAGGTGGGCCCCTAACTCCTCGCGTGCATACAATTATCCCGTATTGCTAATAGACAAAAGATTGAAGAGTTTTTCTCCATATAAATAAAGACCAACTAACTCGAAAAATAATGTGTCTCTAAATTTGAGAATAGCTAAAGCTCTATATACACACGTGCGTGCGCACGTGCAACCAGCTAGTAACGAATAATAATACCATAAGTTCGTTTTCCTAGGAAAAAATCATTTTTTTGAGAAGAAAGATGCATTGATCTTAGCCCATTACACCGGCCCTTTTACAAACAGGACCCCAAAGAAAAGGAAAATTACAAAGAAGTCTAAAACTCATGTTCATCTTCCTCGAAACCTTCAGAGATCTGTTCGTCACCGCCGCCGAAGCCGCTTCCCAATCATCGCCGGGCACCAGAGCCAATCTCCACAAGGTGAATCATCATCTGAAGAAGACGACGATACGCCAGCCCTCGACTCCTGGACAGGTCTCCCCAGCCTCTCCATTGACGTCGGAGTAGATCGCCATCGGAGAACGGAAGAAGCTGGGAGAAATTATTCCTCTGCAACGTCGTCGCTTCCGCATCACCGGCGTTGCCAGGAAAAACAAGCCGCAGAAGAGCCATGCTCCTCCGGCAAAACCTAACTCCACCGCCGAGTATCGGTGGCGAGCAAACCCTAGACCTAAAAAGACTCGATTAGGACTCGATCTACTAGAGGATGGACCCCCGCTTCCCTCGCCACCGGCTAGGAGGCCGGGGACGAGGGAGGACGGGGGCCAGACCTGGGGCGCCGGCGGCGGCGAGCGCCCGGGCCTCGGGGGTTCCGCCCGAGTCGCCTGGTACCAGGCGACGCGGGGGACGGTTGCATCGTTTCACCCTAGGAAAAATCATTGTGAAGTGGCCTTTCGTTTTATGCTTTTTATATCTTCGTGTGTGCACGATCTCTGTATAGTGCATGCTCTCTCTCTCCCTCCCCCACTTCGCATTGACTTACGTCACACATGTACAATTGTACATAAGCTTTATTGACTTGCTCATGCGGGTGCCATCTGTCCTCACTACTAGAGAAAGTGCCATCACAAACGGCTACATCATAAACGGTTTTATAAAACCGTTTGTGAAACCCCCAACAACCGTTTGTGATATGAGCCATCAAAAACCGTTTGTGATGTGAGGGCATCACAAACGGTTTGTAGCAAAAACCGTTTGTGATGGCATCACAAACGGTTCGTGTTACGAACCGTTTGTGATGCCCACATCACAAACGGTTCATATGTGTATAGCCACGTTCAAACCACATTTTGAAGTACTAAATGACTTCAAAGCAAAAAGTGTTGAACTACAAAGTTTCATATCTACTGAAGATCTACAACTTTGATATTGACCATTTTTTCATACGATGTTGTGAGAGTAACATTGTTCACAAGTCTTATAGGTCTCATAGAGTTTCCTCATAAACTACAAGAGAGACCTATAAGATTTGTGAACAATGTTACTCTCACAACATCGTATGGAAAAATGGTCAATATCAAAGTTGTAGATCTTCAGTAGATATGAAACTTTGTAGTTCAACACTTTTTGATTTGAAATCATCTGGTCAACGGAAACTAAGTTTGAATGTTCTTAAATTTGAAATTCAAATTTTATAAACGACCTCGGATGGAGAAACGATCAACATCAAAGATGTAGATCTTCAGAAGATATGAAACTTTGTAGTTCAACACTTTTTGATTTGAAGTCGTTTAGTCAACTAGATCTAAGTTTGAATGTTATCAAATTTGAAATTCAAATTTTGTAAACGGCCTCGGATGAAAAAACGGTCAACATAAAAGTTGTAGATCTTCAGAAGATATGAAACTTTGTAGTTTAATATTTTTAAATTTGATGTCGTTTAGGGCCTCAAGCAAGCAATTTAAACTCGGTTTGGGATAATATGATAGGAATGAAAACTGATTCTAGTCACAAGTCTTGGTGTGGTGCAGTGGTAAAGGAGGTTACATGCGAGGTGAAGGTCGCGGGTTTGGTCGCGGGTTCGAACCCGCTGGCCGCGTAGAGCTTGTTTTCGCATTTTTTGAGCTTTTTTGGACTCAGTAAATCACAAACGGTCGGGGGTTTTGGAACCGTTTGTGATACAGGGTTCTGGAGTAGTGCCTGATTCGTTGTAAGAAAAAAATACTGCTGATCGATGGCTGATAAACCAAACGAACAGGGCTTTGTGACACATGGGTTCCTATGTGGCTTCTATTTGCTAGATAACGATATGGCTTTGAGGCCTAATAAGGCCTAAAAATACACTAGTACTACTGTAAAATACACGTGTACGATCCCACCGTATAGACCTTTTTTAGCTTCTAGTAGTTTTATGTGATACCAGAATATTTTCAAAATATTAGTTCAATATTTAAAAACTAATTCAATATTTTTATAAAATATTGAAATAGTATATTACAAATGTTAAGATAGCATGTAAAAAATGTTGAAGTAGTATATTTAAAATAGTATATTACAAATGTTAAGATAGCATGTAAAATAGTATATTACTAATGTTGGACTAGATTCAATTTTTCTTCAAATCTAATTATTAATATTTTTAAAAACTATTCAGTAGTTCTTACATAAAATGTTGAAACAGCGTAATGAAAAAGTTGAACTAGTTTACTGCAAATATTGATTTTTTTTGAAAAAATATCAAAAATATAAATATATTTAAATTGAAGCTTATTTTGTTACATAAATTGTAACTAAGACCATAGTTCTAATAGATTTGAAAAGAGTTGTAATTTGAGAGAAAAATAAATTCACACATCAAATTTTAAATGGAATCATTTCGGTCCGCTTCTTGTATGTTACCGGCCATGTGAGACAACTGTCTATGTGCACCACTTGCCTACGACCAATTTACATTTTCATGTTAAGCATGTTCGTTCGTTCAATCTATACAAATCTCAAACAGTCGAATCATGTTGTAAAAAAAACTTTCACAAACTATATGGGACTGATTGGTTGGGTGCACAAGAGGCTATCCATGCCCCCATAAGCACCCTTGGACCGATTGGTTGCCTACTTAGCCCTCTAGCCAGGCTCCACTAGACCAAAATGGGCTGTACGGCCTACCAGAAACGCAATTCATCCGCGTTTCCGGCTTGTGCAGCCTGCACAAGGCTTTCACGGTCCTACATGAGAGGTATGTACAGCACTTATGCTCTGGAATTTGATTTTTGCAGCGATTTGTTGACTGAGTGATACCTGTTAGATGGCTAGTGATTTATGTCATACTACTTTTTAAACAAATTGATGACTCTTATTTGTAAAGAAGAACACATGTTCAGATATACAGCGTGTTTTCTCAAGTTATGTAAATTTTCAGATATCTGTGGTTAGTTGATTCCTACTTTGACAAAAATTCTGATTGTCTCACCTGAAAGATACGTTCTTCCCAATTCCAAAATGAGACTAACAGATTTCTAGGCTTTTTAGTGAATGTGCATATTCATCTCTGGAATTAATGGGGACATATCCGGTGCAAACCAGCCCCTCCGTGCAAACTTTGGAAACCAACATGTATGTGAACATGCACGGGAGGTGGGAGGGGGAATTTGCAAAATTACAGGGAAGGTGGAAGGGGGGATTGCTAAAACCAGCATGCATGGGGCATGCATGGGAAGTGGGCACCTGATACGTTGCCGGAATTAATAGGTAGTTTTGCTTTGCTTGGCAGTGGCATTCTCATGGTATTGATTCCAGAGATGTTTTCAGCGACCGTTGGCGGAATCCTGTTCTTGTAACGGCACACATGGTATAGGTAGATCTAATTTATTATGGCTATTCTGATAAGCCTAATCCATGTGAGGCTCGAAAGAATATTATTCTTTTGGGACATGGGAAGAAGACTTGCAGTAGAGTCAAATCCTATGCCAGCCAGCCAGCCGCATCCATATTTCAGTTGCGCATATACACATCTTCTGTTTCTTTTATGCTGCATTTTGGCACTGTATTCCTTCAGCCTCACAGGTATGCATTACGGTGAATGCACCTCCATGCTCCTGTTTTGTGCTTTAGGATTGTTAATCATTTTTCTCTAGTACTAAACTGAGGTGACAATAAAAGAATATATGATAGAGGCACATACAGGCTTGATTCTGGATTAGCTGTGCTAATGTTTCCTTTTTGGTAGTCACTATATGCATTTTAGGATAATTTCTTATGAATCCAATTTAACCCTTCTCCCTTGGACCAGCTGTAGTGTATGTATTTCACAAATTGCTGTCCGAAATTTATTTTCATCACCCAGTAGCTAGAAATGGTAGATGGACAAATGATACAATATTTTTACAATAAATTATTGATTTACTACCCATTTTTTCCTTGTGTCTTCAAAATCCTTGTAACAGCCATCTTGAGAATCAGATACAGCTAGAGCCTGCAGTGTTTTGGTTTCTATATTCTGGATATAGCAGACAAGTACTAGGAACTATTTGGCTGTCCAAACTGAAGACTAAGCATTTTAGGTCACAATTTGAAATTAACAGAGTGCCAAACATTGTCGTATTTGAATTGGAAAATACTTGCATATCTTTACATATCATTGATTTTTTTTTGCTCACACAACATTTTTTTTAAAACCATAGTGTTGTTGCAAAAAAAAAGAGGTCTTTACATTACTAACTAGAAAGCATAGGGCGCGGCGGTTGCTGCGCATCATCATCGTTAAGCCAGTGGTGATTTGTTTTGTAGCATGTGGCCTGCTGATCTGGAGTTGGTAGATATCTATAAATTGGTGTTTAAACTGGACTGTTGGAATATACTCCATATAACATTGATTATATCATATCACTCAAAGCTCCATATAGTCCCCATCCAAAATTGTGAGGGTGCGAGCTCTTATGGCTGCACATAAATAACCAAAAGAGGCATTGGAAGATATAAGTGAGCACTGTTTGGGGAACTCTTCAGCAACGAAATCCTTTACGGCAATACATCAGATATCTTGGCAATATAAATTGCATTACTGCAAGGTTTTAAATCTCCCGCGCTATAGCCCGCTATAGCCTTTTGAGACAGAAAACCGCTATTTGAAATAGCCGCTAAACACCGCTATAGCCTCATTTAGCCCGCTATTAGCTGTTTTTTGACCCCAACCGCTAAACCCCTTAGCCCGCTATTTAAAACCATGCATTACTGCAATAACCATTTTAGGACTTCCCTTTATGGTTTTTATGTGTTACAAGGAACTGCAGCAATTGAGATGATGCACATTTGTATGGTGGAGGGTATATGAGCTAGCAGCTCGGCAAAATGAGAATATGGCTCTGTGCCAGAGGTCAAGCTCCTGCAGCTGCATGTCCACCTGTTGGTTTTCGAGGTGTGCAGCAAGTTCCTGGTGCTGGATTCGTGGAGGGCACCTCTGTGCCCTGTAACCAGCAAATTCATTTCTTTCGAATGTGCAGATATGTGCAAGTTGAGGTTCAAGTGCAGAAGAGCTATAACGACTGATTTTGTCGCCATGAAGTTCCTTCAATAGCTATAACAATACACTCACTTGCTGAGTATTGTTCAGTAAGTGAGTGTATGTTTCTCTCAAGGCTTGCTGAATACTCAACATCTCTATCAGTAAAAAAAATACTTATATGTAGGGTGAAACAAACGAGGGCTGAGATGTTGCATTGCCAGACCTCAAGCCCAGAAAACAAGGTCGCCAAAATACCGGACAAGCATGTTCACTCCCATCTTCAAAGAGTGCCATCTTATTTCTAAATATACAGATGCCCATTTGATGTCTTAATCAATTTGAGCAGGTCATCTAATGAGAGCCATCTGTATCGAGTATAAGAGGGAAGGCTAACCCGGGGCCTCAAGCACGCATTGCACAAGCGTATGTGTAAGCTAATCTGCCATACATAGAAGCTCCGATCCTCTGCTAGATACCAAGGCGTCTGCCATGGCTAGTGTGGATATTCTGCAAGGGCGACACCAAGTTGAACGTCGCCGTTCAGGACAACAAGGTCGATCGTCCTTGTCCATGCCGACCCCAACGACGAAACTCAGGTAAATGCGAGCCAGAGAACATCCTAAAAATGCAAGGCCTTCTTACTTTCTTTTTAGTTAACTTATATGACATATACATGCCCGTTGCCCGTACATATGATCCATACAGCAATGGCTCAAGGATTACACCGCGGCGGGGAACGTGGCTGATGACGAGGACCAAAGGGCATTTGTGCTGGTGAACAAGGCAACGGGACAGGTCATGGTGAACAAGAACACGCCACGTGCGGATGGTAACATCGAGGTAACGGCCCGGATCGATCAGAACATCGATGGCTGTTATATGTATATTACTATCTTTCTTCTTCGCTGCCGTTGCTTATGTATGTCACGGACTCACGGGGCATACAAAACCTGCAGGTGCATCTGGCTCCATACCAGGTTGGCCGCGTGCAGATCTCGATGCTCTGGACGGACGAGGGCAAGGATCAGGGCGGCGGCTTTCGCCGAGTTAGGGCGCTGAGGGACATCACCATGACTCTTGATGGGCTGTTTGGGAACGTGAAGGAGGGGACGGTTGTGGGGATTTATCATTCCAACGAACCGGTCGGTGTTAATGGGCTCTGGAAGATGGCGATAGTGGAACACAACATTGAAATCTGAGCTTTCAAGGTAATACAAAATGCTCAAATTTGGATGTGAAAACTCATGACCTCCCATATCTTCCAAGGAGCAACTTAACGGATCCCACATCATCATTTAGGCCTCCTCCAATGGTTGGCTCTCATAGAATTTTTTAATCCATGAACAGTAGCAAAAGTGAAGAGCTAGCTCTTGATCAAGAGATAGTCTCATACACGTATTTCGAGGTGTGTAAGGATGACGTGTGGGGTCATTCATGTTATGAGCTATGTGCTAAGAGCTAGATCTTTGGAGGAGCTGTCTCTTAGAATGCTTAGAGCTGGGTGTTGACTCTTGCCATTGGAGAAGGCCTACAAAGTAGTCCCTACGGACGATCATGGATGAGATACAGCTAGAGCGAGATATCGTCAGTGCGGAAGATGGCAGGGCAGCGGTACCTGGAGGGAACTCTGACCAAAATCTGAACAATTTTGTGGACTTAAATTGAATCCGGTGTTAGATGGTCATGTGACGTTTGTTAGAAGTAGAAAAACATTCTGCATGCTCCACTGATCATGCTCATGTAATTTGCACAGTTTACGCTATGCCATTTTATTTTGGGTTATTTGAATCCATGCCATTACAATTTTCTAAGTTTTGAAAAACGTCATTACTATTTACCTATTCTGAAGAGTGCCATTACAACTGTTACTCTCTTTGAAATATGCCATGCTATACGTATTGGGAGGCTTTGGGCCCAGCTGCAGCCTACGAGACACAAGTATTTTCGTATAGACCATATTGTCATCAGATACCCTTCTCACTCTACTCACTAACGCGTGGGCCCCACTCGTCATCCCCTTTCTCACCTTCCCTCCTCCCCGTTCCCCATCCCCGACGGCGGTCAGGCCGTAGCGACGCGTGGGAGCTCCGGCCAGGCCTCTCCCGACGCCAGCAGCAATGGCCCGCGGTTGCTCGTGCCTCGCCGCTGGCCCCTCCCCTACCCCGGCCCCTGCCACCGCGGCCGTACTCCACTGCATCATCTGAATCGAGATAGCAAATCAAATCAGGGGCCGGAGCAGGGGAAGGGCCAGCGGCGAGGCACGAGCGGCCGCGTGCATGGCTGCTAGCATCGGGAAAGGCCTGGCCGGAGCTCCCAAGTGGTCATGGCGGGGCATAGCTCGCGCCCGCGCGGCCGCGCGTCAGAGGCGGCGGTATAGCCGTCGGGGACGGGGAACGGGGAAGAGGGAAGGTGAGGAAGGGGATAATGAGTAGGGCCCACAAGTCAGTGAGTAGAGTGAGAAGGGTAGCCGAGGGCACTATCATCCATATGAAAATAATTGTGTGCCCTGCAGCTCCCAAAGCCTCTCAATACGTATAGCATGGTATATTTCAAAGAGAGTAAGAATTGTAATGGCACTCTTCAGAATAGGTGAATAGTAATGACGTTTTTCAAAACTTGAAAAAATGTAATGGCATGGATCCAAATAACCCTTTTATTTTTGTTTTCCCTCTTGACCAGTACCATTTTTAGTTGACACTTCAGTTTACGATAAGGGATCAAGCATGCGTCTTCCAAGTAGAAAGAAAAAACGTGCGCTCTTGGACCGGAAAAGTCCATTAGTCGTGAAATTATGGACTCCTTAATATAGAAACATGACTTGACATTTTAAAAAGCAAATGAGATTGCACACTTGGAAAATAATAGTTGCACCAAATTTGGTTCAGCGTGGGTATGATAGCTTTATTTTAAACAACAAAATTCTTTTTTTCTAATTATAAAGCTCTTATAATACCGTAGCAAAACTATTTTGGTCGAACAAAATATCCTTCATGGATCTTTGTTTTGTGCATAAAAATAAGAGCAGCCCATTTTTAAAAACGGTTCGTCAATCGGAATTTTTGTTGAAGATTTATGACAAAACAGAATATGAATTGTTGGAGGTTGCAACCTACGTGCGGAATAACCCACCCGTTGCTAGCTGGGCACCGGCGTGGGAAGCTCGCGGGCGCGACAGGCCAGGGCGGCGTGCAAGCGCGAGCAGCTCACAGGCGTGGCTGGCAGGTGAGGACGGCGGCGCGACCGGCGGGTGAGGGCTTCTTCTCCGAGGCGCAGCCGCTTGCACAGCAACATCCCGGCGGGCGCAACTGGATCTCCCCGTCTCCCCTTCGTGCTAGAGGCAGCCGCGGCAACCCGGCCCGTCAGAATATTATTCTACACCCAACCAACCTAACTGCCTATACATGGTTCCATCGGACCGGACCCCCTTGCCACCAACCCACAACACCCCAACCCGGCCCGTCAGATCTCGCTTCCTTCCTCCTTCCCCCGCGCGCCTCCTTCCTCGAGCGCGCGGAGCGCGGCGAGCGGCAAGCGCGAGACGAGACAGGGCAGCGGGCGCCGCGAGCGCGCAGCAAGCGCGAGACCGGCGGCCGACGAGCGGGAGCCGCGAGCGCGAGACTGGTCCGGTGAGCAGCGCCAGCGGCGAGTGGGCGGGCGCGGGCGCGGGGTGCAGCGGGCACTAGCGGCCATCGCGCACAAAGCGAAAGCTGTATCGCAGGAAGCTGAGCTCATGAGCACACGGGGGCACCTGGCGACAACCTCGCGGGGGAGCAGCAGGCACGCCCAGGATTGGCGAGAGCACGGCGGCGGCATCAGCGATTCAGCAAATCGGCTTCCTGGAAGACTCAAAATCCCACTAGCGATTGAAGGTAAGCTCGTTTCCCCATTCGTCTCTCTCGGTAATTGCGCTCTCCTACCACCTAATCCCGTACGAGTTTGATAGTGGTAGATTAGTAGTACTGGAAATGCTAGCACGCTCTTAGTAACAAGGCTGTCCACCGGGGATTGACTGACCCACTGTAGGACAAGACAAGAAAACATGCATAGCTCATTTGAACGAGAAGGGACAGGACAAGGATGAACGAGAAGGAATTTAATTGCTCAGACGAAGGGAAGCACAAAGTGAAAAGACAATGATGTAACATTACTTTCGTTTGTTGTGCTGAATATGATGTAAGATATTTCAGTATCAGGCTTGATTCAGTTGTCGGATTGAGTGGAGGTTATTTATAAAAATTTGGAAGTGTAAAGAATTGCTGGTTCTGTTGACTAATTGCTGAATTATTGAATCTTTGGTTTAGTGAATCAAGACATATACATTTAGTATGAGAAGTACTGAGTTTGCATATTATGTATGACTGTATCTAGGTATACATATTTCTGCAACTGTGAGAAATACATGATATGAGGCCCATATACAGCAAAAAAATGTGTCGAGAACTGTCGGATCCATATATTACTGAATAATTGAATCTTTGGATACATAGTGACTACTTTGTTACTGCATAACTGGATCCCAAGCATATACAAACAGTGAACAAAAGATACATTCAGGGTCACTGACTACACATATATATGTACACATGCCGATTGGACATTCTAAAAAAGTAGCCACTGAAAAGTCTGCAAAAAGATTCACATACGCAATGCTAGTTCTTCACATGTTGGAGCCATCTTTGCGTGAAGTGCAAGACTTGCATAGCGTCCCGGTGCAAGCATCTGCAACCATAGCCATCTCCACAGCTTGCAGCTTACCCTGGCTAGTTCTTTGATCTCAGCTGAGAAGGGCCTTGTGCCGTTGCGCAAAAAGAACATAATATGGTAGGTAACCACATGGAGAACACTTAGCTACATCATTCCAACACTCATTGTCGAACAGACAAATAAATAAAGGGATACAACTACTGAGAGATCTAGAGAAAACATTCAACATGTACATACAATGCTCTTCAAATGAACAAAAATTGAACCCACACAATTAAGAAAAAAATTTGGCTAATAAAAATACTGACAGCCACTAAATGAACAAGTGAAGCCTCAAAATGACGTTCAATAATTCTATTATGAATGGCAAAAATTACTGAAGCCTCAAAATAATGCAGCATGCCACCATCAACACAAGGATGATCCGACGGATAATATACTGTACATACTGCATTTGCATTGCAAAAGAAAAAGTTATGAGCAGAAAAGCTGATTACTAAACAAGCTTAAAACCCCACAACTGAAATGATGTTTCCATAACTGAAGAACAAAATTACTATTGATTATCTATACTGCATTTGCATTGCAACATGACAAAAAAACTGACTATTCACATGGGTATGAGTACTGCTTAACTACTAAAATAATATAGGGACAACAAATTGTAAGATTGAACTTACAGAATAATGGAATTGAGCTACCTAACTAGCCTATTACTGAAACTACTACTGGTTACTAGCCAACCATGCTCGTATGGTACACAACTCAACTACCACACCAACCATTTTACAGAACTACATACTCAGTACAAATTTGGAAGACATTTTGTTGCATAATTGATTACCAAAATACCATTGGAAGGTAATTCTGAACAAAGAATTAGAGAATGATATCTTTTGAACTACCGAGCTACCAAAAAGTTTCTAATGACCAATGTTACTCAATGAAAAGACATCAGGGTGCTACTACCAAAAGGGAGAATTATTTCTACTACTGAACAAAATTAGAGAATCAGGAGAGATGTTGTGGTGTCAAAAAAAAGTCGCCTCAATTTCTCCCTGGCCATTATTCATTCACTGCCGGTGATGATTACCATGCCCCCGTCAACATGAAAATCGAGGAAATCCTGCCGAGAATCGAAACACTGAACATCCAAGCATCTCAATCACACATGCATAAACTAGAGGGGTTCAGAACAAGGGACGATGCAAAAAACTACTGACGCTCCCTTCCCAGTAGCAGCACAAACCAATTGTCCTCCTCTTCTACCCTTCACGCACAGAATCAACACATCAACGCGCTCGACGAGCAACAGTGCCACAGCCCCCTCACCTGATTCGGCTTGCCAAAGGACAACATCACTTCCCTGTGCCGGCGTCTAAGCTTGACCTCCCCCACGCCGTCATTGCGACTTCCTCAATCCTCGCCTCGCCTCGCCAGATCTGTCCGATGCACATGTGGGGAATGGGGGATGTGGGAGGGAGAGGAGTGGGGCGGGGCTGCTCGCGGCTCGGCACTCGTCGGAGAGCGAAGCTCGCTGCTGCGCGCGCCGCCGCCCGCCGCTCCCGTTGCTGCACACGCCGCCGCCACCGAGTTGCCGTTTCGGTGCGATTGGAAAGGAATCGGGAGAGAGAGAGAGAGAGAGAGAGAGAGAGAGAGAGAGGCAGTAACGGGTGCGGGGGGAAGGGGAGCGCGTGGGTTAAGGATGCCTGGGTCGCCGGGTTGGTTGGTTGGGTCGGTCTATGGTTGGGCTGGCTGGTTGGGTCCGGGGTGTAGAATATTAATCTACACCCAGCACATGTATATATATCAGACATAGTCAATAAGATGGAGCTCGTCAACGTCAGTCAACACAAGGACACTACCGAAAGTCTCAGACTAAAACACTGGTGCGAATGCATAGCGTGAGTGACATCCTGTTTTAATTCGAAGCATGAACACCAGGACCCACATAACAATTACTCCCTCCATTCCTTATTAAATGTCGTCGTTGATTTTCGTGCCACGATTTATATTCAACTAGGTAAGTGACCGTGCGTTGCTACGGGATGCAAAATATTTATAATGCAACATACAACATCAACAGTCAATAAAAGTGTTGAAAGCACAAATATATTACACATAAATAGTTAATTCTTATAAAACAATATTTCTTCCAAACAAAATCACTTGTAAATAAGCATGATGAACATAATACACCAAAATAATAAAGAATTAGAGCCAACAGGCCACAAAACGCAGTATTTTTAGGCAACTGAGATAGATATACTTCAGACCATCCAATGGTTCCAACTTTGTATGTGGTAAAGATGAACAACAGCATACATGTGTATTCGTTTAGTGTTGAAGCAATTTTAGAGTGCTGGTGCAAGCACTACCTTGAATTGTGCAAGCTCTTCAGGTATAGCAAAGAATCCCTTTTGTCGCTTAAAATGGGAGCATCCGGTGAAGCAGAGCCATGTAATTTTCAAAAATGTATATGTTACCAGAAGCAACCTCTTCGGTGGTATTGTCGAATCACATGCCTCCGTAGCATCATACCAGCCTGCAAGAATTAGTTCAGTGAGTACATCATCTATAGTAAACCCTTTTCTGAATCCTAACCAACTAAACTGACTTGGTGATTGAGAATAGCCTGAAACATGCAATAGAATGCTAGTACCGAGACTATGCAACAAATTTAAAGCCAAATCAAATACTTTCATCCTAAATTTTCTAGTACCGAGATTAAGTGCAGGAAAGTGAATAGGAAGAACTCTAACTAATTTTCACTAAACTTTGCTGCATCAACTTATGTTCCTAAAGAATGATTGGTGTCTGTAGTAACTGAAATCTGACACAAACTTATTCCCCGTTCTATCTTTGATAAAGGGGCTGCGCACATACAAACAAAATGCTACCGTAGCGCAATGATTACGATGTGACATCATACCCCCAAATTCACCCACCCAATTTCAACATCTAAACACGGCCTATAACTGTCGTGTGCATCACCTAATCACATTTGGAAATGTTTTTTTTCTTAATTTGTTAATTGAGCGGTGCTTGCGGCCATAGGTTATCATGCCCTTTTATTTTGTTTTGAGATTCATTCTATAGAGGTGTCGACGAATTATGTCGAACATGTCTGCCTGGGGGTACCCCAGAGAGTAGATTTGTGGGTCTCGCCGAGTTCTAGGAGTTTTTACTTCATCCAGTCTCGGCATCCAGTCTCTTGCCCAGCAGCAGGTACATTCATGTGTGAATGCATCTGTAACTGTGAATGCATCTGATATGCATGCATGCATGCATATGTAACTGGAGGAAAAATCAATAGTTCGCTCTTGCCAGTTCGTACTTGATGCAGAGTGCAATTAGTTGTGATATATTGGATGTAACGAGTAGTAACTTTGAATAAAAGTACTTGTGCCTAAAGAAGCCACTTCAGTTAGGTTGAGACCAATTCTTTCTATCGTACAAAGAACAGTTGGCTTGAAACACATATACAATAACATTAAGGCTCCTAGCAAGTTGTTGGGTGCGACAGTTATCCAGGAACGAACAAATCCAACTTTTGTACTGCCTATCTCTCCTCCGGTTGCTGATGATGGTTTGCTGCCTGCATGAGCTCGTGGCTGGTGCACAATACTGGAGCAAGTTGGGTCACGCACAAGTGCACAGGCACAGCGATGTGGCCTGCAGGGATGCAGGAAAACAGAAGTTGGCCCACTCAACAATTGCCTAACTGAAGTGGCTTCTTTAGGCACAAGTACCTTTATTCAAAGTTACTACTCGTTACATCCAATATATCACAACTAATTGCACTCTGCATCAAGTACGAACTGGCAAGAGCGAACTATGATTTTTCCTCCAGTTACATATGCATGCATGCATGCATATCAGATGCATTCACAGTTACAGATGCATTCACACATGAATGTACCTGCTGCTGGGCAAAGACTGGATGCCGAGACTGGATGAAGTAAAAACTAATTTTGTCCAGAGGAACTAAAATATGGCACACAAACTTCATATCACTGGACAACGATCAAGTGATTACCTCAGCCTTTACCCTGAAAAGCCACTCGATATTCAGACATGGGTTCGATCATTTAGAGGATGAAGGGGCATGGCAGGCAATTAATCTAATCAAGATTGAATCCAAAAATATATCACACTTTCACATTGATTATCTTGTATAGGTCCTAAATAGAACTGTGTCTTTAGGATTCCAAGACCGAAAACTGTAAGTGATTTACTGGCCTGTCGTTGAATTATCTCTTGTTATGCTCTTAGAAATTTGTTCCTGTATGTAGCAGAGAAACTCCTTGTTTGAACTCTATTCTATTTTTAATTAAAAAGGCAAAGCTCCTGACATTTGTTCCAAAAATAATTATGACGCATTAGAGTTCGGAAATTAGGTTGTACAATACTCATAGTTGGTAATATGCCATTGCTAATGTTGGAAGAAGTACCGGCAGAACAAAGAGTTCTGGACCAGTAGGCATAAAAAAGGAATAGAAGACATAACACATGGACACATCTGCTCTAATCGAACCTAATGCAGATGCTAATTATCGTATATATCACAGCACATTCAGAATTAGATGAAGTTTAATAGATCAACCATGCTTGCGCGCACAAAATTCCAATAGATGATAGCCCACATGCATTTCAAGGAGAACATATGACAATCTAAGTCATAGGTCGACCAGACAGCAAAGGAAAGTACTACGGCGATCACGCTAGAGAGGATGTCGCCAGATGCGTCAAGGGCTAGGACTCACGATGAGGAAGGCCGACGCCCAGTTGCAGAAGTACTACGGCGAAGATTGAGAGCCAAGATGGTCGTCATTCCGGCAGTTATGCAGATTCCCCAATCAGCCTCCCTTGGTTAGGTCTTGCAATCTCAAACATGGGAGATGATGGCGACGCGGTGGTGCGGGTCGCAGAGCTCGGCTTGCTGGTCAGACTCGAGGAGTGTGAGCCGTGCCTCGACCTCCACCACGGGGAGGGTCGCGGCCGTCGACGGCGACACCAAGCCTGTCGTCGTCACCCGTTCTGGAGGGTCTTCTTCCTCGCGACGCGCCTCGGAGCCCCCATGGGGCGCCGCCGCGGGGAGCGCCTCGCCCCGCATCCCGCCACGGGGACGGACGGCGCGGGTGGGAGCCGGCGGAGCAGGGGCGGCGCGGAGGGAAGGGGAGGGGACAGCCTGCGGAGCAGTGGCGGCGCCGAACATTTTAATCTCTAAATAAATTTATTAAAAAACTAGATCAAAAGATCTATCCAATGATACTAATTATGCACTGTAAATATTAATATATTTTAATATAAAATTAATTAAAATTATTTCTTGGGAAGTGAGAAAGACAGTCATTTAGAGATGGAGGGAGTATCCCATAGCAGTCCACGTCAACGTTAGTCAACACAATGACCCACATAACAATTATCCCATATTGCTATAGATAATAGATTAAATAATTTTTCTCCATATAAATAAAGACCAACTATCTCGAAAATGATATACCTCTAGATTTAAAAATAACCTACTAAAGCTCTCTATACATGAGAGAGCAAATACAAAATATTTTTAGAAGCGCTTCACACAACTGATCTGGGGGCTCGAGCCCCCCTACCGCCGGCGCCACCATAGAAACCCCGCCATACACAAATTTGAAATCTGGCTTGCTAAATGTCTCTGCATTGCTTCCTGCTGACATCCTAAAGCTTGACATGGGCCCAAAATCATATATAGCTTATGGCTATGCACAGGAACTGGGCAGAGGAGATTCTGTTACAAAGCTTCATTGTGATTTGTCTGATGCGGTAAGTAAATAGTTAAACTTTTGTAATTGAGAATGATGTACACTAATCTAATGGACATAGTTACACTGTGTTCATGATATGAAATCCTTGAATGTTTCTTTTTCCCTCTGTTGAGACAAGGCGTCTGCATGATCAGATACCCAATACTGAATTGTGTTCATCAACCTTATTTCTATTGTCTGTTGAGACAAGGCGCCTGCATCGATGGATTTTTTTAAAAATATCTAATAGATAATGCTTAGCGTCTTGCTATAAACTTGTCTTCGTTAATTCTGCAATGTTATTTCTGTTGTCAGGTCAATGTTTTGATGCATACTTTCAAAGTTGACCACTCTGAAGAACAAAAACAGGAGATAAGAAACTTGAAAATAAGACATACCGAACAGGATAAAAAGGATAATCTAACAACAGATGGAAATGATAAGCATGGAGCATGCAGATATATCCCCAATTGATTGCGCGTATGATGGGGGAGGTGCATTATGGGATATTTTCAGGAGGGAGGATGTTGGAAAACTAAAAGAATACCTCACAAAACATTCCAAAGAATTTCGCCATATATACTGTTCTCCAGTTGAAAAGGTTAGTATCAGTGTGATCTCTGAATCAGCTTGTGCTGACCGTAGCCTTTTTATTTTCAGTGAGCACGCTAGAGAGGATGTCGCCAGATGCGTCAAGGGCTAGGACTCACGATGAGGAAGGCCGACGCCCAGTTGCAGAAGTACTACGGCGAAGATTGAGAGCCAAGATGGTCGTCATTCCGGCAGTTATGCAGATTCCCCGATCAGCCTCCCTTGGTTAGGTCTTGCAATCTCAATCATGGGAGATGATGGCGACGCGGTGGTGCGGGTCGCCATGGAGCATGCAGATATATCCCCAATTTACTGCACAGATGACGCGGGAGGTGCATTATGGGATATTTTCAGGAGGGAGGATGTTGGAAAACTAAAAGAATACCTCACAAAACATTCCAAAGAATTTCGCCATATATACTGTTCTCCAGTTGAAAAGGTTAGTATCAGTGTGATCTCTGAATCAGCTTGTGCTGACCGTAGCCTTTTTATTTTCAGTGAGCCGCTCTCGGCGCATTTTGGTCTTACAAAAGTCAGCTTAAACACGCAATCTGTGGGTGTTTGTTGCGATCTCGTCTTCATCTTGTGTACTTTGGCAACTTGTCCCCCACTTTGATCAAGCAGCACTGTGCCGGCCTTTTGCAATTGTCTGAGATAGTAATTTCCGTTTTTTTCAGATTGATGAAATGCAATACCTCATAGCAAGGTAAATGTTAGCCAGGTTAAAAACATGTGTATGTTTTTTAAATGAAGCACTTCCTTGCAAATCCGGATTGTTAATTCTAGTAAAAGAAGCTTTCCCAATGAATTATGCCGCCCATATCATCTGGGTCTTCATCAGGTGACTAGTGAGGTGCATCTTATCTCCACGTTCCATTAGTTTATATCGATCGACTACTCCATCAGGTTAAGCTAAATGCCTAAATCTCCTTTTGGAATTGTCAGTTTCTATGTAAACAATCCACTGACGGCGACACTAAATATCTTACGGCCCCTCCCCGTTCCTATATAAACCCCTCTCCGCCCCGTGCCGCGAGAGAACACTCTCCCACTACGTACAACAACAACAAGGCTGCTCTTGTTCTACTTCTACCACGCACTGTGATTTCTTCACGTTACAAGTTGCCAAGATAAGATGGACGTCGAACAGCTGCATGCAAGAAGGCTCCTGTCGCACGCCGCCGCGACGGCGGCGCCATCACGAAAAGGGTGGAACACTTGCCTTGTGTATATCTAGCGAATTGCTCAACCACCACTCTATGGGTCTTCCACTGCCTGAGCAAAGAACTCAAGGAGCCAGATGGTTAGGCGAAATTGAAGCTTAACAGAAGAATGTAGTTGCAAGAAGCATGGTTCGATGGGTTTTGAAATTAAATAGGGAGCAATCATAGCACAGTTGTGAAATCCCAGACGAGTAGAAACTCTCCAGAGAAAGATAATGCTATTCACAAACTGATCCTCCAGGAGTAATTTCCATGACATCCCGTTGCATTCCAGCTTGATCTCCATTGTAACCAGTCTACCTCTAGTGAATGATAGCCAAAGGTGTGTACTGCCCATTGATGATAAGAAAATACAGGCTTCTGGGCTTTGATCAGATTTTTGCTGGGTGACATTGGTGTTGTTTGCTCTATCAGCTAGCCACTGTTCCCAATCCGGGATTGTTGATTGCAATATTTGTAAACTGTGGGGCAACCATGGTATCTTCCAGAACTGACAGAAGGACCACCTATTACTATGCAGCTCTATCAACTGTCCATAGTTCAAGGTATAGATTGCTGCTCAGAACAACCACTAGCCCATCAAAAAGTGCAGTAGCAGGTAGTTGTACGTTGCTCTGAATTGGCTCTTTCTCTGAATTTGACCTGCCCATTGTTGCCTGCCTGTGTATGTTCTGAACATGAAGTACTATCTGAATAACTTCAGCACTAGACAATGCCAGCAGAATAGGGAAGCAAAATGTGATGTGAATGTCTTGTTTAACACCTGGAGATATATTGATTTGAACCCCACGATTGACAAGGTAGATGTTGAACTCTAAAGGACCACTACTCTTCAGCTGCACAATCATACAATTGGAATGCCCAGTTGTACCAACCAGGACTCATAGCAGACTCCAGCTTTTGCCAATTTGACAACAAGAGCAGCACCACATACTGACCAGTAGGGAGTGGAGTGCCAAAATTGCCAGACCCACAAATTGGAGGTGGCCATGGTGACTTCCAGAATAAACAGAAGCATTGGTTAAAATGCAAGAATAGCCCAAGTACTATTGTCTTGCTGATCTCCATCTCAAACACTTTCAAATAATTACCTGCAGGAAACCTTGCAGTTTTTGAGACATGGAGCAAAGTATCAGGTTCCCTTCCAATTTGGCGGCATGGCCCCCAGCTTTGTTGTACAAAGTACAGAGCAATTTGCTTCACTGTCAGGTCTCCCAAGCAATCAAGTGATCCAGGTTCACTAAGAAAACACAGATCATAACCTGAATCCCCTAGAATCAGCTGATGACTATGATGCTAGTCGAGAGTGCATCATTGAACTTTGTTAAATTAGAAGGCATATCCCTGTGGCCTAACAACTCAGTTACAAAAAGCTCACACTTCACTTGAGAAACTTGGCAATATCTGCTCTACTATTTGAACCACAATCCCATCCCTTATGTGCCAGTTAAACTCAACGTAGTGAGTCCAGGGAAAAGAATGTTGAAGCTGCAACAGATTGCAAAGAATTGCTGCTTGACCTTGACTTCTCCCATAATCAGTAAACACCCAACAGACTGACCACTTGAGAACCAAAACATGTGATAGCTCCCCATTGATAGAACTAGTAGAGTGAAAGTTAGGAGAGCAACCTTTGCATTTTCAACTGGATAGGTGGTGGCCATGGTGGTCTGTGCTGTACAACAAACCAACCCAAACTGAATGGAGGCCATAAGGTGCACTGAATAGTTTCCAAAGACAAGAGTGTAGGTGGTCAATAGAGGACAAATCTGGATCAGTGCAAGCTCAGAGTAGAAAAATGCCATGTGCTCAATCTCTTTCCCTTTGCAGCTTTCAGATATCAAACAATGAACATGTACACAATCTCCATGAGTAAGTACTGATCAATGATGTACACAGTCAAGTAAGGTGTCTCTGGCATCAGTGTAAGCCTGTGTTGTCCTGTATCAAGAGCCTGAGCATGTAATGGCACTAGCATAACTGAACAGTCTGCACTAAGTCCCGCGAATTGAACATGATCTGAACAATCTGAACATCAAGCACTTTGTTAGCGACGGTGATCACGGTGATGTCGCTGCTCCTGTGCGGCCTCGTGGTCGTGCTCACGGTCCACGTCGTCGTGCGCTGCGCGTTCCGCGTCACGCGCCGCGTGTGCTACGGCCAGGAGGAGGAGCCCCCCGGCGGCGCCGCCGGGGCGTCGAGGGCCTCCCACACCTGCCAGGCCGACGCCAGGAGGAAGGGCGGCCGGTCCCGCCGCCCGCTCCCGCCGCCGGTGGTGTACCCGCCCGAGGTCGAGTTCGCCGGGTGCGGCGCGGCGGAATGCGCCATCTGCCTCACCGAAGAGCACGGCGACCGCGTGCGCACGCTGCCGCACTGCAACCACGGCTTCCACGTCCGGTGCATCGACCGCTGGCTCGCCACGCGGCATACGTGCCCCACGTGCAGGCGGGCGCTGTTCGCCGCTAATCCCTCCCTGCCGAACAAAGCTGAGGCGCCGGAGGCCGTCGTGCAGGTGCAGGTGCAGGTGTCGCGACGCCCGTTTTGGTAACATGCATGTGCCTACAGCTACCAATCGCCAGGGGGCAGCGCCTTCTTCAACAGGAGGCGAGAGAGAGAGAGAGAGAGAGAGAGAGAGAGAGGCGCTCGGCCGCCGCGCGCCGTCATGGCCTCCGCGCACCGGCTCCTCGACCCCGTCGACGGCGATGACGCCGGCGCCCATGCGCCGCAGCTCTCCACGGTATACGACGCGTGTTCGGCCGCGCATGTACATTCTTCTTCCTCTAGCTCTCTCTCCTCGCTAAGGGCCTGTTTGGTTTCTAGGGACTAAAACTAAGGGACTAAATTTAGTCCCTTAGGGACTAAAATTGCTGTTTGGATCCCTGGACTAAAAGGGACTAAAGTTACTTTAATGGCTTGCGTAAAGACTATTTTACCCATGGACTAAAATGGAACAAGTGGGCTGGCGGGTGGGAGGAGGGGCGTCCAGTGGAAAAGTGGTGGTTTTAGTCCCTATAAGCTCCTCTTGTGGAGCTAAAGAGTTTTAGTCCCTTTTAGAAGTTTTAGTCCCAAGTGTTTGGATCTTTAGTCCATTTTGAGACTAATTTTAGTCCGTTTTGGTTTTAGTCCATGGAACAAACACCCCCTAAATGTGCTCGATGGATGGCACCTGCAGGTTGCCGGCGAGGCGCGGGCGATTGGCCTGGTGTCGGTGCCCATCGCGGTGACTGGGCTCGTCATGTGCTTGCGGGCGCTCATTTCTGTGTACTTCCTGGGCCGGCTGGGCGAGCTGGCCCTCGCCGGCGGGTCGCTGGCGCTCGGCTTCGCCAACATCACCGGCTACTCGGTGCTCTCCGGACTCGCGCTCGGCATGGAGCCCATCTGCGGCCAGGCCTTCGGCGCGCGCCGCGGCAAGCTGCTCGCGCTCGCGCTGCACCGCACCGTGCTGCTGCTCCTCGCCGTCGCGCTGCCCATCTCCCTCCTCTGGGTCACCTCCACGGGGTACCTGCTCAAGCTGCTGGGCCAGGACGAGGGCGTCGCGGACGCGGCGCAGACATTCGCCGCCTACGCGTCGGCCGAACTCGCCGTGCTGGCCGTGCTGCACCCGCTGCGCGTCTACCTCCGGTCGCAGAACCTGACGCTGTCCATCACGGCGTGCTCCCTCTTCTCCGTGCTGCTGCATGGGCCCATCAACTACCTCCTCGTGGTGCGCCTCGACATGGGCGTCGCCGGGGTGGCGCTTGCCGTCGCGCTCACCGACCTCATCCTCCTCCTGGGGCTCCTCTGCTTCCACGCCATCTCGGGCGTGCACAGGGACTCGTGGGTGGGCCCCACCGCCGACTGCCTCCGCGGCTGGCCGGCGCTGCTCCGCCTGGCGGTCCCCACCGCCACGGCGGTCTGCCTCGAGTGGTGGTGGTACCGGTACGAGCTCATATGATCGTGCTGTCGGGGCTCCTGGGGAAAAAACTTCTGTGCAGTCCGGCTGCAAACCGACGCCCGTGCAGCCCCTACCATATTAGCGACGCGTGTCCAAAACCTGATTTCAAAACACGTTGTTGCTCTTCTGAGCCAAGGAAATAATCAAATATGTGGCTCTCCTTCCATACTTCCTTGGCCGAGCCGAGCTGATCCGTCGAACAGACAGATTGAGCCGCAGTCCTTGTCGTTGACGTCGACGGCGAGCTCGCCCTTGACCTCTCCACCATCCACAGCAAGCTCTGTTCCATCTCCAGCGAGAATATAAACAATGCAGTTCCCGTTCTCCTGTACGCCTGTACCACAAACACAAAGGCCGTGTGTGTGTTTGTTGTGAAATTTGGCTGCCCCCTTCGCCGTCAACGAGGACCTCCAGGCAACGGAATGTAGAAGGCGGAGACCGCCGGAGAGGTCCTTCCTACGCGGCCTTCATGGTCTCCGTCCGCAGCCACTGGGGCCGCATGTTCACGTCGGACGCGGACATCCTCCGCCTGACGGCCGTGGCGCTCCCCATCGCAGGGCTCTGCGAGCTCGGCAACTGCCCGCAGACGGCCGGCTGCGGCGTCCTCCGCGGCAGCGCCCGCCCGGCCAGCGGCGCGCTCATCAACATGGCCTCCTTCTGCCTGGTGGGCATGCCGGTGGGCGTGGCGCTGGCGTTCGGGGCCCGGCTGGGGTTCGCCGGCCTGTGGCTCGGCCTGCAGGCGGCGCAGGCCGCGTGCGCCGTCTGGATGGCGCGCGCGGTGGCGGCCATCGACTGGGACGTGGAGGTCGCGCGCGCCAGGGAGCTGACCAGAGGCAGCAGCACCGGCGGCAACAACCACAACGAGTGATATAACCACTTTTTTTGAAAAGGGAAGCTTTATTGATCTTAGATAATTACATCGAGATAATACAATTATATAAGATCCAACCCGGCCTTAACTAAGATGCACACAGCCAATGAAAAAACAAAAAATGAGAGCACCATGACCTAACAAACTACCACAAGCGCCTTCATCTTCATCCGCTTCACAAACCAAAGCAACTCTTGGACTATGAGGTAGGCTCCCGAAACAACGCCTCCAACGAGGGAAACGACACGCGCACGTGCCGACATTGTAATGACCCAACCAATTAAGCAGATCAATGTTTTCACGAGGGAGTAATTCATCTTAATCCAAACAATGCCTTCAACAAGGTCACTGCCAGGTTCAACCAATTAAGGTCAGACCTAGGAATTTCTTCCTGGAACCGGTGAATTAGTAGCAATTACCACCATGACCAAGTCACATCGTGTTGCTTCCCCCTTCTTACCAGGCCAATGCTTCCATATAGACTAGCCCTAACCCACTTTAAACGGCCACGAACTCCAAATCCGGCAGACCATCTGAATTCGTAGCCTGAGATACCATGCTGCAAAGTAGCCACTGGATACCCGTGCATAATCCACAAGGAATAAATTACAGATGAAATCCGTCTTCGGGTAAGAGAATCCGCAAATGAAGCTAAGGTGACTCATGTCTCTTGGTCTATATGAAAAGGAAAGGCGAAATTGAAGATGTCATCACCAGATGTAGTTGTAAAGTCCGGAGCCGGTCCTTCCAACATCAAGGCCGAAGGCGCATTTGCCGGAGAGAAAGTGGCGGCCACCGACTGGGACGTGGAGGTCGCGCGCGCCAGGTATCTGACCAGAGGCAGCAGCACCGGCGGCAACAACCACAACGAGTGCATCGCCACTACCTCGGCTACTAGTGATATAACCACTGTGATCACCACTAGAAACAGCAATGCCGCAGGCTGCAACAACAACGGCTACGTGCCGATCAGCGAGGGCTGCGGCAACGACAGCGAGCTGGAGAAGCTCGAGGAAGGCCGCCTGGCGAGCAGCGACGACGACACGGCCCCTACTACTAGCGCTGTCAGCATCATCAGCGGCAACGGCGGCGAGTCGACAGGCGACACCACCGTGTTAGAGTAATCTTGTCCTTTAGTAAAACTGTAGAAGTAAGTAAGTGAGGGTTAACATGAGTTAGGTAGTGTTTGATTGCGGTCAGGGAGGGTTAACGCTAACGCAATCAGATGGCTCTTGTGACATTCATGGTTAAAACAAGGTTAAGCCCATAAGCCGCCGTTCCCCAACTTCCGTCGCCGACTCCAAACTAAGGTGAGCTCCGAGGGGAGACATGTTGGAGTACTATAGCATTGAGTTTAAGTTTGCAGCTGCGTTCCCTAGGTGCTGGTGATGCTCCCAAGCCGCTCCTAGTCCACAACTTCACCGTCGTTTGGCCGGAACGCGAGCGCCGCCCTAGAGCGCCGCCGCGCCATGGCCATCAACGAGGGGAGCTATGCTCCTGGCCTCTTCCACGACTGGCTGATAGGGAATCGCGTATAGGAGATTGTCGTGAAGCTGTAGCGCTTGTTCTCGTCGCTCGACTCGCCGCCGTTTGGCCGGCCGACGAGCCCGAGCACCGCGCCGCCGCCGCCACCGTCGAGCACCACCATCCAAGCATCGTTGCTAGGGGTTTGACCCATGGGTGTGTTCGTCACAATGAGGTGATGACCCTAGACTAGCTCTCGTCGCCCGGAACCCCACCGCCGGCGAGATCGACGCCGACCAACGCCACCGGCTTGAGATTGAAACCGGTGGGACTTTCATGTAAGGTTTTAGTAAAGTTCAGGGGGTTATTAGTAAATCGCCAGATCTGAGCGCGGGAGGACCTAGATGTAAAGTTTTAATCTTTCCAGGGGGTTAATTGCGAAGTGCTTTTGATTAGTTATTTTCTTTTTGTTTTAAAATCTTTAATCTTGTTTTAAATGATATAATTTGTATAAGTATCCAAAATTAATGAAACTAATTTTGTTTGTTTTGTTATTTTAATCACTATATTATAAAAATATCAAAACCTATATTTGGACAAATAAAAATTTAAAGTACTTTATTCCTTTCTTTTCCTTTATGTTATTCAATTTGAAATGAATAAAGTTTTTGTGTATAAGTTCTATAAATAATAAAAATCCTTTATTATTTATTTGTATTAAGATAATTTGAATAAAGTCCTTTCTTAAAAAGAAAGTAATTTAAATAATTCTTTTATAATAAAATAAATCCTTTATTTGATTTTAAAATTACGAAAAAGGTTAATAAGACTTTAAATAAAAATTTTTGAGTGTTCACTTGCAACTTTATCGTGAAGGAAAGTTGTATAGCTAGTTTTCTAAAGTTTGCATGTGCATTCATGGCATGTAGATACCGAGATCGTGGAACCTGAATACATCGAGCTCCAGCCAGAAGAAACTCAGGAGTACGAGGAGGTGATCGTAGTGGAACAAGAGCCCGAAGCTCTAACTCACGACACTAACCTCGTTACTGAACCAGGCAAGCACCGGAGCATCCATACCTACTATTTTACTTATTATTTCATGTGTCCAAATTATTTCAGTATATGCATTACGTCTGGGAATTGTTATGAAACCCTTTGTATGCATGACATCCTTGACTAAGGACATCTTTGTCACCTCTTCAAAAATATTATAAAAACTTGCTTAGCCAAGCTTAGTAATGTTTCACCATGCAATTATAATATTAGTCTCTATGATAACAACACATAAAACATGGAACCTTGCAAATATGGAGATTTGCTTGGTAAGTTGGACGAGGGCTTGAAAGGTTTGTTTGAAAATGAGAATTATAGGATAGCCTCGTCTAACTATAAAGAACTAGTCAAGGACTCAGTGGTTGTTGACCTGAGATCAAGTTTTGAATGTACTAATCACATGCTGGGGAATGGGACCAGTAAACCGATGTAATTCAGTACACCAAAGTTTGAACAGGCATCTCGCCCGACTTGGCGTGTGATTGGGGGCGGGGACGTAGCCATAAACCCGCATGGTGGTTTAGCCAGACGTGGGACCTCTTGCGGGGTTGCAAACCTGGGTGCGGGCGGGGCATCTTCAGGCTTGTGGCAGTTCTGAATGAAAGGTTGCCACGTGCGGTTCGATGGGACGCGCACGTGTCGTGTGATTAGGTCTTTACCCTAGAGGATGTACAATTGATCATGATCGTCACACTTCTCGATATGAATACCGCTTGGTCACTGATTAGCAACTTAGTAAGGTAATTATGAGAAATGATTGAGGTTGTGATATGTATCATTGGAGACATTGATTGAAAAATGCTATATTTTGCAAACATAGATTTAATAAACTCAACTATAACTTAACTAAAATATTAAAAGTATAAGGACTTATTTTAGTAAGTCTTTATCGCAAAAACTTTAAATTACCAATCCACTAAACAGCCATGCATGCCTGAGTCTTGATTTATTATTATACTAGTTAGTCGGGTAAGTCTTGCTGAGTACCTTTGTACTCAAGGTTCTATATTATTGTTGCGGAAGAGAAGCCGGAACAAGTTTAGAGGTTCCTGAGACCAAGAGACACGAAGGGTCTACGCGTCCTCTTGACAAAAACATCTTGATAAAACTCTCTAGACCTCCAACACCATAGTTATAAATAAAGTTTTGGGTTTTTGTAGAACTTATAATAGTGACTTGTATTTCTACTAAGCACTACGGTTTGTAATAACCAACACCTTTAACTATTTTTGTAAAAGTTTGTAATGTCTGTTGAAAGCTTCCTATGCGAACGATCCTGTTGTATGGACTTGATTCTGGTATTGTGGAGTTTCGGGTAGTCTACGGACACCTGACGGATCCGGGTCTATACTGTTTCAAGTGCATTAAGTCCTAAACCATCCTTGGATGGTGATTAATGCATTTGAGCCAGTTTAAGCTGAACGGTTCTGCCACAGCTGGTATCAGAGCCATGCATTAGGGAATCAGCAGACATTATGGTTTTTAAAACCTTTTAAGACCCTAGTTTTTACAAAGTAGGATAGAAAGGTGGCCCTAAAACTAACTAAGATCTGTTTGATCTTGTTATTGAGTAAGAACTTATGATTCTTTAGTATGCACCAATGCTTAAGGGTTCCATAAGGCAATGTTATGGAACATAGAAGTTTGTGCCATTAGGTAGGTTGTTATGGCCAGAGTGAATACGTCGTCATGGCGTACGAATTGTTGTTCATGCAAAGAAGAACGCATGGGCACCATTTCTATAGTAAATGGTGATGTATGATTTGATTGCAGGTATATTAACCATGAATCGAGTAGAATACGAGTTCCTATATAGGAGAAGAGCTTACGATGCCACCAAAATTTTAATGTGAGTCTTAAACGAAAGCCAGGCCGTAGGCAACGTTTTCATGATAGTTGCATTGCATTGGTATCATGTTTTGAAAATGTTTTGGTTATGGGTTGGTGAGAGACGGGGATACTAATCCTAGTGTATAAATTTGATCCAGATGGCATAAGGTCTTGACATCAGTTCACCTTGTTTTTGTAGAATGAGTCAGTCGGGCTCTGGCAGGGGGACCGAGGGAGGAGAACCTCCCAATCCACCCAGCTTGGCCAATGTGCTGGCCGGGTTGGCAGAGAATTTGGCCCAGAGCAAAGAAACAAATGCTCGAATGTTGGAAATCTTCGCCCAAGCATTTCCAGGTGGATCAAGTCGTAGGCCAGAACCCGAAGTTGGAGTATCCTATGCAAACTTTCTGAAAGTTGATCCACCAATTTTCACTCAAGCCAAGCATCCATTAGAAGCAGATGAATGGGTCAAAACTTTGGAACAGAAATTTCGTGCCCTACCTCGGTGCACGAAAACCCAAAAGGCGGAGTATGCCGCATTATAACTGCAAGGTCCTGCGGTAACTTGGTGGGCGAGTTATCTAGCCAAGCAGCCCGCGGGCAAAGAAATTACTTGGGCCGAGTTCAAGGAAGCATTCCATGATCATTTTGTACCTAATGGATTGATGGAAATCAAACTGGGGGAATTCTTGAACTTACGTCAAGGTAATAGGAACATCCTCGATTATAAAGAGTTTTGAGCATCTCGCCCAGTATGGACCTGAACATGTGGATACTGACAAGAAGAAGATTCGGTGTTATATTCAGGGCTTGAATGAGAAGATGCAAGACAAGTTGTCCACCACCGTCTTTACTGAATATAAGGTGCTTGTTAGCACTGCTATCCGTGTGGAAGAAAAGATGGTGGCTTTGGAGAATTCCTTAAAGCGAAAGGTTCCACCACTATAACTGTGGACGACCTGGACATTTTGCTAGAGATTGCCAATTCCCGAGGCAAGTGGGAAATTATAAGGCACCTATGCCAGCACCAGCCCAAGGTTCAAACCCGAGGTTTGTCAAGAAGAAGCTACTCAATAATAGGACTGGGCGGGTTCATTTCATGAATGTTGAAGAAATTCCAGAAGGCGAACCGGTGCTAGCGGGTATGTTTTCCATCAACAATCACCCTACAGTGGTTTTATTTGATTCTGGTGCCTCGCATACTTTTATTAGTAGAGCTTTTGTGATGAAAAGTCAAGTAAAAGTGAGTACTATGGATCAGCAATATGTTATACATGCCCCTGGTGCTACGCAGTTTACAAACCAAGTTGTTAAGGACCTTGACCTAGATCTAGATGGAACTAGGGTTAAGGTGAACCCATTGATCCTTGAGAATCAATGGATATATGTTATTCTAGGGATGAATTGGATGAAGCAGTACAAAGCTGTGATAGATATAAATGCCCGCATGATATATCTCAGGGACCTAAGGGAAAAAATCTTTTCCAGTACGACCATCGTTGAGTCAATATTTGAATGGAATGGTAAATAAGATAGAAGTTGTGGATCTTAAAACCATACCGGTGGTATGTGAGTTCCCGGATGTTTTTCCAGAAGAGTTACCCGGATTACCACCAGATAGAGCAGTGGAGTTTAGTATTGATCTGGAACCTGGAACGGCTCCAATATCTCGGAGGCCTTATCGTATGCCGCCGAAAGAATTGGCAGAATTGAAAACACAGTTGCAAGAATTGTTAGACAAGGGTTTTATCAGACCCAGTTCTTCTCCCTGGGGTTGTCTAGCCATTTTTGTTAATAAGAAAGATAACACACTTCGATTGTGTGTGGATTACCATCCTTTGAATGTGGTAACCATCAAGAATAAATATCCTTTGCCCAGAATCGATCTTTTGTTTGATCAATTAATCGGAGCTAAGGTCTTTTCTAAAATTGATCTTAGGTCCGGTTATCATCAAATCAAGATCAAGGCTGAAGATATACCCAAGACCGCTTTCTCTACTCGTTATGGATTATACGAGTATCTGGTAATGTCTTTTGGACTGACCAATGCCCCAACACATTTCATGTATCTGATGAACTCAGTGTTTATGCCAGAATTGGATCAGTTCGTTGTAGTGTTTATTGATGACATTTTGATATATTCCAAGGATGAAGAAGAACATAAAAAGCACCTGCGAATTGTACTTGAAAGACTAAGAGAGCATAAGCTATACGCAAAGCTGAGCAAATGCGAGTTTTGGTTGAAAGAGGTTGCATTTTTAGGGCACATATTATCAGCTGAAGGTGTGGCCGTAGACTCGGGGAAGGTTCAAGATGTATTGGACTGGAAGCCACCAACTACGGTTGATGAAGTCAGAAGTTTTCTGGGATTAGCTGGTTACTATCGACGTTTCATTCCAATCTTTTCTCGAATTGCGAAACCAATAACGGAGTTGGTGAAAAAGGAAGTTAAATTTGAATGGAACGAAGGACGGGAGGAAGCATTTAACCTCTTGAAGAAGTTGTTGACCACTGCACCAGTATTGGCACAACCCAATTTGGAGAAACCCTTCGATGTATATTGTGACGCATCTGGTAAGGGTTTAGGTTGTGTTCTCATGCAAGAAGGAAGGGTAATTGCTTATGCTTCACGACAACTTAGACCACATGAAGAAAATTATCCCACTCATGATCTAGAGTTAGCAGCTGTGGTCCATGCCTTAAAGATTTAGCGACATTATCTTTTGGGCAATGTTTGTAATCTCTATACGGATCATAAGAGCCTCAAGTACATATTTACTCAATCCGAGTTAAATATGCGACAAAGGAGATGGTTAGAGTTAATCAAGGATTATAATTTGGAAATTCATTACCACAGCGGTTCATCATCTTTTAGTGGCGGTATTTGCGGCCACGGGCCCAGAAACATCAGCGTTCCAATCAAGAATTATTATACTCAGTCAAACAATACAGCGGTACTTGGGCGTTATTGTTTCGGAACCGTTCCCTTTCATTTACCTCCTGTAATGCCATTAATTTTGACGCTGATATGTAGAAAACAGAAGTCCACGCTGATATGCCAGCACATGACATCAATCAAAATCTTCAGAAAAGCACACACGGTTCCACTCACCTCCACCACACCCATCCGCTGTGCGCCATAATCGACGTGCGGATGTTCCTTGGCCGCCGCGCTCCTGGCCACCATGCCTGTCGTCGCCATCCCACAGGCGGCAGATGCCGGCAAGGTCCAAGCTCTACACGACCTCGAGACCACCACGAGCGCCACCGACAAGCTGAGGCTGAGCCTCAAGAAAGCGCAGATCGAGGAGGCCCAAGCGCGGCAGGAGGCCGACATCGCCGAGCGGCACCTCCAGGAGTCGCAGCGCGGCACCAGCGAGAGAGCCGTGGTGGCGGCGGAGCTCGGCGCCGTCAGGGACCGCCGCACGGCGGCGCGAGCGGAGGTCCTGTGGCTGGAGAAGGTGCGCGCGGCAACCACCGCAGAGGCGGACGCCGTGGTGGCGCGAGCGCGGGATGCCGCCGCGGAGTCGCGGGAGGCAGGGGGCGTCGAGGAGCACACCGCCGAGTTCATGGCACTGAACTGGGGAGCTTGAGTCTTCGCACGCCGCTCACGTCGAGGCGGAGCAGAAGAGGCTTCGGCTGGCGTTGGCGTTGCCGGCGTCTGCCGTCTGTGATCCGGCAGCGCCCACCCATCCTACGCCACGTCCCCCTCGTCCACGACGGCCGCTCTGGGGCTTTGGCTCGAGCGCGGCGAGGTCCACGGCGGCCACCACCCAAAGCTTTCTGCCGCCCGGAGCCGCCCCGTCGCGGCGCGCTCCACGGTGGCCACCACCGCGTGCCGGTTCCCGCTGCGGCCACGACGAGCAATGGAGAGAAGTCCGGAGTGCGGCGGCGGACGGGGAGGAGTGCGGCAACGGATGGGGATGAGTGTGGCGGCGGCGGCGGAGATGCGAGTCGGAGAGAGAGAGCAGGAGAGAAAGAAGAGGAAAAGGGGGTAAATTACCACAACGAATATAAGGGTTATCCTACCACGTTACGCAGCCTACTAATCAGTTACTTCATCAGGTCAAAACTCCTCTATGCACTCAACCAATTAAGGTCCTATTGGCTTGTGGGAGCCTGACTTAGTCTGGCCATGTGTATATGAATATGAATAAGCCATGCCACCCCTGCCCTATAGGTTTTCTCGGTGACGTACTTTTTTTTTAAGATTATACAGTACAACGCAGACGCTCACACACGCACGTATACTCACCCCTATGAATACACGTACGCAAACCCTACCCCTATGACCACCTCCGAAGGACTGAGCAGAGCACCGGCAGATCTGGAGATTCCCGAAGTCATCATTGGCATCTCGTTGTCGACGGGGACGTCGCTTACCACTTAACGCATAGCACCGGTAAATCCTGGTAAATTTCAGAAAAGATGCGAGCACCAGAATTTACGTCCCACTTAACCGTCCTACCATTGCACCACGAGTCCAATCGCCTCGGTGACGTACTGAGTACGGGTAATAACAAACATGGTCTGAGCCCAAAGCCAGCTTGAGCCCGGACGGCCCTCAAAATAGAATCGATCGAAGCCCAGGCCCATCCACCGCCGCCCTCACTTCCATCTGGGCCCCAGCCCGCCACGCCTCCGCGTCCCTCACCTGCACCTCCTCGCCGCCATTAGCGCGCCCCGACCTCGCCTCTCTCCATCTAAGGTTTCTCTCTCTCCCCTCCCCCACCGCTCTCAACCCCATCGAATCGGAGCTCGCCATGGAGTCATCGCGGTCTCGGAAGCGAACGCGCCAAGCGTATGACGGCGCCGACGCGCCGCCGCCGGAGCGGGAAGTGGTAGGGCCCGCTTTGCTCGTCTGTGCTCGCGGATTTGCAGGGTTTGGGGCTGTTCTGATGTGGATTCGGCCACGCTGTGGTCGCAGGTACCGAGGGGCGGCGCGTCGCCGCCGTGGAGAGAGGACGACCGCGACGGCCACTACGTCTTCGATCTCGGCGAGAACTTGACCCGCCGATGTGAGTACCCGACACTTGGCTTTCTAGTTGAATTCTTGTAACCCTTGTGCGCAGATAACTTATAATTTTTTATAATAATTCTTGATTAGTGGTGACATCTATTTTTTATTTTGGTTTTATCTGCTTTTCGATTGGCCTGAGATCCTGCTCGGAAACTGGCAGTAGTCTACTTTGAGGCTTTCTGTTGTCGTATATTATGTCATAAAAATTTCTTCTGTAATTTTGGCTTTTAGATTCGATATATTAAATACTTATGTTATGTTAAGTGAAAAAGTTGAATAAGCAGTGTTCCCATTCTGATCTTTTAAGTTTTTGTGGTTTAGTAAATTTTATGCACGTATGCAGCTTGCTTAGTTCTCACCATATTTCTGGATAAAGATTTAGTTGGTACTGTAAATACTATAGGGTTTGGCTATGTTTATTGATGGTCTGTTTTATGGTTATGCAGATAAAATTTTGAGCAAAATGGGAGAAGGTTCGGGTTTTCTGCAGTCTGTCTCCTCATCTGCTGGGTATCTTCTCTATTATTCTAATGAAGAGCGCTGCGAGTTGGATTTTCGTAGGTACTTTTGGCCGTGTTTTGGAATGCTGGGACCGTGAAACACGTGAATATGTTGCCATAAAAGTTGTTCGGAGCATCCGCAAGTACCGTGATGCTGCAATGATTGAAATAGATGTGCTTAACCGCCTTGCAGAAAATGAGAAATACAGATCACTGTGAGTGTCTCAGAAAGCTTATCACTTAAAAGCTTCAGTCTGTTCCGTTCTCACTAAATTTCCTCTTCTATTGCCAGCTGTGTGCAGATTCAGAGATGGTTTGACTATCGAAATCATATATGCATTGTGAGTACTAGCCTTTTGTCAATTATGCTAGTTTTAAAGTTCAGTTGCCAATTCTGATAATGCATCTTGATTCTGCCACCATCTTGTTTGTTTATAATATTTATCTTATTGGCCCTCCAATACCCCTGTTGGGATGAGAGACCCATCTATACAAATTATGATAATGCGCCTGTAGAAAGATTTGGTTGACTGCAAAATCTATTTGTTCTTTGCTCATGAAAGTTCCCTGATATGATCACACATTCAAAATATTGTTTATTCAATGGATATCAATGGTTTTGCCAGGTTTTTGAGAAGCTTGGGCCAAGCTTGTATGATTTTCTAAAGCGAAATAGATACCAACCTTTCCCTGTGGATCTTGTGCGGGAGTTTGGACGGCAACTGTTGGAATCTGTAGCATGTGTGTTAGTTATTGCTTGATTCTGTGTATCAATTATTAGTTATTTTGGCAACTACAGCTTCATTTTTCTTTTGCTCCAATGGGGCAGTATTGACCATCTTTCTTTCCTTTTGAAACAGACATGCATGAGTTGCGGCTTATCCACACTGATCTGAAGCCAGAAAACATACTTCTTGTGTCTTCTGAGTATATAAAAGTTCCAACTTCAAAGGTACTTATTCTCAACCAGTTATTTAGTGATCATCTGCTATTTCGTTAATAGGCATACTGTATTAGCAGTTTTCTTGAATGATTGCTTGGGGTTGTACAGAAGAGTTCGCAAGATGAGATGCATTTCAAGTGCTTGCCAAAGTCCAGTGCCATAAAGCTGATAGATTTTGGTAGTACCGCCTTTGATAATCAGGAACATAACTCGATTGTTTCTACGAGGCATTACAGAGCACCTGAAATAATCTTAGGTAAATTGGTTATTCTTAAAGGTTTGATTCTATTTATCTTGTTTGAGGTATGAACTATGACTCAAAATGAATATTTCTGTGCTCTTAAATATGCTCCAACAGAGTAAAACACATGCCACTCAAAATCTTAGCAAAGTCTTCGTGCATCCTAGTTCATACTCTTATTTACTTTTAAATGGCGCAAGTGAAAGAAAAAATTGGTGTTTCTTGCTCTTCGATGTTTTCTGAACATATTTAGTTTTACAGCTGATGGTTGAGTGTCACTGTACTGACAAAATTGATTGTACAGAGGTCTATGCTCGTGCAAAATTAGAATAACACTTGTTATGCTGCTCCATACTTGTTATGCCAACTATCATGACAGTTGCCAATGGTTCTACTCCAGTTATGCCAACCATTAATTCTGATGTTGAATGTTTCTATTGCAGGCATAGGCTGGAGTTTTCCATGTGATATTTGGAGTGTTGGCTGTATTCTTGTTGAGCTGTGTTCCGTTAGATCGCTTCTCACACTTGTATTTTTTTAGCATTTGTATGATGGATATTTTTCCTAACATTAGCAAGTTTTTTAGGGGGAAGCATTATTTCAAACACATGAGAATCTGGAACACCTAGCAATGATGGAGAGGGTTTTGGGACCTATACCAGAGCATATGATACGGAAAGCAAGGTGCCTTACTTGTAATCTTAATTTATTGGCCATTTTCATCTTTGAACTGAATGGATGTCTGTTCAAATTCAGCTTTTGATAGGCGGATTGGGACTTTAGGTTTTGCCATGCTTTCTTCTATATCTTTTGAACTGTCATTTATTCAAACCTTTTGAACAAGTAGTGCATTCAATTCTGCATGTGGAGCTGATCCAACGTCTAATCTGTTACACTTCATAGTATATCTATTGCAGAGTATAAGTTATACTTAACTTTCATGATTTATTCTATTTTGTATTTTCTACTTGATTTTCAATGGTACAGCTGCTTTTATGGCTATTAGTAAGCTTGTGCCACTTTTCTATTTCTTGCTCCTTGATTTTGATTAAGGTACATCTGCATGTGTGTGCAAGGCTATGTGTATTGCCTGCATGTTATCCTGAATTTTGTAATGCTGGAATTTCATTGGAAACTCCTGTAATCAGAAGATGCAGCTACATGATATTTATATGGTGTTAGCTTGCAATCTATTTATTTTTTCTTCTGCTTTTTCGTGTTCATTCAACTCCTGTAATCAGAAGATGCAGCTACATGATATTTATATGGTGTTAGCTTGCAATCTATTTATTTTTTCTTCTGCTTTTTCGTGTTCATTCATTGTGCTTATATGTCACCTGAATTGTGCAGTTCGTCTGCTCAGAAATATTTTAGGAGAGCGGCACGATTAAATTGGCCTGAAGGCGCTGTTTCAAGAGAAAGCATCAGAGCTGTGAGAAAACTGGATCGACTAAAGGTTTCCCTCAATTTTGCTATTTTAACTATGCTTAGCTATCAACTAATCATACCTTTTGATTCAGAAACTTTAATATGTTCTTGTTGTTGGTGTGATTATCTTGTTTCGTAGATTTCAAGGGTAACTGGGGGTTTGGTTAAGGTTAGAAAGTCATGGTTTGCACTTATAAGTAGCAGTAGTTATCAGGCATATTGTTCTCTATCCTGCTAGTATTTTTTTTGGATATATAAGAAAATCTGTAAGAATGCAATTTACAAACTCTCTTTTGGAAGGCACAAAATTGATTTAAAATGTAAGTACACATGAACAAAAATGCCATCCTTAACGCGTGAGCAGATATGGACCTCCTCCTGGAAGACACCAAATTTACTTAGTAACACATTATAAAATATGCTTGAAGAGGACAATGTGCAACCAAGTCAAACTCAAAATCAGTTTTGTTTGTTGGACCGCAACTAGGAGACACAATTGTGCCTTTTTTTTCCTTTCTCATAGTGCTATCTTCAGATTCCTTCATGCGGAATAACAGGTGCAAACTAGTATAGCTGCTATTAATTTCACATCTGGGTTAAGAGAATGTCAAATATAACTCCCCATGAGTAAAAAGATATGAAAATATGAGGGAGATTCAACATGCAAATTCTGAACTGATAGACCATAACTTCAGGATTTGGTATCGAGGAAAGCTGACCATTCAAGAGCAGCGCTGGTGGACTTGCTATACAGCCTATTACAATTCGAGCCATCGGAGCGTCTCACTGCTCAAGAAGCTCTTGACCATCCGTTCTTCAGGAACCCGACATGACTCGCTGAAGGGGCTCGACTCCACCCCCATGTAACATTGTACGTCAAGAAGATGGTCAGGAGAAAGCAGGCAAAGCCATCCCTTACAAAGCTGAAGGCATCTTGCTCCTCTGTACCACAAAATTGCCGTAAGCCTGTTGATAAAGGCTTGCTGTGGTGAAAAAGCTGACGCTTGGTTGGCCAATATAATGTACACTAGCATTTTTCCTAGGGAGCTCTAGTGCGCGCTTGTACGCTGTTAACTGGGGCGCCCTGTGATGGGCGCCCCAATATCCCGGTGCCCTAATTGCACCCCCGTTGTTGAAAACGAGCCTTTAGGGTGCTGTGCCTGGGATGCCTGTGAAGGTTATGCTCCCTCGGTGGAGCCTGTGCGGAAGTCTGTTGAAAACAAGTATGATGATGTGTATCTCTGACCGTGGTGCTGAGAGTTTCACACAATGGATGTAATGTGTTTGTGATTTGCCGCGTCTCAACTGCATGTGAATCCAAGGCGTGGAAAACGTTGTGTAGCCGTTGAGCTGCCGACGAGGCTGATGGTTTGAATTCTGGCGTGCCCAGCAGCGTTGCCTGCACCATCTGGTGCCCGCAGGCTATCTATAAGAGGTGCAGTTTTGCTCGACATACGCCTTGCCAGGGACCAAACTCCAAGCATTTCTTCGCTTGGTCACGGCACTGGTATATATGTGTTTTCGGACCCATCCACCGTACCTGCACGTCGTCGTCGTGGTCCGTCCCTTGCCCTTGTTTCCTAGCTCGTGTTGTGGTCGAGAGACTGACACATCAGGAAACACGCGCCCTACCCCGCGATGGCGCGATGTGGCCCTCTCCACGCCCCCAGCGACGACTCTCGATCGAACAAGCCTCGACGCAGCGCTTGCCGTAAGTCATACCTCGTCTCTGGACTCTGGCCGTCCTGTTGAAGGCGTCACGAAAACTACTGGCTGCGCGCGACAAAGGCCTGTGTTGACAAACAAAAAGAAAAAGGCAGATGGCACTTGCGCATCGATCGGTTAATTAGTTGGGAGTTGGGACGTCGCGGCGGACCCACCCGTTGCGCTCCTTGCAATGCATCCCGCAATCCCGCCGAGCCGACGATCCCCGCTGCGCGCGTCAACGGCCTCAACGAACAAGTGGAATGGCCAACATCCACATCTGCCGCCATCTGCACTGTGCCCGTGCCGCTGAAAGTTGGGACAAGCATGGGCGTGGAGAAAGAAAGCTCTCTGATATACTCCCTCCAGTCTGGTAAAAGAAGTCGTTTAGGACAGCGACACGGTCACCAAAGCACAACTTTGACTTCTTTTTTCTATAAAAATATTTCTTGTAAAGTTATATACGTATACTTTTATGAAAGTATGTTTCAAGACTAATCTATTCATGTAATTTTCATATTTTCAAACTCAACGACTTAAATATTATTCATGATTTATATTCCCAATGTTTGACTCTCTCGATCGAACAAGCCTTCGACGCAGCGCTTGCCGTAAGTCATACCTCGTCTCTGGACTCTGGCCGTCCTGTTGAAGCGTCACGAAAACTACTGGCTGCGCGCGACAAAGGCCTGTGTTGACAAACAAAAAGAAAAAGGCAGATGGCACTTGCGCATCGATCGGTTAATTAGTTGGGAGTTGGGACGTCGCGGCGGACCCACCCGTTGCGCTCCTTGCAATGCATCCCGCAATCCCGCCGAGCCGACGATCCCCGCTGCGCGCGTCAACGGCCTCAACGAACAAGTGGAATGGCCAACATCCACATCTGCCGCCATCTGCACTGTGCCCGTGCCGCTGAAAGTTGGGACAAGCATGGGCGTGGAGAAAGAAAGCTCTCTGATATACTCCCTCCAGTCTGGTAAAAGAAGTCGTTTAGGACAGCGACACGGTCACCAAAGCACAACTTTGACTTCTTTTTTCTATAAAAATATTTCTTGTAAAGTTATATACGTATACTTTTATGAAAGTATGTTTCAAGACTAATCTATTCATGTAATTTTCATATTTTCAAACTCAACGACTTAAATATTATTCATGATTTATATTCCCAATGTTTGACTC
>OAMR01000118.1:1910103-1932578 GCA_900205405.1 Echinochloa crus-galli
TGTTATTCATGATTTATATTCCCAATGTTTGACTCAAATCTTGTCCAAAACGACTTCTTTTAGCAAACCGGAGGGAGTATAATTATATATGTGTGGTATTCTACATTTTTATTCAAAAAATATGTGTGTGGTATCTGCAGCGTCTGTGTCTCGTTGGATCTGCTCGCTTGGGCCGGCTGATTGGCCAGGCAGGCGACCGGACGGACGCTGGGGGGACGAGAGCTCCTGCACTCCCAAAGTGACAGTACGTGTCCGGGACCAGACGATCAGATCGATCCGGTGGCCCCGTATAAGAAGTCGTTTAGGACAGCGACACGGTCACCAAAGCACAACTTTGACTTCTTTTTTCTATAAAAATATTTCTTGTAAAGTTATATACGTATACTTTTATGAAAGTATGTTTCAAGACTAATCTATTCATGTAATTTTCATATTTTCAAACTCAACGACTTAAATATTATTCATGATTTATATTCCCAATGTTTGACTCAAATCTTGTCCAAAACGACTTCTTTTAGCAAACCGGAGGGAGTATAATTATATATGTGTGGTATTCTACATTTTTATTCAAAAAATATGTGTGTGGTATCTGCAGCGTCTGTGTCTCGTTGGATCTGCTCGCTTGGGCCGGCTGATTGGCCAGGCAGGCGACCGGACGGACGCTGGGGGGACGAGAGCTCCTGCACTCCCAAAGTGACAGTACGTGTCCGGGACCAGACGATCAGATCGATCCGGTGGCCCGGCCCTGCAGCAGACTTTTATGCAAAACATCTGCTCGCTGCCGTCCAGGAAAATTAATTGGATGCCCCGCTGTTGCTGCCGGCGACCGGCACCGGCACCGGCGGGGACGCCCGTACCTGCGGAGGTGTAGATGATCGCGACGCCTGCTGCTGGAGACTGCCGCCGTGGCTTCGCCGGCGCCATATACGTACATGTATCGCACGGCTCCATGTCTGCTATCGGCGCGTTGTTCATGAAACGGCCGTCAGCATCGGGACTACTTCCATATATTGATACACACACGTGTGGCAACTGAATGAAAGTCCGCGCGCTATAGAGGATAGCGTGAATGGAATGGAACGGCTGCAAATTATTAACCGAGCGAGCTTGCTAGGCGAGGTTTCAGAGCTTGACATCCGTGTGAAATCCGGGACCGTTGTTTTGTGGGGTTACTTCAGTTTCCAAATACACCTGGGGGTGTATAGTAGCATTTCAAGGAGTTAACCAAAGTCGCGGGTACAAGTAGTTTTCTTAATCCTTTTTATTCCAAGTCTTTTAGAATTCGGATGAACAAGACAACTGACAATTTGTTTATTTTAATCTTTGCTGTGCATCAATTTGTTTTTTTCTAGATAATATGATCCTGGTTAACCAGAGCAAAAGAAATAAATAAATTAAAGAGAATCTAACTCAATTTTAGAAAGAGATATGGGGGTGTTTAGTTCCTGAAAAAAAAGGGTGAAAAGTGAAGTGAAAAAGTCACACCGGACACTGTAGCACACTGTAGCACTTTTCGTTTGTTTGTGGTAAACATTGTCCTACTATGACCTAACTAGCTAGGCTCAAAAGATTCGTCTCCCCGTGTACATCAAAACCATGCAACTAGTTTTTTTTATTTACCCATGTTTAGTACTCCATGCATAAAGAGAGAGATTTGATGTGATAGATGAATAGTGAAGTTTGGAAAGAATTTTTAGAAGTTTGGTGATGTGACTAGAAACTAAACAGGGCCATGGAGAATGACATGCTAGAGAAGGTTGATTATAAGAAAATCATTGGAAAAATCATTTCAAGGAACAATAAAAGAATGGTGTTGTTTAATTAAAATTATGCAACTAGAACTTAATTACGCACAATTCTTTATATCACTGCTATGTAATACTCCTACATTCTAGCTAGTGTATTTATTATTATTATTATTATTATTATTATTATTATTATTATTATTATTATTATTATTATTATTATTATTATTATTATTATTATTATTATTATTATTATTATTATTATTATTATTATTATTATTTTCTAAGCCTCTTTCTAGTTTGGCGCAGGGCCTCTGATTTTGCCGGGATGGCTGCTTGCTCATGTCAGTGCCATCTTGACTGATCCGTCGCGGCTCCTTGATGGCCGGACGCGTGCTGGTCCATTCCATGTCTGCAATCGGTATAGCTGCGGACATCTATCGGTGCGCTCCCCTTACGGCCGGTAGCGCCAGTTCATGAAATGGCCGTCAGCATGAGGCTTCCATACGCACACGCACACGTGTGGCAATTGAAGATCTGAAAGAGGATAACATAATGTGAATGGAACAATCACTGCAAATTACAACCAAGCTTGTGATGCGGGCCCCAAGGCGCGTCGGAGTGGTAAGCCGCGGCAGCGCAAGAGCGAGCAACCGAGGCGGACGTCGTTGTCGGAGCAGATGGCAGAGCAGGCCGCGCGCATCGCTTTGATGGGCAGCGAGGCTGCAGCAGCGCGCAAGCCCACGCCTGCGTTGAGGAGGATGCGCGGCACATCTGAAGCTTTCTGTACAGTACAGGTGGAAGAAGAGAGAAAGGTGCCAGTCTGGTGCGAGGAAGAAGCTAAGATGAACGATGGTAAATAATTGTAATTATGTGAACTAATGGAGCATGAGCAACGTGTCGAACTAATGGAGCAGTGAACTCCTGTGCTGATGTGGAATAGCTTAAAGCTAGCAGCTGGCTCGGATTTTGGAGAAGGCCTTAGGCGAGGTTTCAGAGCTTGACCGTGGCATTCGTGGGAAAGCCTAGAACCGTGTTGTTTGAGGGGTTATTTCAGTTTCCAAATACAACTGGGGTGTGACAGCATAGCTTCAGCAAACTTTTTCTTAAAAAATGCAACTGGGGTGTATCACTAAGGATATAATGATATCAGCGAAGATATATTAGTATGAAACAACGTAAAGCTGTGATATCTTTTCTCCAGATATTGATGTCATGCATGGTTACGTGTACTTTGAGAGCACCTCTTGCGCGACTACTGTAGTGACGAAAGTACCGCACCCCAATTCAACGGCTCGCCTGACTTTTGGGACGCGTACGCATCAATTTTGATCCTTAATCAGTAATCACGACGTGACCAGATCAAAAAGCAACCCGGCCTGTTGATGGAGAGGAATGGGTTACTGTAGCTCTCATCACACGCTAGAATATTGAGGTCGCCGGCGACGTAGAGGAGCTGCAGTCACGATACTGACTATACTAGCCGTTATGACGAGACCTGATCTAAGAGTATAAGAAGAATCGCTCCATCTTGACAGTAACACGAGCCGCGCGCGGTCACACTCGTTTCATCTCTGTTTCGCTTCCAAGAAGTGCTTGGAAGTGTCTACTTTGAACATGATTCTGCATAGCAATATATCATCAGCTACCACAAAATCAATGTCACATTAAAAGATTTGAGAAATATAAATCCATTGACATAGATTTCATATACCCTGAACATGCATATGATTTGAGTAGCTAATTATTACGTACAGTTTATAAAGCTTAATGTTTATGTTAAGGTGAAGTTCCAATTCCACAGACATGGTGCGTAAGCCGGGAACGACTTTGTTTGGGCAGAAGATAGCAGGGTTAATCGAAGATCAATGAAGTTGTACTACATAAGCAAAGCAAAAAAAAGAAGAGAAAAAACAAAAGAAAAAGGAAGCAGCAGCGTAGACGAATCTGGCGCCGTCCGATGCCGCCGTTTGGCAGGCCGCCCCTGCCGTGCCGTCGTCCACTTTAAAAAGCCTGCTGCCTAGCTCGAAGCGACCGTGCCTCCATCACCTCTTCTTCCTCTCTCCCGCGTCCACGCGCACCCAACACTACACACACATATCTCTCTCTCTCACGCACACACCCTGCGCGTGTCTGCGGCGGCGGCCGGCGCCATGGCGGCCGCGACGGCGAACGGGAGCAGCAAGGCGGCGTTCGAGGTGCCCAAGGTGGAGGTCAGGTGCACCAAGCTCTTCATCAACGGCCAATTCGTCGACGCCGTCTCCGGTACGCCCATCGGCCAGCTCGCTGCATCTCTCTCTCTCTCTCGCCCTGCCTGTTGATGACCTGCTAAATCAACGGCGACATCTCCCATGGATGCCGGCTAGATTCTCACCGCCGGCCGCTGCAGAGTTTTGGGGGCGGAGCCGGGGAAACAACAGTAGCACGGTAGTGCTGTACCCGTGATTTTCCCCCGTATCGAGTACGAATATTTTCAGAAATACGTACTATATATTATTTGTGGATACGATCGAATTCTCGTCTCCAACCGTGGAGGAGTGGCTGCGAGTGGAACAGCGCCAGCGCGTGGGTGGCGACATCGAGGAGGAGGTACGCGACAAAGCTGCCTCGCTAGCTTCGGCGCCTTGGATTGGATTATTCGTGGGTGGGGTGAGATCACGGAGGGACCTTGAAACCGTGCATATGTCTTGGCCGAACACAATAAACAGTTAGGGTGGCCAGGTAGAGCTGGCATATGTACGTGCCATGGCACCAGTAGCTTTCTTTGGTCGTGGCAAAAGCAATTGAACATTGCTTTTTTTTTACTTCTTTCCTTTGCTTTGTTTTTGTGTGATTGTGGGAAGCAAAAGGCCTTTCCTTTGCTTTGTTTTTGTGTGATTGTGGGAAGCAAAAGGCCACGGGCAAAGTGAGGCTGCCCAGACGCATAGCAACAGAACACCACCGGTGTGTGTGTTTGGAGAGGAATTGCTTTGCGTACAACCATTTAATTGGTTTAATTAATCTTCTACTCTCACCGTTAAAAGTTATAGGTCGTTTTAGAAAAATTAAGACGAGATATAATTTGGGATTATCGAGGAGGGAGTATGATTAGAAGTTGTACTGACTAACGGTTGTAGGGAGATATTAATACTCTCGTTAAGTGCCCTCGCTTTTGTGGCGTTGACAACATGCCCAAACAAACAGGTTGCGTCTTGACGAAAGAAAAGGCAAAGGCAATTAGAGAGTGAGAAGAAAAAGGGTCGGCCATGCGCCCATGCCATGTATGGCAATGTAATTAAGAAATAAAACTCACGTGATAGAGGCAGAGCCGTACGTAACAACAGGCTTCGGAGTTCGGACAATGTCAAATTATCAGGAAGTGTCAGACAATGAATCCTGGTGAAACCACATGTGCTAGGCATGCATGCTGGAGGAATTTCCTTTCCTTTTTCTGAACATCGATCTTCTCGACAGAATTTTGCACCACGCAGGAATTTATCACTACAAAATCCTCGTGAAGTTCTCTGCAAAATTCTTTTGCAACAAGCAACGAGGATATCAACGAACCGTACGTGTAGGTACTAGGCAGTAGCACATGCATGCTTCAGTTGACAGTACTGTACGTGGATCCCTCACTCGTCAACGAACACTAATCACATTATTGTACACAACAAATTACCGAAAACGAAGTATAGTTTGCGGCCTCGATCTGTATCAACTAATCAACTAGGAGAATGTAAATAGCCTTGAAAGTTGAAAGTACAATGATGTTGGGTACATGGCCACGGTTTGATTCTTGCCCCTTTGTCAACGCTATTATTGCTAGATCCTGGTCCTCCTCTATCGTGTACTGCTAGGTAAGTTTGGCACCAACTAGGAGTACACTAACACACAACAATGGACCTCCAACCCTCGTCGTGCGCGACTTTTGTGGAGTATAATCTTTTTTTTGGCGGGTATTGTGGTGTATATATAATCTTGTCGGGTGCATTGCATCTACACACTTCCTCTGTTATTACAAGGGCCACGTGAGCCACGGCTACGCTTATAAAAGGTCTAAAACGAAGCACTTGCAAGTGCGAGACAGATAGTGCTAATTTCACCATCACCGTCATCACGACAGCCACAAACAAAACAAAGCAGAGCAACATTGAATTATACCACACAACGACAAATTACTGATGAGATTGACAACTACAACCACTTAGTAATTTATACAAGAAAAAAATTACAAAAACCATCTTACATGTCTCTTGGAGTTTAAGATCCCAAGTCATTTTGCTACAAATGTGCACTCCTTTAGTTTACATAATTATGTACACGCTTTTACTGATTAAACCCATTCCTATCAATTTGAAACAGCCACTGTAGGCAGGAGTATAATCTTGATATCTTTTGGTAACTAAGAAAATGATGAGAGCCTAATCCAAATTAAGCATCGAACATGCTAGTTTGGTTTTTGATTTGGCTTTACATTAGACGTGCCCGTCTTTTGAAGGTGTTTTTAGGATAGGATTTGCGTGTGTACGAATTTATAAGGGTGAGTATACATGTAGTATATACTCCGTATATGAGCATCTGCATCTATGCCGGTGTGTTTCGAAGAAAAACCAGCTAGCCAACAAAATTAATAACACAAGCACAGAAATTTAAAAAATCCACAAAAAACCATGCAAGCTAAAATCATAAAGTTCTAGATATCCGGATGTCAATCCCAAGAGATCTACATTACATATACTTACATGTATACACACTCCTTCCCTCCCTCCCTCCGTACGTACGTCTCCATGCGGTGAGATGGAGACAAGCTAGTCACCCAATTGCTGAGCTGCGCGTATATACAATCCAACGTAGGGAGCAATCACCGGCATTTAATTTTCTGGTGCTGGCCTTTGGCCCATTATTGCTCGTTTTCTAGCTATACGTATAATGTCAGTCGATCGCGACATACTACTGGTTACTGTTAGAGCGAGGATGACGACTGGGACTGGTCTTGCGAATTAATTTTTGTAACTCTAATATCCATTAATTGGGTTCAATGATAGTATTTATTGTAATAAGTCAGGGCTGGTCCATGTTCAATTCACCGGCGACGCGCCACAGGACCGTCCGGCGACCGGCCACGCCCGCGGAGTACTGCTCTTGTGGATTGTAGAAGCTAGCTTCAATTCTCTCCGACGGCGATCATGCAGACGTAGATATGGCTGCAACGGCGGCCGTGCCGTCGTGGCCTCGACGGGGGCCATACGCATGCCTGCCTGCGGGTCGGCTCGTGTCGTGTGGATAGACGCGCGTACGCGCTGTCGTCTCCACGCGTGACGTGTAGGCGTCGCGCGCAGCCACTGGCCGGCAGCTAGCTTCCGTCGTCTATCGCCGGCGGCTCTCGGTCAGAGGATACCCGGACGACGTCGTCGATCAGCGTGTAGAGATCTCTTGCCGTGACAGTTGAATCGAGCAAATTTGAAACGTTCAGGAATCAGGGAGAGAGAGAGAGGCGAATGAATCCGGCGGCGTCTCCGTCCGTCCGTTGCCACGCTTTCCGTCCTGTTCGTTGGGCTGGTGGCTAGTAGCTGGCACTGGTTTTTGCTCAGAGAAAAACACTGCTGGCTGGTTGGTGGCTGGTGCTGGTTTTCGCTGAGAGAAAAACACTGTTGGCTCGCTGAAAACAATCCAAATAAACAGGGCGAAAAGGGACTTGGGAAGCGTCGTACACTACCGTGCCGTCGCCCACCATTCTCCCGCGGCCACTCGCACGCAGACACGACGCAGCACACGCTCCGGGCGCCTCTCAAACTCACCCTCCCCTTCTCGCGTCGTCTGCCATGGCGGCCGCCGCGAACGGGAACGGCGCCGGCAAGGGGTTCGAGGTGCCCGAAGTGGTGGTCAGGTTCTCCAAGCTCTTCATCGGCGGCCACTTCGTCGACGCCGTCTCAGGTACGTCGTCGTCTCCGCCATCGATGCCGTCGTCGTCTCTGTACCTGCTCGCGCCCATGGACGCGTTCCCGGTTAGGTTCATTATTAGGAAGAGCCAAGAAGGATTATTATTGCGCGCTGCTTGTTTGTTTGCTTGCTTCCTTCTTGATGGGGATCGGATTTACGCTTTGATTTGTTTTTTGGGAGGCTACCGGACATGCTGTTTCACTAGCTTTTGGCATGGATCGGTGCCAATCGAGCAGTAGGAGACGCCATCATCTTCTATACAGAAGCTGGTAAACCCATTATTGCTAGCTAGTACTATGTTTGTTTCCGTGTGCTCCGGCAACGAGAACCAGGGTGTGTCGTGTGTGCCCCATTCCCGTGTCACGAGCGAGCCGATCCACCGATCACGCAATCCATTTGTTTAACAAAGTAGCAATAGAGAACATACATTTGTTTAACAAAGTAGCGGACGTACGTCGCATATTGAGATATAGGAGTATTATTCTATAGAATCGCCTAATAATGTAAGTAGCTACAGCTAACAACAGGCTTCGGAGTTCGGACAATGTCAAATTATCAGGAAGTGTCAGACAATGAATCCTGGTGAAACCACATGTGCTAGGCATGCATGCTGGAGGAATTTCCTTTCCTTTTTCTGAACATCGATCTTCTCGACAGAATTTTGCACCACGCAGGAATTTATCACTACAAAATCCTCGTGAAGTTCTCTGCAAAATTCTTTTGCAACAAGCAACGAGGATATCAACGAACCGTACGTGTAGGTACTAGGCAGTAGCACATGCATGCTTCAGTTGACAGTACTGGCATCTACACACTTCCTCTGTTATTACAAGGGCCACGTGAGCCACGGCTACGCTTATAAAAGGTCTAAAACGAAGCACTTGCAAGTGCGAGACAGATAGTGCTAATTTCACCATCACCGTCATCACGACAGCCACAAACAAAACAAAGCAGAGCAACATTGAATTATACCACACAACGACAAATTACTGATGAGATTGACAACTACAACCACTTAGTAATTTATACAAGAAAAAAATTACAAAAACCATCTTACATGTCTCTTGGAGTTTAAGATCCCAAGTCATTTTGCTACAAATGTGCACTCCTTTAGTTTACATAATTATGTACACGCTTTTACTGATTAAACCCATTCCTATCAATTTGAAACAGCCACTGTAGGCAGGAGTATAATCTTGATATCTTTTGGTAACTAAGAAAATGATGAGAGCCTAATCCAAATTAAGCATCGAACATGCTAGTTTGGTTTTTGATTTGGCTTTACATTAGACGTGCCCGTCTTTTGAAGGTGTTTTTAGGATAGGATTTGCGTGTGTACGAATTTATAAGGGTGAGTATACATGTAGTATATACTCCGTATATGAGCATCTGCATCTATGCCGGTGTGTTTCGAAGAAAAACCAGCTAGCCAACAAAATTAATAACACAAGCACAGAAATTTAAAAAATCCACAAAAAACCATGCAAGCTAAAATCATAAAGTTCTAGATATCCGGATGTCAATCCCAAGAGATCTACATTACATATACTTACATGTATACACACTCCTTCCCTCCCTCCCTCCGTACGTACGTCTCCATGCGGTGAGATGGAGACAAGCTAGTCACCCAATTGCTGAGCTGCGCGTATATACAATCCAACGTAGGGAGCAATCACCGGCATTTAATTTTCTGGTGCTGGCCTTTGGCCCATTATTGCTCGTTTTCTAGCTATACGTATAATGTCAGTCGATCGCGACATACTACTGGTTACTGTTAGAGCGAGGATGACGACTGGGACTGGTCTTGCGAATTAATTTTTGTAACTCTAATATCCATTAATTGGGTTCAATGATAGTATTTATTGTAATAAGTCAGGGCTGGTCCATGTTCAATTCACCGGCGACGCGCCACAGGACCGTCCGGCGACCGGCCACGCCCGCGGAGTACTGCTCTTGTGGATTGTAGAAGCTAGCTTCAATTCTCTCCGACGGCGATCATGCAGACGTAGATATGGCTGCAACGGCGGCCGTGCCGTCGTGGCCTCGACGGGGGCCATACGCATGCCTGCCTGCGGGTCGGCTCGTGTCGTGTGGATAGACGCGCGTACGCGCTGTCGTCTCCACGCGTGACGTGTAGGCGTCGCGCGCAGCCACTGGCCGGCAGCTAGCTTCCGTCGTCTATCGCCGGCGGCTCTCGGTCAGAGGATACCCGGACGACGTCGTCGATCAGCGTGTAGAGATCTCTTGCCGTGACAGTTGAATCGAGCAAATTTGAAACGTTCAGGAATCAGGGAGAGAGAGAGAGGCGAATGAATCCGGCGGCGTCTCCGTCCGTCCGTTGCCACGCTTTCCGTCCTGTTCGTTGGGCTGGTGGCTAGTAGCTGGCACTGGTTTTTGCTCAGAGAAAAACACTGCTGGCTGGTTGGTGGCTGGTGCTGGTTTTCGCTGAGAGAAAAACACTGTTGGCTCGCTGAAAACAATCCAAATAAACAGGGCGAAAAGGGACTTGGGAAGCGTCGTACACTACCGTGCCGTCGCCCACCATTCTCCCGCGGCCACTCGCACGCAGACACGACGCAGCACACGCTCCGGGCGCCTCTCAAACTCACCCTCCCCTTCTCGCGTCGTCTGCCATGGCGGCCGCCGCGAACGGGAACGGCGCCGGCAAGGGGTTCGAGGTGCCCGAAGTGGTGGTCAGGTTCTCCAAGCTCTTCATCGGCGGCCACTTCGTCGACGCCGTCTCAGGTACGTCGTCGTCTCCGCCATCGATGCCGTCGTCGTCTCTGTACCTGCTCGCGCCCATGGACGCGTTCCCGGTTAGGTTCATTATTAGGAAGAGCCAAGAAGGATTATTATTGCGCGCTGCTTGTTTGTTTGCTTGCTTCCTTCTTGATGGGGATCGGATTTACGCTTTGATTTGTTTTTTGGGAGGCTACCGGACATGCTGTTTCACTAGCTTTTGGCATGGATCGGTGCCAATCGAGCAGTAGGAGACGCCATCATCTTCTATACAGAAGCTGGTAAACCCATTATTGCTAGCTAGTACTATGTTTGTTTCCGTGTGCTCCGGCAACGAGAACCAGGGTGTGTCGTGTGTGCCCCATTCCCGTGTCACGAGCGAGCCGATCCACCGATCACGCAATCCATTTGTTTAACAAAGTAGCAATAGAGAACATACATTTGTTTAACAAAGTAGCGGACGTACGTCGCATATTGAGATATAGGAGTATTATTCTATAGAATCGCCTAATAATGTAAGTAGCTACAGCAGCCTGGCGTTAATTAATCTCTGGGAGGTCTTCCATTTCGGACGGGAAAAAGATCACGTCCTGTTCCTAGCCAACGGGGGTTACGTGTTTGGTTCTTTGCCACACAGCCCTGTTCCTCCCGACAGCCTCGTTTTCGTCGTTTGATCTGAGCGGGTTTATTTCTTTTTCTCATTTTGCATGGCTAGGTACACACACCTAGCTAGCTGTGTGATGTGCTTGTGCGATCAACACTGCTACCTATCGAATTCACTTTGAATGAATTCTCTATAGGGCAGTGTTCGTGGTGACTGTTACGTTCTTACTTTGTTATTTTTTCCTCGTAACTTATCCGGCCAACCATGTAATCCAGGCCACGTGCACCATGGAACACCACTAATTAAGCTGGACCGATCCATTTTCAATTCAATCCAGTAGGATATATAACACTAATAATTTCGAAAGCAATAATCAGGTCCAGCGCGCTGGCAAAATGATTATCGATTCCAAGATATATAGAGATTATATATTGCATATGCCAACATGATGCCTTGTTTCGTCTGATGATGAGATGGAGACAAGTTACCCAACTTCTGACCGAGATGGCGAGCTAGCTGCGGATCTGGCAATGGCCTTTGGCTTGTAGCTCAGTGGTGGATGGCGATGTGTACGTCCTCCAAATCAGAGCCCGGCATCGTATCGGCCCCAGATCAAGCGCCGTGTCTAGTCATTGTCTCGTGTCAGGAGATAATGCCTCGCAAGTCCAAGGATTGGGACTGCACTGTACACTCCGTAGCTATTCCGTATTGTTTGCTGCGATTATTAACTTCTCTTTCTTTCCTTGTGTTGACAACCAAAATTGGCAGTTGCCTATCAGACTAGGGCAACCGGTCAGACCGGTTCTAGGAAGCGGTCAGACCGGTTTTACTGTAGCTGATCTGGCAACAGCCAAACCGGTCTGACCGGTTCCTAGAAGCGGTCTGACCGGTTTCTGTCGTGATGGAGTAGGTTTAGAACTTTAGAGTTTTATCCCATATTGTAAACCAACTCGACGGGGAAGACCATCCCAATCAGCGACAATCAAGCAAGTATGGAAGCCAAAACAAGTTGTTTCATCATCAACTTGAGATAAAGCAAGGTATGGCCGATAATTTGTATATCGCCCTTAGAAGCTTATATATGGCCGATGTATTATTCATCATCGTCCTTAGATAATTTTGGTTTGGAAGATTGTTTTATAGCACGCAAGCTTTGCTAAAAAACAGGGGGGCATATGTTGACAACCAAAATTGGCAGTTGCCTATCAGACTAGGGCAACCGGTCAGACCGGTTCTAGGAAGCGGTCAGACCGGTTTTACTGTAGCAGATCTGGCAACGCCAAACCGGTCTGACCGGTTTCAGAAAGCGGTCTGACCGGTTTCGTCCGTAGTGGAGTAGGTTTAGGACTTTCAAAGAGTTTTATCCCGTATTGTAAACCAACTCAACGGGGAAGACCATCCCACCCTATAAATATAAAGGGTTATGGCCGATTGAGATCATCTATCCAACATCCAATCGAATTTATCTTTTTTATCTTATTTATCGTTTTCTTTACTTTTATGTTCTGCATTACTTTTATCTCCAACTCCTAGCTCTTCCAATCCCCATATCTTCTGTTCTTCTCTCGTCTCGACGACGTTTGAGGGCGTTCTAGGTGGCCTGCCGATCCTAGAACAACCCTAGACTCTCAAGCTCCGACGGGGTCCCTCCCGAGCTCGAGATTCTAGGTTTTATCGTCGCCACACCAAAAGCGGTCTGACCGGTCTCAAAAGCGGTCTGACCGGTTCATCTCAAGGAAAGCGGTCTGACCGGTTGCACCAAGCGTGGAGATAAATACGAAACCACTACAGAGATGAAAAGAATGTAAGGTGAAGATGAGTTCCTCACTTTCTCTGTTAAGATGATGAAGTCAGGCAATTCTTCGCTCGTGTCGTGGTGTAATCATGCTCAAAACACTCCAAAGCCAAATAGTAGGTCACACACGAGTACATGACACACCAGCATACAAGACAATGCTTACAGTTCATGACTGGTGAATTCATATCCTGTACCGGACCAATGGATCCTTGAACTGAAACCGCTGGTGATACACCCTCCACGCATAGTCCTCCAGTAGGAAAGAGTGAAACTTCCAACCATCCCCGTCGGCTGCGGCACCGTTCGCCTCATCGGCGCTGTCATCTTCACCTTCTCCGGCGGCATTGGAGAGTGGGACCAAGGGCGAGATGATGTTGTCCAGGGACAGAGTGATGAGGACCGTCAGCGATAAGCGGTCAGTCTCGCCGTGCTGCGTATCCATGGGTGCGGAGGCGGTGGGGCGAGCCAGGCCTCTCACTTTCCTCAAATTGCCATTGCTCCACACCTGGCACGCGAGCAAAAAGGAATCATGGCAACAAAAGATGAGTGCTACTGCTGCCTGAAAGAGTGAAGATTTGAAGAACAGCTCATATGATATGAATATATGATGGTCGCTTTTGCGTTTGAAAAGTGGAGATGTTTGACTAATTGTTGTTTCTAAGTGCTCCAAACTGAGCGGTGATCAGTGAGTGATACACCGGCTGATGCAGACATGGGGCCTGATTGCCTAACCGGGTCAAAAATGACAATTGAGTGGTGACCCTGAATTGCCGATGCCCAACTAGCTACTTTAGAAATCAATGCCGTTGCATTTCCATAAACAAAAATGGATGATCTCCATCTCAGCCTCTGGTTCTTGTACGTTCTGTTGTAGACTTGTAGTGGCACTACCACCTCTAACGTGTACTAGAGCACTAACTAGCATCCATATTTTGACCAACTAGCCTAGATCCCAAATTCTACCCCCAAAGTTCACTATGCAAAAAGAAGATTCCCATCACATCAAAATGTCATAACATGCATGGAGTACTAAATATTGATGAAATAAAAAACTAATTACACAGTTTTGTTGTCCTCTGCGAGATACTAAGGAGGTGGATTTACAATATCCATGAATTCAGACCGGTTCTAGGAAGCGGTCAGACCGGTTTTACTGTAGCAGATCCGGCAACGCCAAACCGGTCTGACCGGTTTCAGAAAGCGGTCTGACCGGTTTCGTCCGTAGTGGAGTAGGTTTAGGACTTTCAAAGAGTTTTATCCCGTATTGTAAACCAACTCAACGGGGAAGACCATCCCACCCTATAAATATAAAGGGTTATGGCCGATTGAGATCATCTATCCAACATACAATCCAATCGAATTTATCTTTTTATCTTATTTATCGTTTTCTTTACTTTATGTTCTGCATTACTTTTACTTCCAACTCCTAGCTCTTCCAACCCCCATATCTTCTGTTCTTCTCTCGTCTCGACGACGTTTGAGGGCGTTCTAGGTGGCCTGTCGATCCTAGAACAACCCTAGACTTTCAAGCTCCGACGGGTCCCTCCCGAGCTCGAGGTTCTAGGTTTTATCGTCGCCACACCAAAAGCGGTCTGACCGGTCTCAAAAGCGGTCTGACCGGTTCATCTCAAGGAAAGCGGTCTGACCGGTTTCATCAAGCGGTCTGACCGGTTTCGTTCCAAGGCATCGGCGACTCTGTTGGCGCGGTTTCGTGTCAACATATTTTGGCGACTCCGCTGGGGACGAAAGCAAAGGGATCCGTTACTATGGTTAATCTACCAACCTAGTGATGTTGATTCTGCTTATTTGTTAAGCGATTGTTGATGAATTATCGGCGAGGATCGTCAAGCTTATGAGGCCTTCATGAGGACCGTGAGGAGAAGGAAGCCCGACGCAAAGCAGGCCGCAGATGAAGAGGCCACTCAGTGGTTTTTGTCTGATACTAAGGAGGTGGATTTACAATATCCATGAATTCAGACCGGTTCTAGGAAGCGGTCAGACCGGTTTTACTGTAGCAGATCCGGCAACGCCAAACCGGTCTGACCGGTTTCAGAAAGCGGTCTGACCGGTTTCGTCCGTAGTGGAGTAGGTTTAGGACTTTCAAAGAGTTTTATCCCGTATTGTAAACCAACTCAACGGGGAAGACCATCCCACCCTATAAATATAAAGGGTTATGGCCGATTGAGATCATCTATCCAACATCCAATCGAATTTATCTTTTTTATCTTATTTATCGTTTTCTTTACTTTTATGTTCTGCATTACTTTTATCTCCAACTCCTAGCTCTTCCAATCCCCATATCTTCTGTTCTTCTCTCGTCTCGACGACGTTTGAGGGCGTTCTAGGTGGTTTGCCGATCCTAGAACAACCCTAGACTCTCAAGCTCCGACGGGGTCCCTCCCGAGCTCGAGATTCTAGGTTTTATCGTCGCCACACCAAAAGCGGTCTGACCGGTCTCAAAAGCGGTCTGACCGGTTCATCTCAAGGAAAGCGGTCTGACCGGTTTCATCAAGCGGTCTGACCGGTTTCGTTCCAAGGCATCGGCGACTCTGTTGGCGCGGTTTCGTGTCAACACCTTGGTACCATTCAATATTACGAGAATTAATGGACCAAGCTAGGAGATTCAGATTAGATGTTACTGTCATGTGACGTACGTCCCCGGCTTTCTTAACTGCAAAACTAGTAGAATATGTAATAAGCGATGCACTCATTTTTGTGAAGAGTCAAGTCCAAGAGGGAGCATTTTCATTTGGCCAGCTTAGATTTTTAATCCCATATTCCAATTTGTGCTAGGAAGCAATGTGAATGTTTGGTTTCCGAGCCACATTCCAATTCGTAAAGGCATTTTCTTGAAATGATACCAGCAGTCATGGACTTCAATCTGTCTGAAAATTTGTGCGATATGCCTTTGGAACGAGAAATTAAATATAACTGGTCACTGAATTCTTTTCACAGGCAAGACGTTCGAGACCCGGGACCCGCGCACCGGTGAGGTCATCGCCAACATCGCCGAGGGTGACAAGGCCGACGTCGACCTCGCCGTGAAGGCCGCTCGGGAGGCCTTCGACAATGGGCCCTGGCCCAGGATGACGGGCTACGTAAGACGCTCACCTGGCACTCTGCTGGACCGGGCCAAACTCCCTGTACCTAACCAGGCCCATGTTTGTTCCCGCATAACATTCAAATCTTTGTTCGCGCCATGTGCCGTTCGCTTGGGCAGGAGCGAGGCCGGATCCTGTACAAGTTCGCGGACCTGATCGACCAGCACACCGAGGAGCTGGCGATGCTGGACACGGTGGACGCCGGCAAGCTGTTCCTGGTCGGCAAGGTCCGCGACATCCCCGGCGCGGCGCACCTGCTCCGCTACTACGCCGGCGCCGCCGACAAGATCCACGGCGAGACGCTCAAGATGGCGCAGCGGATGCACGGGTACACCCTCAAGGAGCCCGTGGGCGTGGTCGGCCACATCGTGCCCTGGAACTACCCCTCCACCATGTTCTTCTTCAAGGTCAGCCCGGCGCTCGCCGCCGGGTGCGCCGTCGTCGTCAAGCCCGCCGAGCAGACGCCGCTCTCCGCGCTCCTCTACGCGCACCTCGCCAGGGAGGCCGGCGTCCCCGACGGCGTGCTCAACGTCGTGCCGGGGTTCGGCCCCACCGCCGGCGCCGCCGTCGCCTCGCACATGGACGTCGACAAGCTCAGCTTCACGGGATCCACGGAGGTCGGGAGGCTCGTCATGAAGGCGGCGGCCGAGAGCAACCTCAAGCCCGTGTCGCTCGAGCTGGGCGGCAAGTCTCCGGTCATCGTGTTCGACGACGCCGACCTCGACATGGCCGTGAACCTGGTTAACTTTGCCACGTACACCAACAAGGTATATATGCCAGCATTCTCGATCACCATGTGATAAGATCATCGTTTTATTTTGAGCAGAGTTTCTCATCACTTATATGCAATGCTTCTTGCTATGTCGCAGGGAGAGATCTGTGTCGCTGGAACGCGCATCTATGTGCAGGAGGGGATCTACGACGCGTTCGTGGAGAAGGCGGCGGAGCTCGCCAAGAAATCGGTGGTCGGAGACCCGTTCAATCCGCGTGTCAACCAAGGCCCTCAGGTATGAACATCACTACATCAGTAATTGCGTGTTTAGAGAAGAGTAGGTAGCATTTGCTGCAACGATCAAGTGTGAAATTGCAATGCAGGTCGACAAGGACCAGTTTGAGAAGGTTCTCAAGTATATTGATATCGGAAAGCGCGAAGGCGCCACGCTGGTCACCGGAGGGAAGCCCTGTGGCGACAAGGGGTACTACATTGAGCCCACCATCTTCACGGACGTCAAGGTCAATGCTCGATATAAACATCAGATTTTGTTTTTGTGACCATGAACAAAAAAAAAAGAAGAGAAGAGACTGAATTTTCTTAACAAAAAATGTTCATGCAGGATGACATGGCGATTGCGCAAGATGAAATCTTTGGGCCAGTGATGGCGCTTATGAAATTCAAGTAGGCTTCTTCCCTCCCTGAACATTTTTCTGAGTCGGAGAGCTGAAACTGAAAGTTTGAAACAACTGAACTGTTACATTGCAGGACTGTTGAGGAGGTCATTCAGAAAGCAAACAACACCCGGTATGGCCTGGCCGCTGGCATCGTGACCAAGAACATTGACATCGCAAACACAGTGTCGCGGTCCATCCGTGCAGGCGCCATCTGGATCAACTGCTACTTTGCCTTCGACCCCGATGCGCCATTCGGTGGGTACAAGATGAGCGGGTTCGGCAAGGACATGGGAATGGACGGCCTTGAGAAGTATCTGCAGACAAAGACCGTGGTCACACCCCTATATAACACACCTTGGCTCTGATCTCATCCTAAGACAGTTGAGCAGCAAGGGGGGAAAAAGAAGAAACATGTCTTATACAGATAAAAGAATGGGTTGTTTGTAGTTCTTTACCTGCATGGATTGATGATTTACAATGTAGCATGGGTTTGTTCCAAAACAATAATTAAAGACATGTTTCGAACTTTCGCTTGTGTCAGCTGGTGTCTAATCTTTTATTTTCAAGAACATGTTTCAGTATTTTACTGACAACTATTGACTTCCATGAGAATCTTTTCTTGGGTTGATTGTACAGTATAAATATATAGCAACGTCTTCTGAATTAGTTCTGATATGATAAAGATGCATCGGCAGTCACCGAAAGAAGTAAATGAATGTCTTTCAAGGGCAAATTGCTTTTGAAAAGTATATCCACCCGATGACCATTATTGTCTAACTCACCATGGCTCTGATCTCATCCTATGAGCGATTGAACATCACAAGAACAAATGAAGAGACAACATGTCTTATACATACTAAAAAGTTCAGTAATTTGTTCCTGCATGAATTTGATGTGACGATGCAGCATGGACGTGTCCAATAACAATGAAGACACATGTTCCGGCTACGTCATCTGTTGTCTACTCTGTTCAAGAACATGTTTCAGTATTTAACTGACAACCCTTGACTTTGTGTGTATTCTTTTTTGTTAATTGCACTACCGGATCATGTTGCTTATTTTTGTGGATCATTCGATATGATAAAGATGCATAGGTGTCACGTACTGAAACTTCATACGGAATGAACGTATTTGTATGGGCAATTTGCTTGAAACAATAGAAGACACAATTATGCGACTAATATTCAGTAGATATTTAAAACTGGCAACTTTAATCGGGATGGCCCATCGAAGTGATTCTTTCTGATGTCGCTGCTTGACAGCAAATGAATCTCGGATGGTTTATAACTGCAAACTTCGGCGTGTCCTTAGTCAATGCTCTTTCTATGGCCCAGCAGTATAAAATTGCTGATACACTGTCGTGGCTAGGCTCATAGCACTATAGCAGCCTCCCCGGCTCAAATTGCACCCAAGTCAATCTCTGATTACGCGCCGCCAGAGTACACAAAACTGAAGCGATGAAGCAAGCACAACTCTCATGAGTCATGATCTCCATAATGCAGTGTCTGGATCTGCATTACTTAAGTGCGCAACTAGCTCTCGATTAGACTAAACTAATTGCTTGTGAGCCTATCCAAGAATTTGGAATATTCTTACTGTTCATCGGATAGGTGCTACTTGCATTGGGTTTATTAATTTAAACCAGACAGTCTTGACTGTAACGACTAATATTCAATTGAATTAGGTCGAAATTTTGTGCCCAAAAGGCAGGCCACATTTCGATTGACTATAGTGGGGATAAAGAAATTTATGACCGTCTTATTCGGTGATGCCAGTTGCCAGCTGATAGATTGGTGATGGAGATTTTATTTTTTGTAGAGGACAATAGGAGGGGTTTGATATCCCAAACTCTTTCAATTTGGCTTCAGTTTTGACAATAGGAGGGGTTTGACATCCCAAGCTCCAATAGGAGGGGATCCAAACTGACTCCAATTTGGCGTGGCCGCAGCTCTGGCGCGGTGACTTTTGTGGCTCTTTGTCCAAACGCGCAAAGTCATTGGGTGACGACTTGTCATTCGGCAAGCAAGCAAAGTGCTCAATGGAAAAAGGGAGGGACGGACGACACACAAAGCTTTTATAGAACGAGACAAGACAACCGACATGCTGAGATTACCATGGCCAAGTAACACCTAGTAAGAGCCAAGAATAATCTACGATTTTGTCTATGCATTGAGCACGTCATTCTCATCCAACCGAAGCTAGGTTTTTTCTTTCAGCAGTTCATATTTGATCGGGGTGCTGTGCGCTCGACTACTAGTTGCATTTCTCGTTGACCTACTAATTCAACACACCAATTGGCAGCCAATAAGTGATGCTGAGCATGATCTCTGGTTAATTGTAACTTTTTTTAAATGATGGACCCTTGAATAATATGGACAACGGAAACCAGGTTGTACTAGTAGTCTATATTTGGTCTTGTTTGGATGAAACCATTTCCTCCGAATACATGCCAAGTGAAGCGGAAAATGAAAAATTTTCAAATAAGACCTTAGTCAGAATGATCGATGATATCTTAAAACTTGTATAGGCGAAATTACCGATCTAGACTACGTCAAATAGTTTATCACTCGTATCAATGTTTTCTTGGAGGAAAGTCATCAAAGTACATATTGACAAAGGTGGCGCAAAGGTGGGACTTTTGTCGTCTCCACCGGGCCCGTCCTAATCCTAACAGGACGCAGATTCAGTGCCTTTGCTTCACAAAGGCCCAACGTACCTTGCCTTCACGAGTCGGAGCCAGAGCACAGGTGGCCAGGGAGCGGAGGTCGTGAGGTGTGGTGGGGCCTCCTGTTGCACTGTAGAAAAGGCAGCTTAAGCTGCAGGCTACGGTGTGCTTACGGAAAAAAACTCTCTCCCCACTTTCCTTCAAGAAAATAAATAAAAGAGGTGCTTAAATCTAAAGATGAAAATTTTAAGATGTCACATCAGATGTTTCATAAGATGACAGAAGAGATGTTAAAATAATAATAAAAATATAATTAAAGAACTCGTCTGAAAATTACGATTCGAGATTGTTCCAATCGCTTGATCTCCAACCGCTCATAAGTACTTTGTCGACTTGTACCTAGTGTTCACACTCAGTTTTTTAGATCATGGCCCTATTTAGTTCCCACAAACTTTCTAAAATTCTCTCTCCAAACTTCACTATTCATCTATCACATCAAATCTCTCTCCTCATGCATGAAGCATTAAATGTAGGTAAATAAAAAAAATAAGTACATGATTAGCCTAGTTAGGTCATGGTAGGACAATGATTACCACAAATAAATGAAAAATGCTACAGTATACTACAGTATCTGATGTATTAATTGTAGATAAAAAATAACTAATTATATTTTTATTATTATTTTAACATCTCTTCTGTCATCCTATGAAACATCTGATTTGACATCTTAAAATTTTCATCTCTAAATTTAAACACTTTTATTTATTTTCTTGAAGGAAAGTGCAGGGAGAGTTTTTTTTTCTTAAGCAACGCCGTAGCCTACAGCTTGAGCTGCCTTTTCTACAGCGCAACAGGAGATCCCACCACACCTCACGACCTCCGCTGGCCACCTGTGCTCTGGCTCCGACTCATGAAGGCAAGGTACGCCGGGCCTTTGTGAAGCAAAGGCACTGAATCTGCGTCCGTCCTAACAGGTGGTAGCAGATTATTCCCTTTTTGTGTCAGAATAACTGACCAATTCAAACTTACCAGTAGGCCATAGCTTGCTTCACCTTCTCAATCTGATCCAGGGTTCCATGTACTGCATTTTTTGAAGCATTGAACCGATTCAAAGTTTCAGACCGAAGCGCTGACTTACTTTTAGTTATTAATGGACTATACTGCAAAATTATCCTAGGCTTTAAAAAAGGTATGTGCATGCACAATACGCCCCGCTGCTTGAATAAAGGCTGCACTCTAAACTCTGATGTGTACGAAATACTTGTATGGTTGTGGTTGTGGTACAACTCGGTGTTTGTGCAAGTATCAGCTAATGATATCCCAAGTCTTTTTTTTTTGACAGGAGAGCCTAAGTCTATGACCAAGTTAATCCGTCCAAAGTTTCGACTGAATAGAGGCAAGGTATATTGGCAACCTGTTAATTCAGGCTCTTTCAGATCCAAGCCACTACCAATCACAGCATTGAATAAGAATTCCTGCCTAAAAAAGGAAGAGACCCAGATCTACAGAAGCATGAACTAGTTCTGTGAGGGGGAGCAGTCTTTGCATTCCAGCCATGCCGCCACGCCATATATAGGGTATAACTACTTAAACCCATCTGAAACCGATCCTCCTTAATTAATTACTAGCACGAAGGTGAAGTTCGATATATCAACCTGGGGTTCATCTACCAGCGAACATGACGTACGGCGTCCTGCCCGCGTGTCCGGCGCACCGGAGGAGAAAGCCGCCAGCGACTTCTTGTTGGCGTCAGGTGCGGCCGCCCCGGCCTGAATCCGGCGTCCCTGTACGCACTTGCACTAGCAGCTCCATGATCTTGCGCTAACACACGGATTAAACAACGGTTGCGCCATGATATTGGGAGTATCTAGATGCTCTCCATATGTTAAATTATGGTTATGCCTCTGTATTGAGCTATTCAGGAATCAGGAACATGCCAGCTTGATTAACATCCAACACCATAGCCGCCCTTTCTGTCAAGACATTTTGTCTTCACGTACTGTCAATTTTAACTATATAATATTTATGAGCTGTTTTACAATAATTTGAGAGGTACCCAGAGGTACATGTATTTTGAGTAAAAAATTAAATTAAATAAAAAGGGTATTGTGGTAATCTTTCTTAATTAGGAACTATTTGTGGGAAGATTCAGAGACGAAAATTTTGGGGGGGAATCAAAGATCAAGCGCCAGCGGAGGAGAAGCAAAGACGGTGAAAAAAATACATTTTTTCGCCACGAGAAATTACCCTTATGCCCTTTTTAATTTGAAAAAAATAATAAATCAATAGTGGGTCCCACCATTTTTGGTACCTGGTTCTACGAATTTGATACCTCTGGGTACCTCTATTTAGATACCTCTGGGTACTTCCTTTGTTTTCATCGTCCGATTTCTTGGAACGGATGTCTCTCATTAATTTCAATAGTTGTAAAATTTCTCATAAATAGATTGATCTTAAAAATTACTTTTATAAAAATATACATATATAACTACACTTTGCCCTCGTGGGTTTTGAT
>OAMR01000118.1:1934829-1948909 GCA_900205405.1 Echinochloa crus-galli
GATAGATGAATAGTGAAGTTTAGAGAGAGAATTTTAGAAAGTTTGTGGGAACTAAATAGGGCCATGATCTAAAAAACTGAGTGTGAACACTAGGTACAAGTCGACAAAGTACTTATGAGCGGTTGGAGATCAAGCGATTGGAACAATCTCGAATCGTAATTTTCAGAAAAAATAACTAATTATATTTTTATTATTATTTTAACATCTCTTCTGTCATCCTATGAAACATCTGATTTGACATATTAAAATTTTCATCTCTAAATTTAAACACTTTTATTTATTTTCTTGAAGGAAAGTGCAGGGAGAGTTTTTTTTTCTTAAGCAACGCCGTAGCCTACAGCTTGAGCTGCCTTTTCTACAGCGCAACAGGAGATCCCACCACACCTCACGACCTCCGCTGGCCACCTGTGCTCTGGCTCCGACTCATGAAGGCAAGGTACGCCGGGCCTTTGTGAAGCAAAGGCACTGAATCTGCGTCCGTCCTAACAGGTGGTAGCAGATTATTCCCTTTTTGTGTCAGAATAACTGACCAATTCAAACTTACCAGTAGGCCATAGCTTGCTTCACCTTCTCAATCTGATCCAGGGTTCCATGTACTGCATTTTTTGAAGCATTGAACCGATTCAAAGTTTCAGACCGAAGCGCTGACTTACTTTTAGTTATTAATGGACTATACTGCAAAATTATCCTAGGCTTTAAAAAAGGTATGTGCATGCACAATACGCCCCGCTGCTTGAATAAAGGCTGCACTCTAAACTCTGATGTGTACGAAATACTTGTATGGTTGTGGTTGTGGTACAACTCGGTGTTTGTGCAAGTATCAGCTAATGATATCCCAAGTCTTTTTTTTTTGACAGGAGAGCCTAAGTCTATGACCAAGTTAATCCGTCCAAAGTTTCGACTGAATAGAGGCAAGGTATATTGGCAACCTGTTAATTCAGGCTCTTTCAGATCCAAGCCACTACCAATCACAGCATTGAATAAGAATTCCTGCCTAAAAAAGGAAGAGACCCAGATCTACAGAAGCATGAACTAGTTCTGTGAGGGGGAGCAGTCTTTGCATTCCAGCCATGCCGCCACGCCATATATAGGGTATAACTACTTAAACCCATCTGAAACCGATCCTCCTTAATTAATTACTAGCACGAAGGTGAAGTTCGATATATCAACCTGGGGTTCATCTACCAGCGAACATGACGTACGGCGTCCTGCCCGCGTGTCCGGCGCACCGGAGGAGAAAGCCGCCAGCGACTTCTTGTTGGCGTCAGGTGCGGCCGCCCCGGCCTGAATCCGGCGTCCCTGTACGCACTTGCACTAGCAGCTCCATGATCTTGCGCTAACACACGGATTAAACAACGGTTGCGCCATGATATTGGGAGTATCTAGATGCTCTCCATATGTTAAATTATGGTTATGCCTCTGTATTGAGCTATTCAGGAATCAGGAACATGCCAGCTTGATTAACATCCAACACCATAGCCGCCCTTTCTGTCAAGACATTTTGTCTTCACGTACTGTCAATTTTAACTATATAATATTTATGAGCTGTTTTACAATAATTTGAGAGGTACCCAGAGGTACATGTATTTTGAGTAAAAAATTAAATTAAATAAAAAGGGTATTGTGGTAATCTTTCTTAATTAGGAACTATTTGTGGGAAGATTCAGAGACGAAAATTTTGGGGGGGAATCAAAGATCAAGCGCCAGCGGAGGAGAAGCAAAGACGGTGAAAAAAATACATTTTTTCGCCACGAGAAATTACCCTTATGCCCTTTTTAATTTGAAAAAAATAATAAATCAATAGTGGGTCCCACCATTTTTGGTACCTGGTCCCACGAATTTAGTACCTCTGAGTACCTTCGAATACCTCTATTTTGGTACCTTTGGGTACTTCCTTTCCACCGTCCGATTTTTCGAAATGGATGGCTCTGATTAATCCAAATTATTATAAAATTCCTCAATATTTGTATGCATGTACAAAAAAGGTATAAAACATTGCTCGCATTTGTACCAAATGTTGTGCTAGTACACTATGATCATGTAAGCATCACCCTGCATATATGTATGGAATGTAAACTGTTCTCCTCTGACCTGCTGCCACTAGGAATTTGTTAAAGTCTAGAACGAAGAACGCATCTCGATCTCCATATTCTTCCAGCACGCGCTAAGAGAATAGGAACTTCAATTTTTAAGTGACTAAATTTCCCGTGGGAATGAAGCACAAAGCCAGGAAAATCCATTTCCTCTCATACTATTCCTTTGGCGTTTCGTGGCGCTTTTTCGTCAGATCATTTTCGTGAGGGTTTCTGACCGGCCACGCGAAGTTTCTATTTTCTGTTAGCGACAGCAGCAAACTTCTAGTCCTTAGCATAGGGCGGGCACGGGCGAGGAACATGAGAATGTGACTGCCTTGCAAGCCGCCATTGTTGTTGCCGTGTAAGCTGTGGAAAAACCCGGAAAATATCTTGGACACGCCGGATGCGTGTGAGCATGTATGTAAACAAGCAAGTTGAAGAACAGACAGAGCTATCTGACGGGACAGATGAAAGAGTTGACCTGCCTATATTAATTGCGCTATATGTACAAACCACACATCACTAATCACCGGTTGAGTATTAAGGGGTGTGCTTGGATGAGATACGGATTATGAAAACTAGCTAAAGAAAATCTGTATCCCCTCCAAACAGATCCTAAACGTACTATAAAATTATATCCGTCTCACTCCGCAATCCTATGAGTACTATAAACTAAGATATTATTCCATGGTGATGCATGATGTGATTCGAAATGAATTGAAATATCCTTTTGGAGAAAAAAAGAAACCAGCAGGGAGGTGAAAAACGAAACCAGCAGGGAGGTGTGAGAACGGTTTGTTTGCCCAAGTCCAACGCCTCTAGCTATCGAGCGGCCTATCATATCTTGCCCTATATATACGGAGGCCATGCCAGCGGCAGGGTCTCTAAGGCTCTTCTCCTTCAAGTTCAGAGACGACGCCGGAGAAGGCACACACAAATAATAAAGATACATTTCAACCAAGCTGTGTCCAGCCAGCAGGACACACACACACACAGAGCTAGGCAGATAGCTAGATAGCGTCGTCAATGGCGAGCAACGGCAACGGCAAGGCGGCGGCGGCGCCGGCGGGGGACGTGGTGGTGCCGGAGATCAAGTACACCAAGCTCTTCATCAACGGCGAGTTCGTCGACGCCGTCTCCGGTACAAATCCATACATGCGTCTCGCCTCGCCGTGCCTTCAATTATTAATTATTCCTTTTTTCCCAACCCGGGCCGGCCCTGATATGATTCGATCATTCGGACGATCTCGCAGAATTTTCCATTGTTCTCATCGTGCGCCGTCGTTATAGGTTTTGCTTCCGTTGGTTTTTGACCGTAGAACTCGGCGCCTCCGTTTTTCTTTTAATTAACACATGTCCATATAGCTAGGAATATCTCCACAAAATCTCACGGCGGCAGCGAAAACACATGCATGCATCAGCTGAAAATTGGCTTTGATAATACTAGTGGTACAAAAGCTAGGGAAATATCTACGATAATATACTAGGTGGTAAAAAAGCTAGGGAAATATCTACTTGATACTGCTTCACTTTTTTCTTTTTCAGTCTGTGTTTTTTCTTCATGGTCCTGTATGTGCAGTACGTGTTTGAATATGTACGTGTCGTTGCGTACTTTTGGGATCCCAGCTAGCTGGATCGTGTAGTTCTGCTACCGTACATTTGCACAAGCGGTCGCTGTTGGCTTTTTGGTCAACACTGGTGGTTGGTTTGGATGCTGCTCTGATGATTTTTTTTTTGTTTGAGCATTTGCTGTCCCGGTTATTGAGCGCTAGGCGTAGCCCTGTAGGTGAGGTTTTGTTTAATGACATTGACTTCCTGCTCAACACGCAACAATTTTTTTTATATAAATCACTAATTAGCTACACGTCCATCGTGGCAGCCTCCAGTCGAGAAAAAAAAAACAAAATGTACTATATGCGCCAGGATGTATATGTGTGACATATGTTTCAACTCATTTCGCAGGCAAGACTTTCGAGACGCGGGACCCGCGGACCGGCGACGTGCTGGCCCACATCGCTGAGGCCGACAAGGCTGACGTGGACCTCGCGGTCAAGGCCGCCCGCGACGCCTTCGAGCACGGCAAGTGGCCCCGCATGTCAGGCTATGTAAGTCAGCCAATCAACTTCAACTCATTGCCTTGGCGCTCAGATATAGCAGCCCATTTGATTTCAAAATTCAAACCCAACGTTTCTTGAACATGCAATATTTGGATCAAGCATAATCAAACCTAACTCGAAATCAAAGCTGGACATTAAATTTACTGTCAAAATAACCAAAAAAATCACTGTACCTTTTCTGACGAAATTGGCGGTGATTTCCCTCAAAAAAAAAATGGCGGTGACGAACTGACGAACTGACTCGACGTGCAGGAGCGTGGCCGGATCATGAACAAGCTGGCGGACCTGGTGGACGAGCACACGGAGGAGCTGGCGGCGCTGGACGGCGCCGACGCCGGCAAGCTCCTGCTTCTGGGCAAGATCATCGACGTCCCCGCCGCGACGCAGATGCTCCGCTACTACGCCGGCGCCGCCGACAAGATCCACGGCGAGGTGCTCCGCGTCTCCGGCAAGTACCAAGGCCACACCCTCAAGGAGCCCATCGGCGTCGTCAGCGTCATCATCCCCTGGAACTTCCCCACCATGATGTTCTTCCTCAAGGTCAGCCCGGCGCTCGCCGCCGGCTGCACCGTCGTCGTCAAGCCCGCCGAGCAGACGCCGCTCTCCGCCCTCTACTACGCGCACCTCGCCAAGCTCGCCGGCATCCCCGACGGCGTCATCAACGTCGTGCCGGGGTTCGGGCCCACCGCCGGCGCCGCCCTCACCTCCCACATGGACGTCGACAGCGTGAGCATGCATTTTTGGCGCAGCTAATTCTTACTACTTCACACTGTAACTCTGAATGAAAGTGTATGTGCTCTGGTTCCTCACCAAGAATTTACCATGGATTCAGGTGGCTTTCACTGGCTCCACTGAGGTTGGTCGCCTCATCATGGAGTCGTCTGCCAGGAGCAACCTCAAGACGGTGTCGCTGGAGCTCGGCGGCAAGTCGCCGCTCATCATCTTTGATGATGCCGACGTGGACATGGCCGTGCAACTGTCGCGACTCGCCATCTTCTTCAACAAGGTACGATACTGCGTTGCAGGCAGCATTGTACTACAACTCTACAAGTGATGATGGGCATAGAGTGCAGAGTTGTTTCTGGTTCAGGGTTCAGAGTAATAACCAGCTGACTGACCAGCCGTTCTGACGCCTGAACTTGCAATCCAGGGGGAGGTTTGCGTTGCCGGGTCGCGCGTTTACGTGCAGGAAGGGATCTACGACGAGTTCGTCAAGAAGGCAGTGGAGGCCGCGCAGAGCTGGAAGGTCGGAGACCCCTTCGACGTCACCAGCAACATGGGTCCCCAGGTATGATCGATCAGAGCATACTCTGTTTTGTCACGGTTTCTGCTGGATTGCTTGGAGTAATGGATGACAGATTAGTCATGTTTATGGCAGAAGCATCTGAACGACGTTGTTCGCTGTGCTTGCTAGGTTGACAAGGAGCAATTTGAGAAGGTGTTGAAGTACATTGAGCACGGTAAGAGCGAGGGAGCGACTCTGCTCACCGGTGGCAAGCCTGCCTTTGATAAAGGGTACTACATTGAGCCCACCATCTTCGTCGATGTCACGGTAAGTTCCACAAGCAGAACAGATCAAAACTACGTTACATCCCTTGCAGTTAGAAAGTGTCAGTCAGACAGTCACTAACACATGCTCACTAATTTGCTGGATTAACCAGGAGGACATGAAGATCGCGCGGGAAGAGATCTTTGGCCCCGTCATGTCCCTAATGAAGTTCAAGTACGTGAACCCAAAATCTCACAGCCTCACATCACATCATTAGGATTGAGGGAGGTCAGCTTCATGCGTTCTGAGTTCTGACTGACCTGGGTCTGATGTCTTCTTCCAGGACGGTGGGCGAGGTGATCGAGAAAGCCAACTGCACCAAGTACGGGCTCGCCGCCGGGATCGTGACCAAGAGCCTGGACATCTCCAACCGGGTGTCGCGGTCGGTGCGCGCCGGCACCGTGTGGGTGAACTGCTACTTCGCCTTCGACCCTGACGCGCCCTTCGGCGGCTACAAGATGAGCGGCTTCGGCCGGGACCAGGGGCTGGCCGCCATGGACAAGTACCTGCAGGTCAAGAGCGTCATCACCGCGCTCCCGGACTCGCCGTGGTACTGATCGCAGTGCCGCCGGGCCGGGACATGGGCCGATCGGAACCATCGATCTCGATCTTCTTGTGCAGTGTACATGTGTGCTCACAGTCACAGCTGAGTTGCTGCTTGTGTTCGTCCCTCTGGTTTGTAGCTGGATGTGGTATTGTGGTGAGAATTGCTTATTGCTCTGCTCCCCATCTTTCTATACGCAGCTGCACAACATAAACGGGTGTTTGCACATAGTGCTCTTATTTATGTTAGCAACACTCGAGAGAGATTTTCCTTCTGTCATATATGTAGTTATATACCACATGAACTTTCTAGTGTTTCACAGATTCAAGTTTAGCTTGGAGAGTATGTCATAGTAACAATTATTTTTCTTGGTCTGTGGTTTTTCATTATGTTATACAAATAGGGGAACTTATAGCATTGGACTGTGGCCAAGTATGTACTTTCTCCGTCCATCAATGTATAGCGTATTTCAATTTGAAACGTGCAAGTTTGCGGTCATTTTTATCAACAATCAGCCAAATCGTAAGTTGCAAGACAAATCAAGGTCAGAATTTAGTTTTGTGATAGATGGGGTACAAAGTTTGAGTTTCACTTATTTGAGTAAGAATATTTCACCCACAAGGCTTGATGTACTTACTACATTCGCACACAGTGACAAACGCAGAACAGATACACTTATTTATCTTGGTTTTTTCAAGAGAAAAAACAGAGATATTTTTTCACTAGATTTTCAGGAAAACTTTTCAACAAAATATTAACTGAAATAATGTTTGGAAAGATTTATTCGAATAAGTTGTTTAAAACAAAATCAAATAATTTGCTTATTAGAGTGACCAAACCCCTTTGAAAGCCCATATACCTATCGAATGCCTTATATTAGAATTCACGTATTCCTAGAAAGCTTGAAGCGGGAATATAATCACACACTAGATTTCTAGAAGAAACAAAATCTCAGCATGAAGCAGAGTATAATGCCAGAAAATTTAAATGTGAGAATGTGTACAAAATGAATACTCAAGAACGGAACACCGGAATCAGGAGAAACAACATGAAGTTATTAACTAGAAGTTAAGTTTACTTGCAGTAAACATAATGCTATGTGTGGAAGTATACCCCGGGTATCTAATAGTATGCTCACCATAGCAAATGGCTTGATCATATGGAGCTAGTATTCCAGGCTTCAAACCCCATGACCGGCAATAACCAAGGAAACCATTTGATTCTTGTGTTTGGTGGCTTATAGTGCATAAAGGATTACACATAAAACAATTTTTTAGCTGGAGCCTGGAGTCTGGAGATATCAACATCTTTTAGGGCTGGGGTTGGTACTGGCTACTGTTTCTTCCAATCGGAAATATAAATCCATCTAGATTTGTTTTAAATCATTTTTACCTTTGTCCATGGACATATAATATTTTATATAGATCAATAAAACAATATTTGCATTATTAATTCATTATAAACATATTTTATAATATATAACTTTTTTAGTTAAGATAATGTTTTTTAGACATTAGTAATCAAAATGTGATTATGAAGACCATGAAAATGTTGAAACTTACATTATTTCTTATTGGAGAAATAGTATATTTTAGTTAATTATGAAGGTGCTTATACTACGTTTTATGAATTTTGAATCAAAGGATGAAATTTAGAGTATGTATCAATGCTTACAAAAAATTCCTTTTAAGAATATACGATACTATGATGGAGCAAGTACAAATGTAGGTGAAACACGCTCTTAGAGCTGATCTATTTGTTAGTCATAGACCAGAGTGAACAGATGCACACTCGTCACACGGTATTTGCTTATTTCGTTGACCATCAACAACAATATTTAAAATCTTATAAAATAGGCTTGAAACTTATATGATAGATGGATCAGGGGCAGAGGGCAACACTTGCACCACTATCTCACTAAGTCCAGTACTGCCATTAGAACCAAATCTTCTTGAACAGAACTGATCGAAACTAGTCTACGTACAACAAAAGAAATGATCAGAAACAAGTACTGCCATCGACATAGAACCATATATATCTTCAGTACTGACTGTCCCAGACGGGCCAGATTCCCAGTTAAGTGCACAGCCAGAACCATGCATGGCTCCCCAAACAACCTGCAGAGCACGTCTCGGACAGCTAGCTCGCGAAGTAGGTGACGAGGAGCGCGGCGAACATGAGCAGGTATGCGATCGCCTGATCAATGGCCTTCGCGTCGATCAGCCGCGCAGGCGCAGCGGCCGCGGCCGCCGGCGCCGGTTTGCCCTGCGCCATGGACAGCTGCATGAGCCCGGAGAAGAAGAAGGCCGTGAACAGCAGGACGTACGCCTTCATGGTCGCCATGTGTATCTTCTCTAAACAATATGTATGAAGTCGCTGGACTAAAGATTATGGGTCACCGACCGTTGGTCTTGTGGTTTGTCAGATGTTTTCTTACAAATGCAATCGAATTGCCGGGCTATATATAAATGTTGTAGCTCAGATGTGAGCCCTGGCAGAACAAGCAAGCCAAGGGAGAACGGTTCTAGGTGTGCTTTGTACGAGGAGTCGAGGACTGGCTTGAGGCAAATAAAATAAAAAGAAAGGGTTTGGATTGACGATGAATCAGTCAATCTGTCCGAACGGCTCGACAGGATTGACGACGGGGGACGTAGGCCTTGTTTTAGTTCCCAAATTTGGAATTTGGGAGTTTGTAGTCTCGTCGTAATCATTGCGTCACTGTAGCATTTCGTTTGTATGTGCGAAAAATTATTTAAAAATTAATTAATTAGGCTTAAAGTGTTCGGTCTCGCAGAGTACAATAAAACTATGCAATTAGTTTTTGATTTCATCTACGTTCAGTACGCCATGCATATTATGACATTTTGATGTGATGAGAAATCTTCTTTTTTATAGTGAATTTAAGAGTTGGCTTTTGGAACTAAAAAGGCCGTAATGTTGTTCCTATGCCGAGCTTTTGGAAGCTCTACTTGTCAAGCTGTGACTTTCTGCATTGTTTCGCACGAGTAGAGAACGCGATGCATGTCACGAGACGCATCACGCACGGCGTTATCCGGGCTTGGACGTGGGCACGTGGCGAGATGGGATTGGCCCGTGGTCTGTAGAAATCATCAGCATGGAGCGGCGCGAGAGAGACCGGCAGAACAATAATGCTGACCGAGCATACGCGACGCCATTTCGGTGGGTGTAGAGGTTTAGTAATGCGCGCGGTTTGGGTCGTCGTGGTCTTATCGGTGGACCAATTTTAAATTTTTTATTATTAATTAGTGTTCTTTATAATTTTTTTTAGATAACAGAAAGGATTTAAGCTTCAAGGGATCACTCAAATATTATTAGACACGATAGTAGCATTAAGCTATATGCTGTTAGCTAAAACACGCTGATGTCTTAATTTTTTTTAAGTTGCACATTACAACGTAGACGCTCACATACGCATGCACACCCACCTCTATGAATACACATACGCAAACCCTACGCCCTATGAGCACCTCCGGAGGACTTTGTCGACGGGAACGCCGCTTACCACTTAACGCATAGTAGCGTCTCACTGAACCGTCCTATCATTGCACTACAAGCCAATTTATGCCGATGTCTTAATTTTTATATCAAACCTTATCACGTTCACGTGGCACTAAAATTTTATTCTCACGTGCTACTTAGACCCTGTTTATTCAAACTTTAGATTGTGAATTCAGCTATTCTTAAAACAAACAAACATAACAAGAGCGAAGAATTCTCTCAGTGTGCTTTGTTTGATCATGACTTTCTCGAGAAGGAAAAAAAATGTTTTGAATGCACGATGAACCAGTTCGTTCGTCGGGCTCGGCAGGATTGACTGGACGTACGTTCCACGTGTTCTACCATGCTGATCTTTATGAAGTTGTATTGTATTACTGTCGTCTAGCCTTCAAGCCGTGTAACTTTCTGTATCGTTCTGCACGAGTTGAGACTTGAGAACACAATGCATGGCACGACGTATGTGATGATGGCGTCGCTTGGGCTTTGACGGCGCGAAATGGTGTCTGCCTTGGCCCGTTGAAGTCATCAGCAAGGAGCGGCGCTAGAGACCAGCAGAGCAATGCTGAGCGACAGATGTAACAACTTTAATATGTTTATGCATTATATAAAACCCTGTGGGTTCCACCGAATGTTACCCTCAGCATTACATTCTTGCTTGTTTGTTCCCTATTTCCTCGTGTGTTTTCTAATTCCAAACACTCTGCATGCAAATTGCCCTTATTGTTTAGGAATGAACCGGTACCATGACTGCCGCCATGGACTATGTTTCATAGTATTAATTTGCAGTCACAATTTGACGGTTTTACTTGTCAACAAGACTTGCTTTTCAGCAACTTTTGACCTGCACTTTCCAACCCAACGACTAAAACTACTCTACACCAGCTCTAACCCAATTCGCCGTTTTTTGGTGATGCATGTGGATGATCATGGTTTTTCTGGGTCCTTGGTCCTTACTTCAATGTTTAATTTAGAACCCTGCATTCGAAACCTTTTTTTTTCAGGAAAAAAACCATTGTAACTTGTGTTAGTTTTTTTTATCTGTGAAGTGTCCTATATATTCTTTTCTGTTCATTAAATCTTTCATAATCCAATATGGTTTTATAACATCGAATAATTCATCAACTCTCACATTTTCCACTGCTTTAAATTTGCAATAGGGTTCAGGTTATGTTAGGTTTTGTTGTTACCATAAGTAACTCCGATCCACTGCACCAGATCACACCCAAATTAAGAATTTTGTCATTACTAAGATCTCTCGCTTATACCTCTAAATTTGTCAACACGATTGAGGTATTGTTCTTAAAAGGAAACATTTTAACTTATCAGTTTTCAGAATATAAACATCATATATATGGGCAGCAGGGGGCAGCCACGCAGCTAGGCACAATATTCAAATAAAATTTTTGCCACAAATATAAACTGATTGTATATAGAAAAAAAATATACATGAGTGGAGTCAAAACTCGGAAGTTTAGAACCATGTTTCATGGTGTAGCAGTTCGTGCTTCTTCCCTTGGTGACTCCTCATTATTTTAATTTTGTGAATAATGGACACAAAATCCACTACCAAAAACAAGAAAAAAAAACTTCTGCACTCTCCGAGCCTCCGAGCAAGGAGCTAGCTTGTTTGTTTCCAGAGCTCTACTACATCTCGGTGATATCACAATAGTGCCGGCAGGAGCATCTCAGTGCGAGAAATATGTGACGAACAGCGCCGCAAACATGAGCAAGTAGGCGATCGCCTGATCAATGACCTTGGCATCGACCACCCGCGCCGTCACTGCCGCTGCTGGTTTGTCCTGCGCCATGGACAGCTGCATGAGGCCTAAGAAGAAGAAAGCCGTGAACAGCAGCACGTAGACCTTCATGGCAACCATCTTAATTTCTGCACTTGGTACAGTTCTTGGAGCTGAAAGGATATGATTAAATGGCAGCGAGAGCTAGCTGTTAATTAGATTGGAAAGGAGAAATGGTGAAGGTTTTGCTAGGGATTTGATTTGATGTCTATAGCAATGAATTAGCGGGTATATATAGAGTGAAAGAAGCAACGAGTAGTGAAGTGCCAGTGTGCTTTGTTTGAACAGGGCGTCAAGGAAAACTCCGACGGATGAGACGTTGAATAGGTCAATCTGTTTGTCTGGCTCGGCAGTATTGACTTGAAAACAACCGTCGTGCGGTTCTAACGAACTAATTGTTGTTTGAATGAGATGGTTGGTAGTCATGGTCATTCAGATCTTTTAAATATATCATAACAACGTAAATGTGTATGCTAGATTGGAAATAGAATTATTAGCTGTAATCCATAAACTTTGAGAACTGAGTGATATCTTGGTTAAGGCTCCATTTGAGAGGCTTTGTCTACCTACTCTCTCCGTCACAGTTACATGAAGAGTGCAATTCTAGTTTTCTCACACATATTAGTATTGTTGGTAAAAGACCATGCTACCCTTAATAATTGTTTCAGTCTCGCTAATTTAGGCATGTAGGTGGTTATTGCAAGTAGATAGTTATCTTTTAAGGAATAAGACATGTAGTTATTGCAAGAATTGCATTTTTTTGTGATTTTTCTGTGTCTCAGAATTTCATATTCTTTTTTCTTAGAAAATAAATCAATAAAAAGCTTTGTAGTATTCTGCAAAACTGCTGCCTAAACCATTGTACACTTCATTCTACTACTAAAAGACATGAGACTGAAGTCTCATAGGATTAATTTGTTTAGAGAATAGCGGATATATTGAGACTGAAATTTGTGATATGGGCCACTACCTCGTATACTTCATGTTTCTGCAGTACAATTTTCTTGATTTGGCATGTACTACTGTCTCTTGATGTTTATCTCTCTTCCGATTCGTGTTGATTCATGAGGCTGCACGCTATGGTTGATTTGGCATATGAGAGACCACTTCTTTGTTTTTTTATCTGACTGAAATGACGCCTATTCATATGTTGTTGCGAGGTGATTGTTCATTTGTTCGGGTATATAGGACTGCAAATTTGAAAGCTTCATGTGCCTGGTACGCTTCAGTACGTTATAGTCGTTGGTAGTTTGATTACAGATTACTACCTCTCTGAACTCGAAATGCTACTTGAGCGCACCTATTTGTATGCTGTCTTCTGTAAATATGTAAAATTTGCAAGTGTTGTGCAAGTTCGTCGGGAATGAATGTCATTAAAATATATTGACACATTATCTCGAGTTCTCGACAGCAATGCATCTTTTTTTTTTGTCTACACTGCAGAACACTCAGACTATATATATATATATAGAACATAATTCGGACATTTGTCTAAAGGAATGAAAAAACTTTGAACTTTATTAGGAATTCAGGATGCATCATCATGTGTACAATTTTTGAACAAATTGACAACAAACTGAACTGAAATAATGCACGAAATAATTCACAGCCGCACTAGTGACCAAGGGGCTTATTGATCTGTCTTTAGATCATTCATGATGCTACCGATCATATCAGTGCGCCAAATAGGTGACGAACAGCGCCGCAAACATTAGCAGGTAAGCGATCGCCTGGTCGATCGCCTTCGCATCGATCACCCGCGCCGCTGATAAGGTCGCCGGCTTGTCCTGCGCCATGGACAGCTGCATGAGCCCGGAGAAGAAGAAGGCGGTGAACAGCAGCACGTACGCCTTCATGGTTGCCATTTGCAGCTTCTGAAGTTGACAAAAAACGAAAATTCTGTTTCGAAGTTATCTTATTTGTTTGTGATGCAAAGGAATCGGTGGGCATGCATATATATATAGAGGTAGAGAGCAACGGGGAGATGAACTCTCAGTGTGCTTAGTTTGATCATGACTGCACGAAAAATTTGAACTTTGAAGAGGTGATTATGAATCGGTCAGTCTGGCTGGGCTGGCTCGGCAGGATTGACTAAAGAGTTGAACTATCTCCATCATAATTAAAACGTGCTGAGTATTTCTATCTCAGCATGCAGTTTTATCCCTACTTGTCAGGGTCTGCAATTCTGCATGTGTTCAGTTCAGAGCATGAGCTGATCGTTGTTTGTGCGCAAGTTGTGAATGTCTGAGGCCTTGTTTAGATGCCAAAAGAGTACTCCCAAATTCACTATGCAAAAAGAAGATTCCCCATCACATCAAAATGTCATAACATGCATGGAGTACTAAATGTAGATGAAATCAAAAACTAATTACACAGTTTTGTTGTGCTCTGCGAGACGAACATTTTAAGCCTAATTAATCAATTTTTGGATAATTTTTCACAAATACAAACGAAATGCTACAGTAACGCAATGATTACGA
>OAMR01000118.1:1960027-1979214 GCA_900205405.1 Echinochloa crus-galli
TCGTGATCAAGCCGCACGTATGCTGGTTCATCGCCATCTTTTTCTTCAAAAATAGGAAGGTCGACATCCGGCCCAAGCGGAGGCATGTCGTGGAAGTCGTTCCCTTATTCCTTGGTTCTATCTTCAACACCGATGATCTTCCTTTTGCCCTGGAGAACGACGTGTTTTCCATGATGAGCGAGGTCCGTTGCGTAGAAGACTTGCACTACATCCTTAGCCCAAACAAATGGTTCGTCTCTGTACCCGGTGTTTTTAAGATCGGTGACAGTCATTCCGTACTTGTCCTCGAAGACCCCCTTGGGAAGTCTGACCCACTGGCACCGGAATAGAGGGATCTTCAATCGTGGCCCGTAATCTAGCTCCCATATCTCTTCAACAAAACCATAATATGACTGAATCCGCTCATTGTTGTCGTAAGCATCAATACGAACGCCGCTATACATGGTGAAGGTCTTACAATATTATTTCGATAATACACACATGATCAAAGCCATAATAATTAAGGATATGCCCCATGTCTCATCGCAAGGTAGGTAGAATGAAATGGGTCCCTGATGTCGACCCCTAGAAATCTGTCCACATAGTCTAGTGCATATATTAATGCACTATCTTTTGCCTTATATAGTGCATCACATAATTCACCGTATATTGTCAACGGGCCTTCACTTGACATCAACGTTACTGAAGATTGAAAACCACCTTGTACTCGTTTTGCGTACGGTTGCGCGAATAAGTATCCCAAAGGTGGCATAAGCTGACGCAGCACTTCTCCCAAACCAAACTCTATGTGTAGGCGGCCAGAATACAGGGTGTCCTATATATACACGAGACATATGTAGAAAGATATAAATACATATGTAACAAAAGGCATGAGTTGCAATAAAAAATCGAAGATATAGTAACTTACGAATTCCGATTCATAAAGAGGCCACATCCTTTTTGGAACTTGTGTGACGTCTGGCTCATTGAGTTGAAGAGACTTCATCTTCAAGAAACTATAGTCTGGAATACAATGGTTCGTATGAATTTCCAACTGTTCTAATGCCTTCCTCACAGCATCGAGTGCAGCAACATCTTCCTGCATGTATGCTGCAGATTGGACGTGAAAAATAACCGTATCACCAGGATTCGGGTCGCGCAAGGCACTCTCTTGGACTGCAATAGAAACTACATACATCCCATTGTACAAGCCGCTGTTATGTCTCACCACTAAAGGACGGGTGCCACTGATGTGATATATTACTTCGTTGAACCATTGCATTACATTAATAGCCTGGTTTACATATAAATTAAAAATATATCAACATTATGACATAATAATCAATATATGATTGTAGTCATACAAGTATTAAATACATGATATGGTACCTGAGAAAAGCGGTTGTTAGGCTCGACAGGAACGAAGTTGATGAGGCCGTACTCGTCTAATACCGGCCCAGGAGGATGTGCTGGCGGTGGCAGGGGAAGGTCCGGCAGAACATGGTGCGGGTCATGTCCACCACGTCTAGCTGTTTGGCGTTGTCTCGGCATGATTTTCCTAATAAGGATAGCCGGACAAAGGAACAGTATCCACTTGGACCGAATTGCCTAGAGACTGGTATCTCTCTCTCTCCGAATTCCTCTAGTGTCGTCTTGGGTCCACAGAGCTACCGGTCTTTAGGCAATTCGTTCCAAGTGGATACTAAACTGTGTTGCAATACCATTTACTTAAAACTATCAGAAGAAATCATATATATCATTTACGAAAAAAAACAACACATAGAAACTATGGACAATACCAGAGTGACGACCAGAGCGAGAGCGACGAGAGCGAGAGAACGAGAGCGAGAGCGACCAGAGCGAGAGCGACCAGAGCGCGTGGGACTGCGAGAGAGTCGTCGGGAGAGGCCTGCAATTTATGGGCGAGCGGGAGGCAGCTGTGGGCCCACGGGGGCCCACTTTAATTACTCTTTTTTGTCATTTGTGCCAATCACAAACGGTTCTTAACAAGGACCGTTTGTGATAGATCACATCACAAACGGTTCTTAAAGAGAACCGTTTGTGATGCTGACCATCACAAACGGTCCTTGTTAAGAACCGTTTGTGATGTTCACAGCAATAATTGTTGCATGCCCACCGACACTTTTATTTGTAAAATTAATTGCAAAATCCATATAATAACCAGAAAATCCATATAATAACTAGAAAATCCATATAATTCATATAACTCATTCCAAAATTCATAGAAATTCCATATAATTCACAGAAATTTCATATGCGTTGTTCATAGAAAATTCATATAATTCATTATGAAATCTATATAATTCATAGAAATTTCATATAACTCGTAGCTCTCATTCCATCCAACAAGATTAGTATCTAGCTTGATTTGCTTACTCTAGAAGCTTGAATTGTTGCAAATTGAGACAAAGTGTTGAAGGTCTTCTTTTTTCCTCTAGGCCATTTTTCATCAATTTATTCATGGATTATCGAAATGGTTAGCTCTCACTCCATTCCAACAAGGTTAGTATCTAACTTGCTTTGCTTAACCGTTTGTGGATGATGAGCATCACAAACGGTTTGTGTTTAGAACCGTTTGTGATGTCTGACACAGTACAAAACCCCACTTCCCCTCCCACTCTTCTTCTCCAACCCGACGCCCACCATTTCTTTCACCATCGTTGCGGCCATTTCTCACCCAATTGCTCAAGAAAGGTCACGTTTTTGAAGAAAACTCTCATCAACTTTTTTTGAGGTTGGTAACACTCAACTCTTCCAATTTGTAGCTTGTTTGAACCACTAAATTTGAAATTTGACATGAATTTGATGGAGGGGCTCTTTCATCCTCTCTAGAGCTCATTTCTCATGAAATTCAATGGATCAACTCGAATTTAGTAGGTGGATCATTAGTAACTAGCTTGAGGACACATGATAGGCATTCTTCCATGATTCTTTAGCTTGAATTGTTGCAAATTGAGACAAATGTGTTGAAGTGTCTCTTTTTTTTCCTCTAGGCCATTTTTCAACTTTATTCATGTAATATCTATGAATTTTCTATGAGTTGAATTTTCTATGAGTTGTATGAATTTTCTATACATTTCGATAATCAATGAATAAATTGATGAAAAATGGCCTAGAGGAAAAAAAAGAGACACTTCAACACATTTGTCTCAATTTTGCAACAATTCAAGCTAAAGAATCATGGAAGAATGCCTATCATGTGTCCTCAAGCTAGTTACTAATGATCCACCTATTAATTCGAGTTGATCCATTGAATTTCATGAGAAATGAGCTCTAGAGAGGATGAAAGAGCCCCTCCATCAAATTCATGTCAAATTTCAAATTTAGTGGTTCAAACAAGCTACAAATTGGAAGAGTTGAGTGTTACCAACCTCAAAAAAAGTTGATGGAGAGTTTTCTTCAAAAAACGTGACCTTTCTTGAGCAATTGGGTGAGAAATGGCCGCAACGATGGTGAAAGAAATGGTGGGCGTCGGGTTGGAGAAGAAGAGTGGGAGGGGGAAGTGGGGTTTTGTACTGTGTCAGACATCACAAACGGTTCTAAACACAAACCGTTTGTGATGCTCATCATCACAAACGGTTTGAATTCAAACCGTCTGTGATGATTGTCCATCACAAACGGTTCCAAGGCTGGCTGGACAGGTAGCCGTTGGAACCGTTTGTGATGAGGGCATCACAAACGGTTTCCTAGAACCGTTTGTGATAGACCGTTTGTGATATTGAGTTCTGTAGTAGTGTTTCCCAAGTCAAAGCAAACTAATTGGTGCATATATACATGCAAAATAATATATCTGATATATAATTCAGACTTTTCTCATATCAGGATACATCATTGATGTGCACGTACATTTTTCTTTAACAAATTAACAACAAACTTATCAGAAAGAACTGAGCTGACGATACATATATTAATGCAGTCAGAGCTCGGAACGGCCGGCGTTACAGAACCAAAGAGCTCGTCCGTCTTTAGACCACTCAGGAAACTGTAGATCAGGTCGCAAAATAGGTGACGAATAGCGCCGCAAACATGAGCAGGTACGCGATCGCCTGATCAATCGCCTTCGCATCAACCACCCGTGCCGTCACCGCTGGCTTCTCCTGCGCCATGGACAGCTGCATGAGCCCGGAGAAGAAGAAAGCCGTGAACAGCAGCACGTACGCCTTCACGGCCGCCATGGTCTCCTATCGCTGCACTAGCAGGAGAGTTTCTGATGGTGAAAGTTAATTATATCGCAGCCTGGAGCTGTGATCCCTGAATAGCTAGTGAAAGGTTTCTGGTATGGTCTCTGATGATGCTTGTGGCGATGCATAGGAATCGGTGGCTCCACGACGTATTTATAGTGGCAGACCGACAGGAAAAGTTTGGTGAACAGCGGCATGCCCTGTTTGAATCAAGAATCTGAACTTACGAGTCGGTCAATTTGTTTGTCTCGCTCGGCAGGATTGACTAGACTATTGAAACATCCCGTCATACGTTCTGAGATTTTGGGTAGGTGGTGCATCCACTGCATTTTCCAGGACAGTTCTTGGCCTCTGTATATCTATTTCAGCCATGCATTTTGTACCCCACTTTGTGCACGAGCACGATCTGCGTCAGTTCAGCTCAGAGCATGGGATGACTTTTGGGATGCCAAGTCGTAAATGTAATTGTGACTTTGAGAAATCTTCAGGGAACGGCAGCGCTAGAAAACTGCAGGACAATATTGACCTGGTCCTGCTGCAAGCCATGCCATCCGTGCGATCTGTTTCGCGCACTTTCACGTCCAGGCATCCTAAATATTTGAGGGCCCATAAGAATGCAAGAGCCATTAACAAGGCCATTACAACTTGTGATTTGTGAATGTGGGAAGTTTATAGGAAAAGGTACTTCTAAATGTTCTGGTGCTTGGATGGAACCTGTTGGTTCTGATGATGTCTAGAAATTATCCCATCCATTGATTAAAAATTAAAACACTGGAAAGCATCTGGTTGCCTTGTAATTGAGAGATAATTAAGGGCCGGATGGCCATTTCCGCTCCAAATGTTAATCTCGCTCACGTTATGCGTCTTCCTCACGTGGATGGATCGCATGGTTCTAGAGGCGTGCGGATCATGGTTATTCCCCGACGAAGGCAAAACTCGCGATGGCCGTGGATCCTTGCCGTGGCGTTCTACTGCTGTGCGCCGGGTGCACCACCTGGAGGGGATCGATCGACGTGGAAGGCCAGGTGCCCAGGGATCCTCCCCACAGCGCTGTCCAGGGGTTGCGTCATGCGAATGAGTAAAACTAGGTGCTACCCCGCGCATGCTGCGGGAATTTATACAAAATTTGAAGATGCAATTTGAAAGTAAAAACACTACAATGATTGCATTGCAATATTTTTTAACAACAATGTAGAGAAAAACACATTCATTTTAGTGAGAGAGAACTACTTAAAAATTTATAGCATAGTACTCAAAAAGACTAACACAATGCATAGCCGCAGAAAACCAGTAGAAGATATAAATTCATAATTCTAGTGGATGGTAACGTGGACAGCTTGCATGTTGAGAGAAGATCTAGTGGATGCTGACGTGGACATCTTGTATGTTGAGAGAAATCAGTCATGACATGTTAGTGGGTAACAATTATATAGTTTTATAGATTCACTACCGGCCCCTAAACTTGCACCGTAGCGTCATCTAGGTCCCAAACTCTTTTGATATTTGGGTCCCTAAACTTACACGGCCGTGTCACATAGGTCCCAAACTTACGATTTTTGATATTTTGGCTCCTAAACTTGCACAACGGTGTCATTTAGGTCCCAAACATATTCGGCCACGACGGTTTCAAGATTCATGGTGCTTAGATCAAATAGCAAGGGTTAGGGATTGACATCACAAAGAAGGGGTAGCTACACACTTTTTTTTAACCAACGGGATAAATTATTGGATATAAATATTAAAAATTATGAGTTTTGGATCTAGATAACACCATCATGTAAGTTTAGGGATCTAAATATCAAAAATCCTAAGTTTGGGACCTAGACGACACAGTCGTACAAGTTTAGGGACCCAAATATCAAAAATCCTGAGTTTGGGACCTAGATGGCACCGCGGTGCAAGTTTAGAGGCCGACTGTGAATTATACTCCGTTACTCCGTGCGAATCGCCTGGAGGGGGATTGACGTCCGCGGCTCACTGGTGAACTTACCAAGGGGGCACCCGGCCAGGGGCGTGGGGAACTGGGGATCGGCCGGTAGCCGGCGGTCTGTGCGGCCATCCCTCGTCCGCCCATCGAGCAAACCTTGGGCCGTCCGTCCATTGGCTCCACGCGGCCATCCCTCATCCGCCCATCGAGCGAATCTTGGGCCGTCCGTCCATTGGCTCCATCGGTGGGCACGCTGACGCGGGGGAGGGAGCTAGGTTGGCTGAGCTTTGAGTTCCCCCTAACGCCGGATGCCTTTGTGGACGGGCGGTCTTCTATTCGTGCGGCGGTGTCCTGCAGCCGCTGCTGGTTGGAGGTGGGGCCTTCATCGTCCACCCCGTCGTACGACGGCTCGAGTGGACGATGCGATGCATTGTTCGCTTCGGATGCCGGGGGCTCACGGCCGTTGACCCCTACCACTGGCGGACCTACGTGGGGACCAAACTGGGCATTGGCCCCTCCTGCTCTATGCGTTTTCTCACTAAATGATCAGTGATTTGTTACTGTGCATCACTATATAATGCACAAATATACATGCTGTCTCACCTATTTTTTTTTGTCAAGGTTCGCCACCCCGTGTAGAGGGGGTGGCCCTCGCTCGCGGACACTACCAGAATGATCGACATCTGCACCGGGTGGGAAAGCCCTTTAGCACCGGGTTTCCCACCCGGTGCAACTAATCCGAGGCTAAAGGGGTACCCCTTTAGCACCGGGTCGAATAACCGGTGCTAAAGGGCCTGCCTTTAGCACCGGTTGCTGCCTGAAACCGGTGCTAAAGACCCCGGATTTCTTTTTTTTTTTGCTTTTTTCAGTAGCCATGCGTGCACGTCTATATACGTATATATTCTAATACATGTATTCTAATGCGTATTCGGCCGACTCTATATTCATACTAGCTGACATTTCATCAAAATAGAAGACATATATATTACAAAAGTAGATATTCATGCATGTCAACTCGAGTTATATATATTTAAACTGTATTTTCTACTTAATTAAGATTGACGACTATCTTGTTGCACTGTCCGGCACGTCCTCCAGTACTGGCGAGAAGTATTCTCCTCGGGGATTGACGACCTCGTCCCAGATCCATCCGACGAGCTGTTCTGCAATTGCGTCAATTCTTTCTAGCTCCAGGGACTCTTCCTTCAGCCTGAACATCTATAATTTACAAATAATTGAAAGATATTTAATCCGCCGAGTTGGAGACAATAATTGTGCACTTAATAATAATGGAAATGTGTTTATTATTACGTACCATAATATCGTGTTGTGTAAGCTTTTTATGTCCCCAATTCCACATGAAATCGCAAACATAGTATGCACATAAATTATTTCCCGGCCCCTGTTTGGCACACTGTCGACCAAAAGAAATTAAGTAAAATTCATATAATATATTAGCCGAGGCCTACATGTACAAATTACTTGCTTACCGGAAAGCCAATGTTCCATTTTAGTGTTTCATGTTGAATTCCCGGGTGTTCTTGACGGAATTGAATCCAGGCCCTGCGAACAAAAAAATTGAGTTAAGTCATTGCGAGTGTAAGGGGTGAATTAAGTAGGGGAAAATATACATCACCTTGTCATCATGTCCATGATGTTCTGTAGTTTTTCTTTTGGAGTGTGCAACGAATCAAAGACGTTCACGACACCCCGGTCAGGACACAATATTATTAAGAACCAGTGGAATCTGTGCACATGTATACATTATAATCAGAAATGAAATAGTACACAGACAGTATAAGAAGAAGAAGCCTGTGTATGTACTCACTCGATGTTGTACGGGATTAGTATGGAGTCGCAGTAATTTTGTTTCTTAATATATTTGTATAGGTTTCCATATGTTTCCTCAGGATTCATCAATATCATTTCTTCACTTATCCTTCGAGGATCCACGAAACCAACGTCATATATCCCGGATCTGCGACATTTTTGAATCTCCATTCTGCATATGTTAAGCAATAAATAAAGCCCGCGTCAGCATAGATTGGAATTAATGTTTTCAAACTGTGAATTATAAGCAACAACAAAGTACTTACAGTGTCCAACATGTGATCAAATCCACGTCCATGGCGTCGCGGTGGTACAGCTCATATATATCATTAAACCTGAGCCAGACAAAATCCGCGTCACCATTGTAGAAGTCTTGGTCCTTCACGCCTACTTTTATCATGCGCCGTTTATTCCTTCTTGATTCTTCCAAATACCAGTCATGGAATCGGCGCATCTTCGTCTGTAGGTTGCTCTCCATTTCAGGAGGGACCATAGGCTCGCCAAGCTTAAACGGCCACTTCAGCGTTGTGTTTACAGGCACCTCTTCTTCCCCCAGGACTTGCGCTCTGGTTAGTCCAGTCTCGGCCATTACTCGTTGAATGTTAAGCTCGTCCAGAGATGGCAATGGACCCAAGGGACGCTGAGGTTGCTGGCCGAGCTGAGGAACCTTTTTGGATGGGCCCGCCTCCTTATCCGCAGCCTTCCGTTTCCGGCGAGATTTCAGTAATGAGCGGTCATAGTCTGTTACTATTACTTCCTTCTGTTGACCCTTGCTCAAATTACCGAGGAATGACTTCACGATGGTGGGATCAAGCTTCGGCTCCGGCTCAGGTTTTCTCCTCCACTCGGCCATTTGCCTCTTTGTGTCTGCTTTTACCGAGGCTTCGAGCTCCTCTAGAGTCTTCTCGCCCGCTCTTTTCTCTGGTGCGGGCTTCTCTCTAGTTTTTCGCGCCTTCTTCGCTGGTGGAGTGGGGGCAGAGGCTTTAGTGCGGCGTCCCCTCTTCGGCGGAGGAGACGGAGACCTCTTTGGCGGAGGAGACGGGCTTGCATCAGGAGCTCCCGGAGAATCGTCATGATGTGGATCTCTTGGAGGTGACGGGGGCTTGTTGGTAGCCGCAGGTGTATCGGGTATAACGATGTCTGCCTTGCTCCATAGAATGATGCAGTGAGAACACTGACCGAGTTTTGTTTCTCCGTCACCTCCGGGGATGTCAAGTTCCAAGTCTTCCCAGCTGGTGACGACTTGCTCCACCTCAACAGGTACGTAACCATGTGGAATGTCATTGCAGTGCCATTTTTGCCCTTCTTCCACACGTTTGGTCATACCGTATGCGACCTGATAAGTTAGTAGTCACAAAGAAAGTTAGTAAATGAATGGTATTTACGGTGAAATGTATGCAGTATGAACTAAGGTCGCATACGTACCACCACAGCTAAGTTCTTCTGCCTGACGACAAGCTCGCACGCGGTCCGTTGAGTTATTTCATCCACGGTGTAACGGACCGCTTCGGCGGCCTGTGTGGAAGCGTGACTGCTTTGATATTGCTGTGGAGGGCTAATAAGGGCCGCATCTTGGAGAGGTGCATGCTCTGTGGAACCGGTCCCGCCTGTGGCTTGTTGGAGAGGTGCAGGCTCTGTGGAACCGGGAAAGCCCTTTAGCACCGGGTTTCCCACCCGGTGCAACTAATCCGAGGCTAAAGGGGTACCCCTTTAGCACCGGGTTGAATAACCGGTGCTAAAGGGGCCCTTTAGCACCGGGTGCAGCCACGACCCGGTGCTAAAGGGCCTGCCCCGCAGCGCCGGTAGCAGGGCCTTTAGCACCGGGTCCAGACACAACCCGGTGCTAAAAATTTTTACGCGCAAAAAAATAAATATTTTTTCTACTCTCGTCTCTTTCCCTCTCCTCTCTTTTCTAGCTCACCGTCGTCTTCTCTCCGTCCTTCAAGAACAAGAACAAAATTTTTGTTCTTATTCTTCAAGAACAGAAAAAAGAAGAAGGTGAGAGTAGATAAATAAGAGGAGAAAGAAAGAAATTAAGAGTAGAAATATCTTAATTTACATCACAACATTTAAGATCCAACAATTACAACATTCAAGATTCAACGTAGATTCAACATAGAAATTTAGATTACAGAGAGATTAGAAAAAGAGAAGCCTCCGCCAGTTCAACAAAAGAAGAAAAGAAAAGTGTGTGCCTCGATCCACTCCCAGCTGCCTCCGCTCCCCATGCGAGTGCCACACTAGAAGCATTCAACAACACGTACATATTTGCATCAGAAAACAGGAATAGAGAAGCAGAGAACAGGAAACCGACTCCTTTGGATTAGCATTTAGCAAAGTACCTGGCCCGCTGACCGTAGCAGACGAGGGACGTGTTGAATCCGGCCAGGGTGTTCTGGATCATGGGTAATCCAACAAGATCGAACGCATCGGCCTGCAAACAAGCACCAATCCACGGGGAAGGATCGATCGCCCACAGCAACAGATCCCAAATTACCCTCGCATCAAGCCGAATCAGGTGAGGTGGGCATGCTACCGTACCTTGACGGAGGGCTCTGTCGGCCAGCGCCTCACGACGGCGGCGGGGGCGAGGCGAGGAGGAGGGCCGGCGGTTTGGGGGAAGACGAAGTGCTGCGGGGCGGGGGGCGGCGCGAGGCTATATAGATCCGGTGCATTTAGCACCGGGTGCAGCCACGACCCGGTGCTAAAGGCCCCCCTTTCGCACCGGGTCTTCTACACCCGGTGCGAAAGGCCGTAACTGTGCGCCAGACTGAGGCCTTTAGCACCGGGTGCAGCCCTCTAGAGTCTTCTCGCCCGCTCTTTTCTCTGGTGCGGGCTTCTCTCTAGTTTTTCGCGCCTTCTTCGCTGGTGGAGTGGGGGCAGAGGCTTTAGTGCGGCGTCCCCTCTTCGGCGGAGGAGACGGAGACCTCTTTGGCGGAGGAGACGGGCTTGCATCAGGAGCTCCCGGAGAATCGTCATGATGTGGATCTCTTGGAGGTGACGGGGGCTTGTTGGTAGCCGCAGGTGTATCGGGTATAACGATGTCTGCCTTGCTCCATAGAATGATGCAGTGAGAACACTGACCGAGTTTTGTTTCTCCGTCACCTCCGGGGATGTCAAGTTCCAAGTCTTCCCAGCTGGTGACGACTTGCTCCACCTCAACAGGTACGTAACCATGTGGAATGTCATTGCAGTGCCATTTTTGCCCTTCTTCCACACGTTTGGTCATACCGTATGCGACCTGATAAGTTAGTAGTCACAAAGAAAGTTAGTAAATGAATGGTATTTACGGTGAAATGTATGCAGTATGAACTAAGGTCGCATACGTACCACCACAGCTAAGTTCTTCTGCCTGACGACAAGCTCGCACGCGGTCCGTTGAGTTATTTCATCCACGGTGTAACGGACCGCTTCGGCGGCCTGTGTGGAAGCGTGACTGCTTTGATATTGCTGTGGAGGGCTAATAAGGGCCGCATCTTGGAGAGGTGCATGCTCTGTGGAACCGGTCCCGCCTGTGGCTTGTTGGAGAGGTGCAGGCTCTGTGGAACCGGTCCCGCCTGTGGCTTGTTGGAGAGGTGCAGGCTCTGTGGAACCGGTCCCGCCTGTGGCTTGTTGGAGAGGTGCAGGCTCTGTGGAACCGGTCCCGCCTGTGGCTTGTTGGAGAGGTGCAGGCTCTGTGGAACCGGTCCCGCCTGTGGCTTGTTGGAGAGGTGCAGGCTCTGTGGAACCGGTCCCGCCTGTGGCTTGTTGGAGAGGTGCAGGCTCTGTGGAACCGGTCCCGCCTGTGGCTTGTTGGAGAGGTGCAGGCTCTGTGGAACCGGTCCCGCCTGTGGCTTGTTGTATCTGCAGCCATGCTACCTTCATCCGTCGCTCCATCTCTGACTCCATTTCTTGGAGCTTTGAGCCCTGGGCGGCAACCGTTTGCTCTAGGTCCCTCACCCTCTGCTCATATTCGGCCTTCTTCCTCGAACGGCTCCTATAGGTGGCGGCGTGCTCTTGGAAACCTTTCTTCCATGAGACGCTTGTGCCTACGCCGCGCGTCCGTCCAGGATGCTCCTTGTTCCCTAAGGCATAGGTTAGCTCATCTCTGTCTCTATCGGCAACAAATTCTCCCCTATCAGATGCCCTGAGGATATCGAGGAGACGCTGAGCTAGTTCTCGCAAGTCCTCGGGAAAAACTAAGGAGCCGTCGATTGGGCTCAGGGTGCCTCCATGACCATAGTACCAATGCTTGGTCCTTGCGGGCCAGTCATGTGTCGCTGGAGTGATGCCTCTAGCATATAGATCTTCTTCCATCTTCTCCCATTTAGCGATGCTTGCCTTGTAACCTCCCGAACCCATCTTATGAGAGTACTTCTTATTTGCGGCGTTTCCAGCGTTTCTAGCGCTAGCCGTTGCACCCTCTTCGGAGGTTTTGTACTCAAGGAATGCTTCCCACTCGTCATCAGTGATCTTCTTATACTTCTCAGGATCCGGGGCCTCTCCGGTTTTGAGAAATTGCGAGTACAACTTCTTCTTGAAATCCTGAAACAGAACTGCCATCTTCTTCATTGTCCAATCCCTCAGTTCTGCTTCATGAGTGCTAGGCCAGTCGAATATTGCCTTTAATTCCCTCCATAGCATCTCCTTCTCTGTATCGGGGAGCACGTACTCCTCAGTGGGGTCCGTGGACTTCCATTTTCTGATACTAATGGGCACATTGTCCCGTACAATTACCCCGCACTGAGATACAAATTTCTTGGCCACTTTTGGGGGCTCAACTGGCTCCCCGTCATCCTCCACTCGGGTGATGTGTAACTTGACATCCTTCAGCTTCTTCGTGGTAGATCGTTTTGATTTCTTAGCTCGACTTGTAGAAGCAGAGGCGGCCTACACAAATTACATATATACGAGATGATATAGAGATGGTATACATAATTGACATGTACAGTACAAATTTATGTTATCTATATACACACCTGACTAGACGAGGGCGCGCTACCGGCTCCTTCAATAGTTTCGGCCCTTGCAACATTGTCGCCATGGACATTGTCGTCCCTTCCAATGATGCCCAACACATCATCCATCGACATTGGTTGGGTTACAATATTGAAAAGTTGATTCGCAAAGAACGTGTCGTTGTCCTCTTGCATGGGTGGGACATTGTTGTTGTTGTCCGCCATCTATAGAATTAAAAATAATTGATAAGAAATATATACAAAGCATACATATTCCCAATATTTCTAACATTTTCGCTAAGGGGGTCGGTGCGTGAAAAACGGATTCGCCAAGGGGTTCGGGTGCGCGGTGTGAATTGATTCGCTAAGGGTTCGCTAAGGGGGTCGGTGCGCGAAAAACGGATTCGCTAAGGGGTTCGGGTGCGCGATGGGTTCGGGTACGCCATAGAATTTCCGATAATAAACATTTTCGATAGTATACATTATACAAACATATAACATTTCCAATATACATTTCAATGTAAATATCTCCAATACATTTAAATGAAGCATTTTCCAATATACATTTCAAACATATAACATTTCCAATATACATTTCAATGTAAATATCTCCAATACATTTAAATGAAGCATTTTCCAATATACATTTCAAACATATAACATTTCCAATATACATTTCAATGTAAATATCTCCAATACATTTAAATGAAGCATTTTCCAATATACATTTCAAACATATAACATTTCCAATATACATTTCAATGTAAATATCTCCAATACATTTAAATGAAGCATTTTCCAATATACATTTCAAACATATAACATTTCCAATATACATTTCAATGTAAATATCTCCAATACATTTAAATGAAGCATTTTCCAATATACATTTCAAACATATAACATTTCCAATATACATTTCAATGTAAATATCTCCAATACATTTAAATGAAGCATTTTCCAATATACATTTCAAACATATAACATTTCCAATATACATTTCAATGTAAATATCTCCAATACATTTAAATGAAGCATTTTCCAATATACATTTCAAACATATAACATTTCCAATATACATTTCAATGTAAATATCTCCAATACATTTAAATGAAGCATTTTCCAATATACATTTCAAACATATAACATTTCCAATATACATTTCAATGTAAATATCTCCAATACATTTAAATGAAGCATTTTCCAATATACATTTCAAACATATAACATTTCCAATATACATTTCAATGTAAATATCTCCAATACATTTAAATGAAGCATTTTCCAATATACATTTCAAACATATAACATTTCCAATATACATTTCAATGTAAATATCTCCAATACATTTAAATGAAGCATTTTCCAATATACATTTCAAACATATAACATTTCCAATATACATTTCAATGTAAATATCTCCAATACATTTAAATGAAGCATTTTCCAATATACATTTCAAACATATAACATTTCCAATATACATTTCAATGTAAATATCTCCAATACATTTAAATGAAGCATTTTCCAATATACATTTCAAACATATAACATTTCCAATATACATTTCAATGTAAATATCTCCAATACATTTAAATGAAGCATTTTCCAATATACATTTCAAACATATAACATTTCCAATATACATTTCAATGTAAATATCTCCAATACATTTAAATGAAGCATTTTCCAATATACATTTCAAACATATAACATTTCCAATATACATTTCAATGTAAATATCTCCAATACATTTAAATGAAGCATTTTCCAATATACATTTCAAACATATAACATTTCCAATATACATTTCAATGTAAATATCTCCAATACATTTAAATGAAGCATTTTCCAATATACATTTCAAACATATAACATTTCCAATATACATTTCAATGTAAATATCTCCAATACATTTAAATGAAGCATTTTCCAATATACATTTCAAACATATAACATTTCCAATATACATTTCAATGTAAATATCTCCAATACATTTAAATGAAGCATTTTCCAATATACATTTCAAACATATAACATTTCCAATATACATTTCAATGTAAATATCTCCAATACATTTAAATGAAGCATTTTCCAATATACATTTCAAACATATAACATTTCCAATATACATTTCAATGTAAATATCTCCAATACATTTAAATGAAGCATTTTCCAAGCGAAGATGTGTCAGGGCGAAGACATTAGCACCGGGTCATAGCAAGACGCGGTGCTAATGCGCCCCCTTTAGCACCGGGTGCAGCCACGACCCGGTGCTAAAGGCCTCGGGCACATTAGCACCGGGTCGTGGCTGCACCCGGTGCTAAAGGGTGAACATTAGCACCGGGTCTTTCCACGACCCGGTGCTAATGTGTCCGCCCGGACGCACCTCCGCGCCGCCCCCGCTCCTAGCCGTTGGACCCGGTGCTGAAGCCCCATCAGCACCGGGTCCAAAAATGGCCGAGGCGGAGGAGGCGGGCGGATGTGAAGGATTCTGGTAGTGGGAGAGGGTTGCCGACGCCCTCGATTGCGGGCAGAGGGGGACACATGTAGCCATCGCGACCGAGGCTACTATGATATCACGGCCTACAGTTTGCTGGCCACGCAGTTCAGGCAGTCAAACAACACCTCGGTGAGTATTGATTATTGAATTAACCGTTATAATCGGAAGTAGATTATGGGCTTCAATTGCTCATGATATAATTAGTGTTAAATTAAATGTTGTGGTACAATAATCTGTAGAGATTAGTCCTATTCTCATTAGATGAATATGTCTGACAAAAAAATAATATACTGCATGCTAATCAATTAGCACTGGACATGTTCGGAAAGAAATGATACTGTCTCCTGATCAAGTGGCACTAGCGTGGTTGTGGTGGCCCTTGTCGTGCTTGTGGACGAGGATGTCGCGGCCTGCGCGGATGGCGGCTACGGTAAGCGGCTGTGTGGCTTGACCTCAAGCGAAGGGGAGTAGGGGACGGATGCGGCCGGCGGTGGCTACGGGGCGCGGCCGCGCGGATCTGTCTCAGCTAAAAGGATGGATGCGACAGCGGCGGCGGGATTCGACGGTCGTAGATACCATCCATCCTGTTCTCTTGATTTATCAGTCACCTGTCATCAGTATTTTTCTCTCAGCAGAAATCAACACCAGCCACCAGTATTTTTCTCTCAGCAGAAATCAACACCAGCCATCAGTATTTTTCTCTCAGTATAAATCAGCACCAACCACCAGCCAAACGAACAGGCCATGGTGCATATATAAAAATACCCTTTTTTTGTAAAACCTGTTTCAGTCCCACGAACCTGGTTCTTTCTAGTTGGTTCCTAGTTTCTTTTAATAGGTTTCCTCTACTTTTGAATTTAGATCTATCAATTGTTGTAATAATTTTCAAGCATCGAAAAAATCCTCTTTAAATATATTATATTTTTGAGTAAAGTGCATCAACGGTACATGAAGTTGCATCATTGTTTCAGTTTAGTCCAACAAGTTGTAAACGTTGCAATATCATACATCAAGTTGCCGAATACAATGACATACGATCCAAGATACGGTAACAAAATTTTTAACCATATGATGGGATGACATGGAGGTATGACATTTAGATGGAGCCTATATTTGAGACGGTAGGGGTAGGGGTAGGTTTGGGAAGTTGATTCCTTTCCATGTGCCATATGTAAACGTGGATTAGGATTGGGAAATTAAGAAAAAAGAAAAGAAAAGATGAAAGTTTGCAACCACCGAAGATTGGATTAAAAAAATAAGAGTAAAATGCACTGGGGGTCCTTAAACTAGTTGACATGTGTCACTTAGGTCCATGATCCCAAAAAATGCAGATCGAGACCACTAATCTATTTAACCATGTCACTTAGGTCCAAACGGCCTTTGACCCGCCTTGACCGCTTACGTGGACTGCCTTGACTGTATCTGTGGACTGACTCGATCGTCAGATCCAACGTGGCTTGACCGGTCGTGGGAGATGGAAATATATGCAAAAAGCTCCTGCTGACTCGGAGCATTTGTTCTTTTCCCCCGGTCCCTTCGTCTTCGTCTCCGCCGAGGCAGAATGCGCCGATTAGGGCGAACGGGATCGCTGCTGATCGGCGGAGGACGAGAAGCGGCGGGCGTCCAAGTTGGACAGAGGGATTCTTCTTGGGTCAGACCTCCACTGGTGAAAACACCAATGCTCCTCAGCTTCACCTCGTAATCTTCTTTCCAGTACCAGAGAAGGGCATCTAGATCCATCACGCTACACCAACAAACAGAAGCAGAAGTAGAAATCTTCATAACCAACACCAACCAACACCAAAGATTCAATCTACACACTTCGAATCCAATCGAAACTTACCTTGTACAATGGGAAACAGTAGAACACCCGTCCTAGGCTCCATGCCTGCCTCGATTTCCGCCGCACCACCTTCCTAAGCCCGCAATCCGTGCAAGTGATGATCGGGAGACCTTCCTCGGGGCAGGGATTCGACACCGAGACACTTGAATCGCGAGCCATGGCGTGGATCTTGGGGGAGGCCGCGTTACTGATGCGGCGTGGAGCCAGGGCGAGTCGGGAGAAGGGGAAGAGGATAAGAGCGAAGCAGCGTGGAACCAGAGCGAGTCGGGAGAAGGGGAATAGGATGGAATCATGGATTAAATAACAATGTAGGTGTTTTTTTTTGCAAAGTAGTGCTTGCCTATAGCCACATTGGATCTAACAAGGAAGTCCACGTAGGCGGTCAAGGCGGGTCAAAGGCCGTTTGGATCTAAGTGACACAGTTAAATAGATTAGTGGTCTCGATATGCATTTTTTGAGATCATGGACCTAAGCGACACAGCTCAACTAGTTTAAGGGCCCCAATGCATTTTACTCAAAAAATAATAGCAAATATCAGTCATACATCAATTTACGGTGGACAAGCATGATTCGTGATAGGTAGCAAGCCTGAATCTGAGAGGAAGGCTTCGTTGATGATATTATTGCATGTTTTCTCTGAATTTCTTAAAGTTTAGATGATGTCACTTTCTTTCAGATGGGATGATGCATGTTTCGGTCCACTTAAAATGCCATGGCACTCTACTTAGCATATGTTCACACAATAATTTTAGCATTACGAACTGATACTATAGGCGTTCCATGATGCAAGCGTATTGCAAATGTGTTCTACTCTTCAGTTTTGTGTTTTAGATGCGAGCGTGTTCTGCTCTCCATTTTTTTTATTTTAGCCGTTCTCGTTCTTTCAGCAAGCGATTAGATCCTCCCAAGTCCTCGATAGCATGCTATGTCTATAAAATACGTATTACTGTTATACAATGGACCGTATATATACACAATAGCAACTTTGTGTATGGTGGGTGCAATGCTTGCAACTTATTGGATCAAAGTGAAATAATGATGCAACTTCATGTATGGAGGAGACACTTTACTCTAAATTTAACAAATAATTTAAAATTTTCTCAAATTTGTACAACATCTTAATAAATTGGTAGATCTATGGTCCAGATATAGACAACGTAGCAAAATACGTGAGAGAGATGATGAGGTATCGAGGCGTCATATATTAAGGGGGTGCGGGCCGTTAATGTAAATTTTGCTCGGTCTCATGGGATAAAAATTCCCCAATTACAAATACTCCTTCCGTCCCATAAAGAGTGCAATTTTGATATTCAAAAAATCCCATAAAAGAGTGCAATTCTAGTAGTAATTAAGAGGGATCATGCATGAATTGGTGAGATTGAGACGGTTATATATTAAGGGTGGCATGGTCTTTTACCAACAACATTAATCTATCTAAAAAAACCTAGAATTACACTTTTCATAGGACAAAGGTACTTTTCATAACTTTGCTGGATATTCAGTGTTTTAGTTTTTTCTGAATAATTAAGAGATCCAAAGGAATAATCTCAAAGGATGACACTAACCTCAAGAACAAATAAATATCTTAGCTCACACATGTCAACTATTTGAATGGTGCATTAATCGAAGAATACCATTTTGTTTGCCTAAAGAGTAACAAAATGCTCTTGTCCTAGTCACCATAATCCATGTTCAATTAAACGACATACAATACAAATAAGAACAAGGCCATGTTAGTGTTGAGAGAGAGAGAGAGATGGATCATCATAGTAGGAGGCATCATATCGCAAAACCAAATACTTTTTATGTTTATTCAATTGGTATTTTGTGTGAGAGATGGGTAATTGTGATTGTGTTTTGTCGGTCATAGCAAGAGAGATTTTGCTTTCAATTGTGTTTGTTCAAATAATTTTTAAATTTACTCAACTAGGAATCACCATTCACAAAAAGGCATTTTGCATGTGTA
>OAMR01000118.1:1983484-2001683 GCA_900205405.1 Echinochloa crus-galli
TGGCGGCATCTACGACATCGGCAACTTTCTTCGGGAGACGACATGGAGATTTAGGTTTCCGGATGGCGACATCGAGGCGGAGATGGTGCCGTCGTCGTGGAATAATTTTCTCCAGCCACTTCTCCGTTTTATCGTGGTTAGATCCAACCACGGTGAAAGGCTTGGGAGAATAGATCTGTCCTCCGAGCTGATGTCGATCAGTCTTGGGTCGGATAGATTGGGATCAGTCTATCTTCCTCATCGGTGGCAGAAAGATGAAGAAGAAAGACGCAAGAAGGAAGAAGAAGATTGTGCTCGATCCAACCTACAGAAATGTTGGTCTTTGTTCTTTGGGCGAGTGTTTTCAGCCTGTTTGCTGAGCGTATGCCTGTGCGGCCTTCTAGTTACTTTTTTACACAGGTTCGGAATTGAGAATTGGAGCTATTTAGTGTACGAGTATATTGAGAGTGCTTGTAACTTGATGATGTACTGAACTTTGATATAATACAATTCTTCCTTTGATCTCAAAAAAAACATCAAATCTCTCTCCTCGTGCATGGAGCATTAAATATATTAAATATAGATAAATAAAACAACTAATTGCATAGTTTTGATGTACACGACGAGACTAATCTTTTGAGCCTAGTTAGATCATGATAGGATAATGTTTACCACAAATAAATGAAAAAGTGCTACAGTGCGCTATAGTATTTGATGTAACTTTTTTAGCAACTTTTCGCCGGAACTAAACGCATCCCAAACTCTCTCTCCTCTGTAACTGCTAACGACTTCTCCATCCAGAACACCCTGATGTGTCATCTCCACGTATACACAGAAAGACAGCGCAGCTACTGGTTCAGCTCTTGGCACTTTTCTCAAAGAGTCCATGGGACCCACGCGTAAGATTTTTTTTAACCCCGTACCGATCGCTTTCTTTTGCTGTTTTCTGCCCGCACACACAGACCCGCCGGCTCCGTCCTCTTCGCTGGTGGGCGAAGTACCGCCTCGCCGGAGGCGCCGCCAGCCTTGTCCAGTTCTTGGGGCGATACCGAGGCCCCTCTCTCCTGCGGGGGCTGCGCTGCTGCAGCGAGCTCGGCCATGGTTGCTGCCGTGGCAAGCTCGGGTATCGGAGGCACCGGGTGCGCCGTCACCAGCTGGAGAACTGGTGTTAACCATACTCAACTGGCCTTGTTCGAAGTAATCGATCTTAGGCGGTGCAGTGACCAGTTGATCCAGTGGAGTCCCTCGAACAGCCTTCTGGAAGTAGACGTTCAGAGCCTCTGGGAAGTAGTTGTTCACTTGGTGACGATGAACCTCGGGAAGTAGTCGTTCGCTTGATGAAGATGGACGCCAGAAAGTAGTCGTTCAAGTCAAGGAAGAAGGCCGCCGGGAAATAGTCGTGGGAGCGAGCAGTCGTGTAGACGTACACTCCCCAAAAATCTTATCGCCTGTCAATCCCGAGCAGGATCACTATGCGGGGAGGTTTGGAGGAATTAGCTCATGTAAGTAGTGTGCGCGCAAATCTCGCGTTGGGAATACAAGAGAGTAGCAAAAGAGTGAGGAAGAGAGTGAGAGGAGTATCAGAAAAGTGCAATTGTCAGGGAGGAGAAGGCTCCTTATATAGGCTCCTTATGATGGTCATTTTAGAGCAAAGTTATCAGATTTTGGAGAGGCCTAGCACATCCTAAATGGTAAATCAGAATTGGTGACAGACAGAGTTCATAGAGCATTTAAGTACCTCGATCCAAAGTATGCCTTTATAATATGGCAACAAAGAAGATCGATGTTTACAGTTTGGGTGTAGCTCTTTTAGAATTATGAGCTACATATAAGAAACCAAAATCCTATTATACCAAGAATGTATAATCATCACAAAATGTACAGGGATGCTTAGGGGGGCTCCATGGATAGGTACGGGAGCACATGCCCCACTGTCCCCCATTGGATCCACTATTCATTCTCAATAACCATGATGCCTCCACGCTTTTTCATCCTTCTTCTCCTGCTGCTCGGCGTCCCCGCTGCTGACACCACTATTCATGACAACCGCTCGAGCAGCAGTGGGAATTACACAGTTCCGAGAAAGTTCGACAACATTCTCGGCAAGCTCCTCTCCGGCATCGCGGCAACGGTGATCAAGAATGCGGGCTACAACTACACCATGGCTGATGAATCACCGTATGCCTTGTTTTCCATGATGATGTGTTATGCCGACGCCAGCTGGGCGCGGTGTGAGTGATGCCTCCGAGAAGCTACCGCGGGAGCGCAGCAGGTGTGCCCTCTGAGCCGTCAAATGAAGGCTATCTACGACAACACATGCTACCTCAAGTGCACCGATTATGGGTTTTTCTCAGTGTCCGACCAGTACGGCACGATCATCGTTCAAAAAGGTGATGAGGTCATTAACTGATTGGCCTTCAACTCCTCCCTGTGGAGCTTGGTCTCGATGTTGGCCGCGAAGGCCGCCATGTCCAACCGAATGGCGGCATAAGGTAGCTTGGCATATACAGATTCATCGGGAGACAATTAAGGGCGGGATGGTCATTTCCACTCTAAATGTTAATCTCGCTCACGCTATGCATCTTCCTCACATGGATGTATCCCATGGTTCCAGAGGCCTGCGGATCACGGTTATTCCCCCACGAAGGCAACGCTCGCGACGACCGTGGATCATAGAACATTTAAGTACCTCGATTCAGAGTATGCCTTTAAAAATATGGCAACAAAGAATATCGACGTTTACACTTTTGGTGTAGCTCTTTTAGAATTATCAACTAGATATAAGAAACCAAAATCCTACTTAGGGGGGCCTAGGAGGCTCCATGGACACGTACGGGAGCACATGCCCCCTGCCCCATGTTGGATCCACTATTCGTTTCTCAACAACCATGACACCAACTCTCTTTTTCATCCTCCTTCTCCTGCTGCTCGGCATCCTTGCTGCTGACACCACTATTTATGACAACTGCTCAAGCAGCAGTGGGAACTACACAGTTCCGAGCAAGTTTGACAACATTCTGGCAAGCTCTTCTCCGGCATTGCATCAGCGGCGATCAAGAATGCGGCCTACAACTACACCATGGCTGGTGAATCACCGGATGTCGTGTTCGGTGATGTGTTATGCCGACGCCAGCTGGGCGCGGTGTGAGCGTTGCCTCCGAGATGCTGCCGCAGAGCGCAGTAGGTGTGCCCTCTGAGCCGTCAAATGAAGGCTATCTACGACAACATATGCTACCTCAAGTACACCGATTATGGGTTTTTCTCAGTGGCCGACCTGTTCGGCATGATCCTCGTTCATAAAATCTAAGACATAAATGGATGGTGGATATATTGTTCTCGTCACTTCGGCGTGCTCTGGTAGTAGTCAATTGTTCCAGACAGGATGATCTGACGTTGGCCGTCGATGACGACGGCGCGGTCGTCGTAGGTGACGGTGGTTGCGCCCGCTGCGCCCGCAGCGGCAAGCACGAGGAGGGGTAGCACGTGCGCCATGAACAAATAACTGAGAGGTCCTACTGCTTTGGAGAAAGGAAGCCACCTTATATTTATATAAGGCGAGGGATCATCACCGGCTCTCAAGTCCCAATCCCATGCACATCGCTGCTCAGACTGAGAGACTGCCAACCTGTCATGCCGTGCTAAAACGAGCACTGATATCCTGATAATTAATAGTGCGGCTGCCGGCCTGACGTGCCGTGCAGCATGCATTGATGGAGATATATAAGATTTGGGGGCAGTACTAAGCTTTGAGGGATCATCATGAATAAATTTGCTCGCAAAATGTACGGGGGGCTTAGGGGGCTCCATGGATAGGTACGCGAGCACATGCCCCCCTGCCCCATGTTGGATCCACTATTCTTTCTCAACAACCATGACGCCTCCTCGCTTTTTCATCCTTCCCCTACTGCTAAATTACACAATTCAGTGTCATTTTTCTAACCTTATACTTAACACTCTTTCTCCATCATTACGGTGGGTGTTGGGATCAATGAAATAAGTAGCAAGCAACCCTACGTACCTAAGAAGAGGTCTGCCTTGTAGTTCTTGGTTGCCAGCGCCAGCTGTGCAGAGGTGTACACCTCGAGGTGAGCCACCTCCAGAACTCTTCCCTCCTGGGCGTTCCCGACCTCGGACGGGGAGCTGAGGGTGGCACGATACTAACATGGGACGTGGAGGGCAGCATGTCGGACGGGGAGGGCCTCGCGTTCCTAACGCCGGATGCTGTGGTAAAAAAAAGCGAGAAAAATATTAGAAACCGCAAGCTCGGATTATCCTTCACAACTACAGCCACAGAACCTACAAGTATAAAAAAACCTCAGAACCTACCAAACCTACTTGGCAGTAGGCCTAGGCAGTTCCCCATCGTCTGATTGATGGGTCTGCTGGCACCTGGTAGCCCGGACACGTGGTTGGCTACCAGGTACCATCCTTCCGGACTCCGTAGCCGCGCCTGCGGCACCGAACTTGTGGCCCCAAAATTGGTCGCCCCAAGTACGGCGAGAAAATGAACGCACAAGGCTGACAACAGCTTTAGTTTTGTGGGGGCGTCAAACTGTGCAAATGCTGGCGGGCAACCAAACAGCCCCTTAAATAATGGAGAGGAGAATTGGCCACAAGCCAACAAGGAGCTACTGGTGCACCATCAATTGGTCAAAACCACACGAGAGTGACCGGGCGTCCTTTGATTCCAGCCAGCAAGGTTTTGTACCCGGATAGACACGAGACCTTACCACCGAGCACACCACTATGACCTTTTAAAATAGACAAATATAACAGTTTAAAGTAGTCTTATATAGCTGTATATATAGCTCCAGTGAGGCTCTGCGTATCTGCGAGCAGTAGGGGGGCTCGTGCCCCCCCCCTTTGCCTCCGTTGCTGTTAACGGTAAAATGAAAGAAAACATTGAGCGTGCCTAGGACAGGTCACTTCACGTGGCCGACAATGGAGTCCTGTAGAAGTGGAAGCGTGCACCACCAATCACGCTACCTTGCATCATATCATCGGGGTGGAATAATCCGTGTTGGCAAATACTCTAGATCTAGTTGTCATTTCTGTGTAACTGTACTATAGTCTACTACTTTGTGTATAGTGCTGGGACTCTGGGTGTGGAGGCCTTCTCTAGAGGTTGAAGCGTGGACTAGATAAGAGTAAGGTTAATAATATAGACAAGTGCTTGTCTATTAGACAAAACATAAGAGCCAAGTCATACAATAGTGGTCTATTACTTGTCTATACATTACTAACTTTTTACCATTTATTATCTTCTCTTTCCTATTCACCCTCACATCCTCTCTCATCTGATCCCACCTCTGCATAAGAGCATGTGCTCAGCTTGTTGCTTGCATAAAAGCCAAGCTGTCTTCTCTCTCCTCCTTTTTCTCTTCCACATGAGCAATAACATTAATTAGTTTGGCTATAAGCCCATTGTTCTACTTGCTCTAAGAGTATGAGGCCATGAGGGCAGCCCCAATGGCCGACGACATCGCTAGCAAAAATAATAGTTTATTCAATGAACAGCAGCAAAATCATCTCTCACTTTGCTCTTAGCCCATCTCGTACGGTTTCCGGTGACACTCCCTCTCACAGCTATGCTTTGCAACAATATATTATATATGGAAGACAGAGAGACATCACAGCTATTGGTTCAGCTCTCCTTTTCTATCTAGGTTGTTTTAGTTCCAAACTTTCACCCTAAAATTTTACTATGCAAAAAGTCTCATCACATAACATCAAATCTCTCTCTTACTCATTGGTGGCAGAAAGATGAAGAAGAAAGACGCAAGAAGGAAGAAGAAGATTGTGCTCGATCCAACCTACAGGAATGTTGGTCTTTGTTCTTTGGGCGAGTGTTTTCAACCTGTTTGCTGAGCGTATGCCTGTGCGGCCTTCTAGTTGCTTTTTTATACAGCTTCGGAATTGAGAATTAGAGCTGTTTAGTGTGTGAGTATATTGAGAGTGCTTATAACTTGATGATGTACTCAACTTTGATATAATACAATTCTTCCTTTGATCTCAAAAAACATCAAATCTCTCTCCTCGTGCATGGAGCATTAAATATAGATAAATAAAAAAACTAATTGCATAGTTTTGATGTACACGACGAGACGAATTTTTTGAGCCTAGTTAGATCATGATAGAATAATATTTACCACAAATAAATGAAAAAATGCTACAATGCACTATAGTATTTGATGTGACTTTTCTACCAACTTTTCGCGGGAACTAAACGCATCCCTAAACTCTCTCTCCTCTGTAACTGCTAACGACTTCTCCATCCCGCTGGGACACCCTGATGTGTCATCTCCACGTATACACAGAAAGACAGCACAGCTACTGGTTCAGCTCTTGGCACTTTTCTCAAAGAGTCCATGGGATCCACGTGTAAGATTTTTTTTAACCCCGTACCGATCGCTTTCTTTTGCTGTTTTCTGCCCGCACACACAGACCCGCCGGCTCCGTCCTCTTCGCTGGTGGGCGAAGTACCGCCTCGCCGGAGGCGCCGCCAGCCTTGTCCAGTTCTTGGGGCGATACCGAGGCCCCTCTCTCCTGCGGGGGCTGCGCTGCTGCAGCGAGCTCGGCCATGGTTGCTGCCGTGGCAAGCTCGGACATGGATACAGCTGCGCGGTGAGTGACTCGCTGAGCTTGCCCATGCATGCCGCTGCGCGGAGCTCGTCCCTGGATGCGCCAGCGCCAAGGTCGCCCATGGATTCGGCGGCACGAGCTTGGCTTCCCTTACCTCCTGCGACGCGAGCTCAACCTCCCTTCTCCTCCATCATGCAACTGGCAGCGGAGGGCGAGCATGCTCCGGCGTCAGTCGCGGCGACGATCTACTTTGCCTTTGGCTTCTCTAGGCCTCCTCGCGGCACAGGTTCTCACATGGGTGGGATCGGCTTTCCTCGAGTCTTGCGAATAAGTCAGTTAGCGTAGAAATTTTCTCCAGAGTAAAATGCACATGCGTCCTATTGGATCCGAGACAGACCCGCGAGCATGTCGGAGGTCTTGTTCACCAGCGCCATGTCCTAGCATGTGTTAACGCGCCGCGCGGCGAAGGCGACGGCGGCGACGGGCACGCCCGGGTACGCCGCGACGGCGTCGCGCGCGGCGAGCTGTGCCAGCGGGCCACCAAGGCTCTGCTGGATGGTGGTGACGCCCACCGCGGCTCACCAGCTGCGCGAGCTCACCGAAGCCGTGGCCGGCGAGGCCCAGCGCCAGGAGCAGGAGGCGGCGGAGGCCAAACGCGCGCCAGCCGTCCAGCACGCCACTGTAACACAGCATCCCCATCCTCGCCCCAACCCGCGCCACCCCGAGCTCGCCCAAACTCTATCGCCACCGTTCGCCATGGCCGCCGCACCCGTGCGCCGCTCGCGAGGAGGACAAGGACGAGAGCGAGCGGGAGGAGGAAGAGCAGCCGGCCGAGGATTGGGGACTTGGCCGTGCTCACCTGCGACGAGGCACCTGCTCGCGCGCGGCATGGCCATGCGACCCGGCGGCGGGGGACGCGCGTGCTCCTCGCCGCCGCTGGAGGCTACCGCGGCTGCTGGAGGCCGCCGTTGCCGCCGCTCCACGCCATGCCTCCACCGCCGCTGCTCCATGCCACGCCGTCGCAGGAAGCCCCCATCGTCGACGTTTGCGACCGGCACGGAAGCCGGCTCGAGGATGCCGCCCTTGCACGGGAGGAAGACGAAGGTGCGGAGGCCCGCAGACTAGGCGAGCACGGCGCGGTCATCGCCGGCGCATGAGGAGGAGTTCTTCGTCCACCGTGAAGAGGAGCCAGCCGTCCGCCGCGCGCCAGCCGCTCGGGGGGATGGAAGGACCGGAGCCGCGTCACGCAGCAGGAGGAAGAAGTTGGAGAGTTGATCTGGGAGAAAGAGTTGAAGGAGTAGACGTGGGCCAAAGAAAAGGTTGGAGGGGAGAAGTTGTCAGCTTTATGCCCACATTACAGGCCACATAGGCACGCAGGTACGGGCGACGCCCGTTAGGACTTACTCCCTCCATCCCTAAATATCTGTCGTTTTCGCTTCCCGAGAAACATTTTTGACCGAATAAATAAAAATATATATTAATATTTATGGTACATAATAAATATCATTAGATTGATATTTCAATCTAGTTTTTTAATAAATTTATTTGAAGATTAAAATGTTGCACATGTTTTTTACAAATCGAGTCAAAGTCGTGGCACGAAAATCCAAAACGATACTTAATTAGGGACAAAGGGAGTAGATGACACCAGCGGCCAAGTTCATGTATGTAGATGTGTATTTTGGGAGTTGAGGGACATAGATGACACCGGCTGCCAAGTTTATGTACCGTCCGCGCATTTTACATTCTTTTCTCCGCTTCTCTCTCTTCCACGTTAGTATAAATCCTACGTCAGCCATCTCTAGCTAGCTGACGTGCCACTATTAGAGTGGTAGCTCTTCCCAATCCAACACCTGCGGCTCGATTCGACGGTCTTAACGCAGCTTGCCGCATCAAACTCGAAAGGAACGGATGACGGATATGAGAATGAGCAAGCTTTGTCCACAATAATACGCAGGCCATCACCGGCTACCGACGTTGTTGCCGCACGCTAGTACTCGAATCTCACCCCAGAACGTCTTGGTCATCGGACCCCGGTACTGTACTCTTCCATTGTACAGCAACGGGTCAGTAACGTACGATGAAGCAAAATGCAAGAGATACAACGTGCTTAACGGCAATTCTTACTAGAGTCTGATGGTGACATTGACATCCCTGTCGTCAAACTGGTTGGTGACAAAGCAAACCGAGGAATTACCAAAGGTGTACTTGGTGACCTGCATCATTATTGTTTGTTCAAATAATCGTGCCATTAGACATTATTTTGGTGAAAGAAGCTCAAGTACTTTGGTTTTCACTTGGCAAGACAGGAGTTGATTTAAGATGCGAAACTCACAGTGATATTCTCGCCGTAGCTAGTGTCGTCGATGTACTCCCCATAGACGAGGACTTTCTCTATGGACTGGAGCACGTTGTGGAGGTCCTTCAAGTGACCACAATTGGACTGCCGAATGTTACCTGATTCGATATAAATAAACATCATATTCACAAGACTATGCTTACTGAACCAAATTAATTAGTTGCCATATAATGTACTCGCGATACTCATCCAAAGGCTCATCGTAGTTGTAGCTGGTTGAGATATGGGTCACTAACAGGTCTTAGATTTTTGTTTCCCTGGAGCAGCCCCCGCGTCCGCCTCCGCTCGGGCGGCTCGGGCGGCGGAAAAGCCACCCGCCGCCGCCCCTCTCCCCTCCGTTCCACACCTCGTCGCCACCGGAGAAGGCCACCGGAAGCCCGCGCGGCCTCGAGGAAGGTGGCGGCGGGGCGTTTTTGCGCCATCCTCGCTGCTTCGCTCCGGATCTGGGCGGTGGATCTCGGGAGGCAGCCAGGGCGGATCTCGGGCCGTAGCTCGCCGGAGTTCGCTAGCTGTCGTGCAGCCGCCTTCCCACGGGTTGGTGTCGTCCCTTTGCCGGCGGAACCTTGCTCCGGGTGGCGGTGTTCGTCGACGGTGGCCGGAGTGCGTCTTTTCTTGCGATGGCGGCGTCCTGTAGCTGTGCGAAGATGCTGGTGTCCTTCAGGTGAGGGCAACTGTGGTGACGGTGATGGCGGCGATCTGGGGGAAATCCTTGTCTGGCATGTTGTGCCGGACCGGTGGCTGATGTGTCTGTGACACAAACCTTGTTGAAGGCGCTGCTGAAGTCGTTTGTCAGACCGTCCCCTGTTGCGGCCGTGGTAAATCAATAACTGGGTGAAAACCTAGCCTGGTTTCTCCAGGCCGGCAGCGGCAGTGCAGGCTCATCGTCGAAGTTCTTGGTTGTCAAGGCCGGGCAGTTCCCCCGTGTGGACAGTATGTTCGGTATTCAGCGCAGGGCGAAGGAGGCATTGGATGACGTAACAGTTCGGAGGTTGGTTAGCAGTATCTGCACCAAGTCTTCGTGTTGTTGCCTTCGAAGAAACATCAATGGTGGTTGGTGTCCAGCGTTTTCAGTTCTTTGTAAGGTCTGGTAAACGTGTTATAGCGATCTTGGTGGTCGTGTAGGACTACTTGACCCCATAATGAGATGTAATTTTTTTATTTTTGTTTGGCCATAGCCGTTTTGGTCAAGGCCGGGTAATACATTATCCATTATCTAAAAAAAATGTGGGTCACTAACAGACGGTCGCGGACGGCACGGCGACATCCACGGCCGTTTGCGAGTTTCTAACCATCTTTACCGAGTGTCAGCCAGGAAACACTCAGCAAAGCCTGAGCCTTTGTTAGGGTTGTTAGTGGCGCTGGCCAATGACATGGCCACGCGCAGCCATGACAGGCCAGCCACGTGGCTGTTTGCCGAGTGCCCGGTCCATGGCACTCGGCAAACACATCGTTTGCCGAGTGTCGGCTCTCGGCAAAGCTGCCACGTGGCCCTGGCGGCCACTAATAGGCCAACCAGGTGGTTCTTTGCCGAGTGTCCAGCTCCAGACACTCGGCAAAGCTCTTGTTTGCCGAGTGTCCAGCTGCAGACACTCGGCAAAGCTCCTGTTTGCCGAGTGTCCAGCTGCAGACACTCGGCAAAGCTCCTGTTTGCCGAGTGCATCTCTCGGCAAACAATTACTAGAACCATTATAGATTTTCCAGTTTGATCAAATACATACCATATCTTGTCAAATACATTCAACAATCCACATTTTATGCTTCAATGAAATGTTTTCATTATTTGAAGCATATATAGCTCATAATTCCTTTGGGTATTTTATTATTTCATGAGGAGATAGTCGTAAAAATAATTAAAAAATATCAAATGGGTCCGGAAAATATGATAACTTCGAATGTAGCAATCTATGTCGTCTATTGCCTATACAAAAAGTTATGAACTCAAACTCTAATTCAACTTTACTTTGTTTCGAAATCTAGCTATCTCCTTCTCAACTCTCAAACTTCTGTGTGGAGAAGCTCCGATTGGTAAGGGCCATATATAAGAACTTTTCGAAATCGTCTCAACCTTTTGCCACGAGCTCCACATAAGATATAAAGAGCCTTTGACAAGTATCACGGGGAAATGATAAAGTTTGGAGGAAAAAAACATAAGTTGGTTTTAAAAGGGCCAACCTTTGCCGAGTGTTTCCCCCGGAACACTCAGCAAAGAGGAGGTTTGCCGAGTGCCTCAGTGAAGCACTCGGCAAAGTCACCATTCCAGCCGGCCAAAAATTGTTATATTAAAAATTTTCAAATTTTTTGATTTTTGAATTTCATATTTTTTAAGAATATTTTTTGAATTTTCAAAATCTTTGCCACGTATCTGACCTATACACTCGGCAAGCAAAGGGCCAACACGTCAACGGCCATGGCACGTGTTAGGCACGTGCCACATCTTTGCCGAGTTTCCGTGGCCAAACACTCGGCAAAGAACTGACCGTCCAAACGACCGTCAACGGCCCTTGGCGCACGTGGCACGTGCTGGACACGTGCAACAGCCTTGCCGAGTGTCGCTAGCATGACACTCGACAAAGCACCTTTTTGCCGAGTGTCTGACCGTAGACACTCGGCAAAGTAACTAAAGCTCAAACGGCCGCCAACGGACGTTGGCGGGCGTGGCATGCGCTGGGCACATGCGACAGCTTTCCCAAGTGTCACTGGTCTGAGACTCGGCAAAGAACCTATTCGCCGAGTGTCTCTTTACTGACACTCGACAAAGCGTGCATGTGTTTGCTGAGTGTTGGCGCTTTGCCGAGTGCTTGTTTGTGGACACCTCGCAAACATTGTCTTTGTCGAGTGCCCGCTAGAATGCACTCGGCAAAGGGCCACGCACTCGGCATATGCCGGGTTTCCCGTAGTGTGAGAGGCCCTACTGCTTTGGAGAAAGGAAGCCACCTTGGGTGTGTTTAGTTGTAAAAACGGGTGAGTAAATTTTGGTCGAAAAGTCATATCGGACACTGTAGCGCACCGTAGCACTTTCTGTTTGTTTGTGGTAATCGTTGTCCTACCATGACCTATCTAGGCTTAAAAGATTCGTGTCGTCTACATCAAAACCATATACTTAGTTTTTTTATTTATCTATATTTAATGCTTCATGCATGAGGAGAGAGATTTGATGTGATAGGTGAATAGTGAAGTTTGGAGAGAGAATTTTATGAAATTTGTGGGAACCAAACAGGGCCCTTATTTATATAAGGCGAGGGATGATCATCACCGGCTCCCAAGTCCCAAATCTCATGCACATCGCTGCTCAGACTAAGAGGCTGCCGACCTGCCGTGCCATGCTAAAACGAGCACTGACGGCTGCCAACCTACTGCCCCATGTTGGATCAACTATTCATTCTCTATTTAGTATTAATTATCAGGAGAGAGATTTTTTTGGGATATTCCATGGGCAGGTATGGGAGCACATGCCCCCCCTACTACCCCATGTTTGCTTTTTCATCCTCCTTCTCCTGTTGCTCGGCGTCCCCGCTGCTGACAGCACTATTCATGATATATGGTGCTGCTTGACGCGTAATCATGAATCTATTGTCGCTTTCAGAGACAGCACCAGATATCTGAATCTCCGTTGCTTTCAGAGTCAAGAAGTAAATGAGGTCTTTTCTATTGGTGCATTTTCATCGAACAAATAGAATACCTGTTTTCCAAATGGCGGGTATCGCCGATTGATGGCTTTGCCATCGGGTTTCAGTACACTTGTGTCGTCTAATAAACGGTCTCATGCAGCGACATGTAATCTTGAAACGACTTATCAGATGTCGGGGACACACTCGTGCAAAGGCTCGGGGGCTACACCCGCGGGTGCGCTCGCGCGCCCCCACGGTAGAACCTACGAAACCAAAGAGGACCGATCCCCACAGAATGCCCGGGATCGACCCCGTTTAGCATTCATGCTGGTGCATTTGTTTTTGTATTGCTTGTGGTTCAAACAAGAATTTAAATTTATTTAAATTCGAATTTTGAACCACTCTGTTTGGAGCTCTAGAAAAGTTATTAGGTCCAAAGCTCACTTTTGCTCCCTGAACCTTTCCCTTGACTCACATCTGCTCCCTCTACCCTTTTTTTTCTTTTCTTTCAAACCAGCCCCGCTCTTGGGCCTCTATAGCCGAGCCAGCCCACCGCAGCGCGCCCCACTCCCCTGGCCCGGCGCAAGGCCGCGCGGCCCAGCCACTCCCTTCGCCATCCCAGCGGCCCAGCAACGCTCGGCCCAGCTCGCCCCGCCCTCACTCCACTTCTGGCCCAGCAACCGGCCCGACTTGGTGCCCCCCCTCCTCCACTGACTGACTGACAGGCGGGCCCGCGTGCACTGTACATCCCCTACCTCGCGGCCCCGTCCAAGCCGAGCTCGGCGCAGCGCCGCTACCCCGGCCCAGGGCCCGAGCCGCCTCCGCACCCCCCTGTGGACCCGCCCGAAGCTGCCAGGAAGCTTCGCCCCGCTCTCCTTCCATCCTCGTCGCACCCCATAGATGGAAAGCCATCCCCTCCGCAAGGAAAGGCACCGCCGCCGCCGTGATCCTTGGCGTGCGAGCCACGCACCACCTCGGCGCCCTAGCCCCTCCCTCCTGGCCTTTATAAGCCGACACCCGAGACCTCGATGCCTCACCAAGCCTCCACCCGAGCCCCAGCGCTCTCCCTCTCGCCATTAGCGCCGCCGCTTCAAACCGAACGCCGAAGCTCGCCGCCGACGCCAATTGCTCGGTGCGAAGCCATCCAGTAGCTCCGCCCGGAGGTAACACAGCTGTCCACGCCGTCCAATTCCTCTGGTTCCCCTGAATCGAAGCTAAAACACCGCCGTTTTCCTTTTCCAGTGCCGCCGCCCCTCTCCGCCACCATTGCCGCTTGAACCGCCGCTGTGGTCGACGCCGGTCCAAGCCGAGGCTTTCCCGAGCTTCTCCACGCCAAGGTGAAGCTTCGCCGCTGGTTCTCGTCGTCAACCGAGGGCCGGAGCACCCTCGCCGACGAACCCCAACGTCCGCCGTCCGCCGGTCGTCGTCGGCACCCCACGTCACCGCCTCTCCCTCCACTTCTTCCACTCAGGTAGGCGTGGCTCGACCCCCTGATCATTTTGCACCCAAGAGCGCTCCAAACCGAGCCCACACCGAGCACTTCCCAACCTCGCCGGAGCTCTCCTCCGCCGCTCGCCGTCGTCACACACCACCGCCGAGCCATCGTCGATGAGATCCCCCTGTGTGGACTCGCCATCCTTCCCCGATCACGAAGGACCAAGTCTCGTAGCTTCTAGCGCCCTGTAGCCCGAGAACGATCCTACTCCGGCGAAGCGCCGCCGCCCCGCGCGACGCGCCGCCGCGTTCTGTGGACGCCGCCGGCGGCCATTTCCCCCACTCACCAGAGCCCTCCGATCTGGATCCAAGGGCCCAGATCCGCCCTGACCTCAGGTCAAAGCTGACCGTAACGGTCAGCGCTGGCCTTCTTTCAAAAGAGCCCCTCCACTTTCTAAAAACCAACCCGCCGTCCACCTCTGTTAAAAGATAATTCCAATCAGGTCCTGTTATTTATGGAAAACCCCCTGATCCTTTGAAAATTTGAACCCGCGGTCCTGTCAGTGGACTTTTACGTGTTAACCCTCGGGTTTTAACGCGTAATTACGTATAGGTCCTCGGTTTCTAGCAGATTAGTCCCTGAAACTTCAAAACCCCATAACTTTCTCGTTTTAGCTCCGATTTGCGTGATTTTCGCGCTCAGGAAGCATGTCCGTGCCCCGTAGCTCGAGTTCCCCTCCCCTTCGGTGGTATGAGAAGAGGATCTGTGTACCAGATATAGTGCAGATCAGGGATGCAATTCTCAGGGAAGCCCATGAATCGGCGTATTCGATACACCCATGTAGTACCAAGATGTACCAAGATATCAAAGAGAGATTTTGGTGGTACGGATTGAAGAGAGATGTGGCCACGTCAACCACATGGGTGTGGAAACCGCAGAAGGAGCAACGGATGTCGTTGTGGGTACGTTCCCTGTCAACTCGACTCTCGCAACTGTTTTGTTTGATACTGGAGCTTCGCATGCTTTCATATCTGCTGCTTTCGTGAAAAAGAACATGATGATCTTGCAACCTATGGGGAACCCCATGGTAGTTAGTTCACCTGGGGGAGAACAGCGTGCCACATTACGTTGCCCCTGTGTCACCATCACAATAAGGGGGGTAGACTTTGTGGTGAACCCAATAGTCCTAGAAACCCTTGGGTTTGACTTGATTCTGGGTATGAGCTGGTTAGCCAGATATGATGGGGTGATTCAATGTTCCAAGAGAACAGTGCAGCTGACAGCAAAGACTGGTGAGAAAGTGGAGTACCAAGCAGCTAGTCCCTTGGGACACAATCAGATCTACCAAGCCGAAGGTGTAGCACTGGAAGACATCAGAGTGGTGTGCGAATTCCCAGACGTGTTTCCAGATGAGTTACCAGGTATGCCCCCAGACCGCGAAGTTGAATTTGTTATTGATCTTAAGCCTGGTACTGCACCTATAGCTAAGAGGCCATATAGAATGGGAGTAAAAGAACTAGAGAAACTTAAGGAGGAATTAAGGGCGTTGTTAGCAAAAGGGTATATTCGTCCTAGTTCTTCCCCTTGGGGAGCACCGGTTTTGTTTGTGGATAAGAAAGATGGGACCCAGAGATTGTGTGTGGATTATCGAGCTTTGAATGAAGTGACCATCAAGAACAAGTATCCGCTGCCGAGGATTGATGATCTCTTCGACCAGTTGAAAGGAGCATGTGTGTTCTCTAAGATCGATCTCCGATCCGGTTACCATCAGATGAGGATACGAGTGACTGACATCCCCAAAACAGCCTTCACAACCCGATATGGTCTATATGAGTTCACTGTCATGTCTTTTGGTTTGACAAATGCACCGGCATACTTCATGTATTTGATGAACAGTGTGTTCATGGACTATCTTGACAAATTCGTAGTGGTGTTCATTGACGATATTTTGGTTTTCTCCAAGAATGAGGAAGAGCATGAAGAACATCTGAGGTTGGTGATGCAGAGACTTCGTGAGCATCAGTTGTATGCCAAGCTGAGCAAGTGTGAGTTTTGGTTGAAGGAAGTAGCATTCTTGGGACACGTACTGTCCAATGGTGGAGTGGCAGTTGATCCGAAGAAGGTTAGTGATGTGTTGAGTTGGAATCCGCCTAAGGATGTGAGTGAAATCAGAAGTTTCCTTGGAATGGCTGGATACTATCGGAGGTTTATTGAAGGATTCTCCAAGATTGCTAAACCTCTGACGGCGTTATTGGAGAAAAATGCCAAGTTTGTCTGGACTGAGGAGTGTCAAGCCAGCTTTGAGGAGTTGAAGAAGAGACTAACAACAGCCCCAGTGCTGGTTCTGCCCGATATAGCCAAGAGTTTCTCTATCTACTGCGATGCATCCCGTCTAGGACTGGGGTGTGTACTCATGCAGGAAGGCAGGGTAGTAGCTTATGCATCGAGGCAGTTGAGGAAACATGAGCAGAACTACCTGACACACGATCTGGAGTTAGCAGCTGTCATACATGCTTTGAAAATTTGGAGGCATTACTTGATTGGTCATAAGTGTGATATTTACACTGACCACAAGAGTCTCAAGTATGTGTTCACTCAGTCAGATCTGAATATGAGGCAACGTCGTTGGTTAGAGTTGATCAAGGACTACGACCTGGAGATTCATTATCATCCAGGGAAGGCCAACTTGGTGGCAGATGCTCTGAGTAGAAGGAGTTACGTGCATAAGATCACGGGTCATTGCTTACCGGAAGAACTTAGTGCAGAGTTCGAAAGGATGAGTCTGGGATTTGTGACTAGCGTCACCGAGATGGCAGTAGAACCGACCTTGGAACAAGAGATCCGAAAAGGACAGCTCACGGATGAAAAGATCAAGGAGATCGTGGAACTGGTGGCATTAGGAAAAGCCCCTGGTTTTCGAGTGGATGACCAAGGGACATTGTGGTATGAGAAGCGGATCTGTGTACCAGATGTAGTGCAAATCAGAGATGCAATTCTCAGGGAAGCCCATGAATCGGCATATTCAATACACCCAGGTAGTACCAAGATGTACCAGGACATCAAGGAAAGATTCTGGTGGTATGGATTGAAGCGTGATGTGGCAACTCACGTGGCTCTATGTGACACATGTCAGAGAGTCAAGGCTGAACATCAGAGGCCAGCAGGTTTGCTCCAGCCTTTGAAGATACCTGAATGGAAGTGGGAAGAAGTTGGTATGGACTTCATCACTGGTCTGCCTCGCACTCAGAGAGGATTTGACTCCATTTGGGTGATAGTGGACCGCTTGACCAAGGTGGCTCATTTCCTTCCAGTGAAGACCACTTACTCAGGTGCCAGATTGGCAGAGCTGTACATGGAGAGAATTGTATGCTTGCATGGAGTGCCAAAGCGCATAGTGTCTGATCGTGGTACTCAGTTCACATCGCACTTCTGGCAGAAGCTACATGAGTCGATGGACACTAAGCTGCATTTCAGTTCAGCTTACCACCCTCAGACTGATGGCCAGACAGAGCGGACCAATCAGATCTTGGAGGACATGTTGAGAGCATGTGCATTGCAGTATGGTGTCAGCTGGGACAAGAGTCTGTGTTATGCAGAGTTCTCTTACAACAACAGCTATCAGAAGAGTCTGCAGATGTCACCATTTGAGGCTTTGTATGGTAGAAAGTGCAGGACACCACTGTTCTGGAGTCAGACGGGGGAGAGTCAAGTTTTCGGACCTGACATACTCAAGTGGGCAGAGGAACAAGTGCAAGTGATCAGACAGAATTTGCAGAGGGCACAGTCTAGGCAGAAGAGCTATGCCGATGTCAGAAGGAGGGATCTCTTGAAGAAGAAGGAGTTCCTGGCACTGAAGCAGGAAGGGATGAGTGTCACCGCTTACCGTGACAAGTTCATCGAGTTGGCCCGTTACGCTCCCGAGGACGTGGACACCGACAAGAAGAAGCAGACCCGGTTCCGTGATGGTTTGCAGGATGCTCTACAGTACCAGCTGATATGCAACAAGTTCCCCAACTTTCAGGAACTGGTGGACGGCGCCTTGATGCTGGAGCACAAGCGCCGTGAGATCGAAGAGAAGAAGAGGAAATTCCAGGGCCAGCAGACTGGGAGCAGCAGCCGTCCTCGCTTTGCTCCTCCACAGGGGAATCAACAGATGGGCAGCCAGCAGCGCTTCCAGGGTCAGTCCAGCTTGCTGAACCGCAATCAGTTTCAGCAGCACCCCCAGTACCAGCAGCG
>OAMR01000118.1:2034001-2046001 GCA_900205405.1 Echinochloa crus-galli
AGGTGTGCCCTCTGAGCCGTCAAATGAAGGCTATCTACGACAACATATGCTACCTCAAGTACACCGATTATGGGTTTTTCTCAGTGGCCGACCTGTTCGGCATGATCCTCGTTCATAAAATCTAAGACATAAATGGATGGTGGATATATTGTTCTCGTCACTTCGGCGTGCTCTGGTAGTAGTCAATTGTTCCAGACAGGATGAATGAAGATGGACGCCAGAAAGTAGTCGTTCAAGTCAAGGAAGAAGGCCGCCGGGAAATAGTCGTGGGAGCGAGCAGTCGTGTAGACGTACACTCCCCAAAAATCTTATCGCCTGTCAATCCCGAGCAGGATCACTATGCGGGGAGGTTTGGAGGAATTAGCTCATGTAAGTAGTGTGCGCGCAAATCTCGCGTTGGGAATACAAGAGAGTAGCAAAAGAGTGAGGAAGAGAGTGAGAGGAGTATCAGAAAAGTGCAATTGTCAGGGAGGAGAAGGCTCCTTATATAGGCTCCTTATGATGGTCATTTTAGAGCAAAGTTATCAGATTTTGGAGAGGCCTAGCACATCCTAAATGGTAAATCAGAATTGGTGACAGACAGAGTTCATAGAGCATTTAAGTACCTCGATCCAAAGTATGCCTTTATAATATGGCAACAAAGAAGATCGATGTTTACAGTTTGGGTGTAGCTCTTTTAGAATTATGAGCTACATATAAGAAACCAAAATCCTATTATACCAAGAATGTATAATCATCACAAAATGTACGGGGATGCTTAGGGGGGCTCCATGGATAGGTACGGGAGCACATGTCCTCAACTCCGCGGGCCGCCACCACCGGTAGCCACACGAGAGGCCATCCCCTAGGGATTTGGCCAAACTAGTTGAGGAAAGGAAGGCGGCGGCGCCGCAGATCTGAGAGGTCGGCGACCACGCCGAGCTTTCCCGGAGAAGATGGGGGAGGAACTGCAGTCCGGATCCGAGCGCCGGCCATCCGAACCGCCTCACGCCGGCGCGCCAAAGGACCATGACGCGCCGCCATCACCTGGCCGCCGAGCATCGTCCCCCGCCCTGGACCGGCGCCCGCGACCAGATCCGGGCGTAAGAGCCCCGCCGTCGCCGTCCTAGAGGCCGGCCGGACTTCCGGCGGACCTCTCCGGCGACGGCGAGGGTTGGAGGAGGAGGGAGAGGGTGGCGGCGGCTAGGGTTGGAGGAGGAGGAGGAGGGTTGGAGGGCGGCGGCTGTCAACCAAGAAGATAGAGGCGCGACAAACTTGGTTAGGCTGTCTGCACCCTAGGAAACGTTATTAGGATGGTAATAGTTACTTTTCAGAATTGTACGATTCAATGTAAGAAATGGCATGCATTCAGAGCGCTTTGTGCTTGCTCTTCACGGGTACAGATATGAAAATTGCCAGCTGCCCACATCCTCCCCATCCAAAAAACGGCGAGCTCTCATAGCTCATGCTCTTTGGAGAAGATGCTAATAACATAGGAACAAGGAACACAGAGCACTAGTACACAGAGAGACTATTCGGTGCTGCACACCAGCACCAGCCACTTGCACTTTTCTTTTCTTTTCTTTTTTCTTGAATATGCAGGAGATCTGCACATCTTTGTATTAAAGAAAGATAGAATCAATTTATATGGCGTACATGTTGTGCGGAGAGATGAACAACCAGCCCGGGACATGGCCACGGGAATTCTACATGACTGCCCGCTATGTAGACGACCTAGTTCCACGGCACCCGCTGAGATCCACAGCTGCGCTTCATTGGCGATCTTGATGACCAAACCTTGTGGACTGCAGGACTCACCGCGAAACACTCTAGCATTGCGCTCCTTCCATTCCTGCCAGGATGCCAATACGAAGAGGCTGTCAAAACCCTTCCGTTTACGTGCAGTCAGTGAGGCCCTCAATCTCTTCCACAATTGATGGATGGAGCAGCTTCCATGTGGCAGCTGGGACACCTCCAGATGCTGTAATAGCAGCCAAATCTGCTTAGTGTAGGAACAATCAATAAAAAGATGGCCACTACGCTCATACTTACACTAACTTCATGCATAATTTGGCCACTACGCCATATTGCACTCACATGCACACTAATACAACTCAGACACTACGTGACTCTATGAAATATGACCAGCAAAGTAAGAAACAAGATTAGCTCTAACAGCTCCTTCCCAGCGATCCCCTCGCTCTAACCTGCCTGCATCTCCCCTTCAAATACAAGCATCGCGGAGGTATTAATCATGTCCTGCTACCCCTTTACATGTAGATTGGTGAATGTCTCTCAGTAAATCGCATCGTTCCCCTAATTTCTGCATGGAAGACACAAAGACGCCATCATCATTCACCTCGTAAACCATAAGTAAGTGATTGCTCACTCTGTAAATAGAACGTAGCTGTATGTACCCCGCCTCGGAGGAGTTTGAGCCGCACATGCGCTACGGCACCAGCTCCACGCTTTGTGCTTGCTTTTCACGGGTACAGATACGAAAATTGCCAGCTGCCCATCCTCCCCATCCAAAAAACGGCGAGCTCTCATAGCTCATGCTCTTTGGAGAAGATCCTAATAACATAGGAACACAGGAACACAGAGCACTAGCACACACAGAGACTATTCGGTGCTGCACAACAGCACCAGCACTTGCACTTTTCCTTCTTTTTTTTCTCAAATACGCAGGAGATCTGCGCATCTTTATATTAAAGAAGGGTAGAATTCAATTTACATGGCGCACACGTTGCGCGGAGAGATGAACAACCAGCCCGGGACATGACAGCGGGAATTCTACGTGACTACTTGCTATATAGACAACTTAGTTCCACGGCACCCGCAGAGATCCACAGCTGCGCTTCATTGGCGATCTTGATGACCAAACCTTGTGGGCTGCAGGACTCGCCGCGAAACACTCTAGCATTGCGCTCCTTCCATTCCTGCCAGGTTACCAATGCGAAGAGGCTGTCAAAACCCTTCCGTTTGCGTGCAGTCAGTGAGGCCCTCGATCTCTTCCACCATTGATGGATGGAGCAGCTTCCTTGTGGCAGATGGGACACCTCCAGATGTTGTAATAGCAGCCACCAGATCTGCTTAGTGTAGGAACAATCAATGAAAAGATGGTCACTGGTCTTGGGCTCCTGATCACATAGAACACAGTTGCCGTGAGCGTCTAGATAATGACGATGACGTCTGTCCGCAGTCCGGTGCCTGTTCCGGAATACCAGCCAGAGGAACAGCTTCACTGCACTTTTCTTTTCACTTCACCATATACCAACACAAATGATGATTACAAATAAATAAACACTCGCACGCACAGGCTACACCACGTCTTGCCGCCCAACCCGGCAAGCATCTCTCGTGGTTTATCCTCTAATCACCTGTCCTACATGCAAGTTACATCTCCTTGCATGTAGAGCACAGCTAACTAGTACGCGCAAGAGCTATCCGATCCACTCTTCCTGCTATGACTCATTCACGTGGCTTGACCACATCTCCAAGCCAACGTGCACCTGCATAGACTTCTCTGAACAAACTAACTCACACATGCACCTATTGATTGCTCCTAAACACTCGCATGACTTGACCCAGCACCTGGCCACACACCTCCGAGAAGGCTGATCCAACAGCTCATACTTACACTAACTTCATGCATAATTTGGCCACTACGCCATATTGCACTCACATGCACACTAATACAACTCAGACACTACGTGACTCTATGAAATATGACCAGCAAAGTAAGCAACAAGATTAGCTCGATCTAACAGCTCCTTCCCAGCGATCCCCTCGCTCTAACCTGCCTGCATCTCCCCTTCAAATACAAGCATATCGCTGAGGTATTAATCATGTCCTGCTTCCCCTTTACATGTAGATTGGTGAATGTCTCTCAGTAAATCACATCGTTCCCCTAATTTCTGCATGGAAGCCACAAAGACGCCATCATCATAAACCTCGTAAACCATAAGTAAGTTTAACAAGTGATTGCTCACTCTGTAAATAGAACGTGTAGCTGTATGTGCCCTGCCTCGGAGGAGTTTGAGCCGCGCATGCGCTACGGCACCAGCTCCGTATAAGCATCACCAATCAGATTAAACCTGTCCCAACGAATCTTTTCGGATCCATATAATAAACCAGGAGAAATCTTGTTGCAATTGACGAACAGCACGCCCTATGAGGCACCACTATGAGTGCATCGTTGAGCCACTCGTTGCACATGCGCTGTGAGGGAGCAGCTGTTAGAAATCGAGGCATTTTTGTGTATTTTAATTCTAAAAATTAACAGTAACTTAAAGGTAACAGTTATCTTGTGATAGCAGAGCATGTGTAGGTATTCATGTTAATTCTCCTAACTAACACGAACAATAAGAGAAAATAACACAATGGGTTTAGAATGTACCCATATACGGGACCAGTACCGGAGGCACCGGGTGCGCCGTCACCAGCTGGAGAACTGGTGTTAACCATACTCAACTGGCCTTGTTCGAAGTAATCGATCTTAGGCGGTGCAGTGACCAGTTGATCCAGTGGAGTCCCTCGAACGGCCTTCTGGAAGTAGACGTTCGGAGCCTCTGGGAAGTAGTTGTTCACTTGGTGACGATGAACCTCGGGAAATAGTCGTTCGCTTGATGAAGATGGACGCCAGAAAGTAGTCGTTCAAGTCAAGGAAGAAGGCCGCCGGGAAATAGTCGTGGGAGCGAGCAGTCGTGTAGACGTACACTCCCCAAAAATCTTATCGCCTGTCAATCCCGAGCAGGATCACTATGCGGGGAGGTTTGGAGGAATTAGCTCATGTAAGTAGTGTGCGCGCAAATCTCGCGTTGGGAATACAAGAGAGTAGCAAAAGAGTGAGGAAGAGAGTGAGAGGAGTATCAGAAAAGTGCAATTGTCAGGGAGGAGAAGGCTCCTTATATAGGCTCCTTATGATGGTCATTTTAGAGCAAAGTTATCAGATTTTGGAGAGGCCTAGCACATCCTAAATGGTAAATCAGAATTGGTGACAGACAGAGTTCATAGAGCATTTAAGTACCTCGATCCAAAGTATGCCTTTATAATATGGCAACAAAGAAGATCGATGTTTACAGTTTGGGTGTAGCTCTTTTAGAATTATGAGCTACATATAAGAAACCAAAATAAGAGCCCGCCGTCGCCGTCCTAGAGGCCGGCCGGACTTCCGGCGGACCTCTCCGGCGACGGCGAGGGTTGGAGGAGGAGGGAGAGGGTGGTGGCGGCTAGGGTTGGAGGAGGAGGAGGAGGGTTGGAGGGCGGCGGCTGTCAACCAAGAAGATAGAGGCGCGACAAACTTGGTTAGGCTGTCTGCACCCTAGGAAACGTTATAGGATGGTAATAGTTACTTTTCAGAATTGTACGATTCAATGTAAGAAATGGCATGCATTCAGAGCGCTTTGTGCTTGCTCTTCACGGGTACAGATATGAAAATTGCCAGCTGCCCACATCCTCCCCATCCAAAAAACGGCGAGCTCTCATAGCTCATGCTCTTTGGAGAAGATGCTAATAACATAGGAACAAGGAACACAGAGCACTAGTACACAGAGAGACTATTCGGTGCTGCACACCAGCACCAGCCACTTGCACTTTTCTTTCTTTTCTTTTTTCTTGAATATGCAGGAGATCTGCACATCTTTGTATTAAAGAAAGATAGAATCAATTTATATGGCGTACATGTTGTGCGGAGAGATGAACAACCAGCCCGGGACATGGCCACGGGAATTCTACATGACTGCCCGCTATGTAGACGACCTAGTTCCACGGCACCCGCTGAGATCCACAGCTGCGCTTCATTGGCGATCTTGATGACCAAACCTTGTGGACTGCAGGACTCACCGCGAAACACTCTAGCATTGCGCTCCTTCCATTCCTGCCAGGATGCCAATACGAAGAGGCTGTCAAAACCCTTCCGTTTACGTGCAGTCAGTGAGGCCCTCAATCTCTTCCACAATTGATGGATGGAGCAGCTTCCATGTGGCAGCTGGGACACCTCCAGATGCTGTAATAGCAGCCAAATCTGCTTAGTGTAGGAACAATCAATAAAAAGATGGCCACTACGCTCATACTTACACTAACTTCATGCATAATTTGGCCACTACGCCATATTGCACTCACATGCACACTAATACAACTCAGACACTACGTGACTCTATGAAATATGACCAGCAAAGTAAGAAACAAGATTAGCTCTAACAGCTCCTTCCCAGCGATCCCCTCGCTCTAACCTGCCTGCATCTCCCCTTCAAATACAAGCATATCGCTGAGGTATTAATCATGTCCTGCTTCCCCTTTACATGTAGATTGGTGAATGTCTCTCAGTAAATCACATCGTTCCCCTAATTTCTGCATGGAAGCCACAAAGACGCCATCATCATAAACCTCGTAAACCATAAGTAAGTTTAACAAGTGATTGCTCACTCTGTAAATAGAACGTGTAGCTGTATGTGCCCTGCCTCGGAGGAGTTTGAGCCGCGCATGCGCTACGGCACCAGCTCCGTATAAGCATCACCAATCAGATTAAACCTGTCCCAACGAATCTTTTCGGATCCATATAATAAACCAGGAGAAATCTTGTTGCAATTGACGAACAGCCCGCCCTATGAGGCACCACTATGAGTGCATCGTTGAGCCACTCGTTGCACATGCGCTGTGAGGGAGCATCTGTTAGAAATCGAGGCATTTTTGTGTATTTTAATTCTAAAAATTAATAATAACTTTATGATAACAGTTAGTGATCTTGTGATAGCAGAGCATATGAGCTACATATAAGAAACCAAAATCCTATTATACCAAGAATGTATAATCATCACAAAATGTACGGGGATGCTTAGGGGGCTCCATGGATAGGTACGGGAGCACATGTCCTCAACTCCGCGGGCCGCCACCACCGGTAGCCACACGAGAGGCCATCCCCTAGGGATTTGGCCAAACTAGTTGAGGAAAGGAAGGCGGCGGCGCCGCAGATCTGAGAGGTCGGCGACCACGCCGAGCTTTCCCGGAGAAGATGGGGGAGGAACTGCAGTCCGGATCCGAGCGCCGGCCATCCGAACCACCTCACGCCGGCGCGCCAAAGGACCATGACGCGCCGCCATCACCTGGCCGCCGAGCATCGTCCCCCGCCCTGGACCGGCGCCCGCGACCAGATCCGGGCGTAAGAGCCCCGCCGTCGCCGTCCTAGAGGCCGGCCGGACTTCCGGCGGACCTCTCCGGCGACGGCGAGGGTTGGAGGAGGAGGGAGAGGGTGGTGGCGGCTAGGGTTGGAGGAGGAGGAGGAGGGTTGGAGGGCGGCGGCTGTCAACCAAGAAGATAGAGGCGCGACAAACTTGGTTAGGCTGTCTGCACCCTAGGAAACGTTATTAGGATGGTAATAGTTACTTTTCAGAATTGTACGATTCAATGTAAGAAATGGCATGCATTCAGAGCGCTTTGTGCTTGCTCTTCACGGGTACAGATATGAAAATTGCCAGCTGCCCACATCCTCCCCATCCAAAAAACGGCGAGCTCTCATAGCTCATGCTCTTTGGAGAAGATGCTAATAACATAGGAACAAGGAACACAGAGCACTAGTACACAGAGAGACTATTCGGTGCTGCACACCAGCACCAGCCACTTGCACTTTTCTTTTCTTTTCTTTTTTCTTGAATATGCAGGAGATCTGCACATCTTTGTATTAAAGAAAGATAGAATCAATTTATATGGCGTACATGTTGTGCGGAGAGATGAACAACCAGCCCGGGACATGGCCACGGGAATTCTACATGACTGCCCGCTATGTAGACGACCTAGTTCCACGGCACCCGCTGAGATCCACAGCTGCGCTTCATTGGCGATCTTGATGACCAAACCTTGTGGACTGCAGGACTCACCGCGAAACACTCTAGCATTGCGCTCCTTCCATTCCTGCCAGGATGCCAATACGAAGAGGCTGTCAAAACCCCCCAGCGATCCCCTCGCTCTAACCTGCCTGCATCTCCCCTTCAAATACAAGCATCGCGGAGGTATTAATCATGTCCTGCTACCCCTTTACATGTAGATTGGTGAATGTCTCTCAGTAAATCGCATCGTTCCCCTAATTTCTGCATGGAAGACACAAAGACGCCATCATCATTCACCTCGTAAACCATAAGTAAGTGATTGCTCACTCTGTAAATAGAACGTGTAGCTGTATGTGCCCTGCCTCGGAGGAGTTTGAGCCGCGCATGCGCTACGGCACCAGCTCCGTATAAGCATCACCAATCAGATTAAACCTGTCCCAACGAATCTTTTCGGATCCATATAATAAACCAGGAGAAATCTTGTTGCAATTGACGAACAGCACGCCCTATGAGGCACCACTTGTGCATCGTTGAGCCACTCGGTTGCATATGCGCGGTGAGGGAGCATCTGTTAGAAATCGAGGCATTTTTGTGTATTTTAATTCTAAAAATTAATAATAACTTTATGATAACAGTTAGTGATCTTGTGATAGCAGAGCATGTGTAGGTGTTCATGTTAATTCTCCTAACTAACATGAACAATAAGAGAAAACAACACAATGGGTTTACAATGTACCCATATATGGGACCAGTACCGGAGGCACCGGGTGCGCAGTCACCATCTGGAGAACTGGTGTTAACCATACTCAACTGGCCTTGTTCGAAGTAATCGATCTTAGGTGGTGCAGTGACGAGTTGATCCAGTGAAGTCCCTCAAACGGCCTTCTGGAAGTAGACGTTCAGAGCCTCTGGGAAGTAGTCGTTCACTTGGTGAAGATGAACCTCGGGAAGTAGTCGTTTGCTTGATGAAGACGGACGCCAGAAAGTAGTCGTTCAAGTCAAGGAAGAAGGCCGCCGGGAAATAGTCGTGGGAGCGAGCAGTAGCGTAGACGTACACTTATCGCTTGTCTATCCAGAGCAGGATCACTATGGGGGGAGGTTTGGAGGAATTAGCTAATGTAAGTAGTGTGCGCGCAAATCTCGCGTTGGTAAAGAGTAGCAAAAGAGTGAGGAAGAGAGTGAGAGGAGTATCAGAAAAGTCTGAGAGTGCAATTGTCAGGGAGGAGAAGGCTCCTTATATAGGCGCATAGCAGGAGAGGGGGGGTGAACCTGGACAGTGCTCAGCCAGCAATACCCTTGAATTCACATTAAACGTTAGTTACTGGTCCTGTGAATACTGGCTCTGAATATGGCAGAACCTTCTTCTTGATGGTCATTTAAGAGCAAAGTTATCAGATTTTGGAGAGGCCTAGCACATCCTAAATGGTAAATCAGAATTGGTGACAGACAGATTCATAGAGCATTTAAGTACCTCGATCCAAAGTATGCCTTTATAATATGGCAACAAAGAAGATCGATGTTTACAGTTTTGGTGTAGCTCTTTTAGAATTATGAGCTAGATATAAGAAACCAAAATCCAATTATGCCAAGAATGTATAATCATCACAAAATGTACGGGGACGCTTAGGGGGGCTCCATGTATAGGTACGGGAGCACATGCCCCCCTGCCTCCCATTGGATCCACTATTCATTCTCAACAACCATGACGCCTCCTCGCTTTTTCATCCTCCTTCTCGTACTGTTTGGCGTCCCCGCTGCTGACACCACTATTCATGACAACTGCTCGAGCAGCAGTGGGAATTACACAGTTCCGAGCAAGTTCGACAACATTCTTGGCAAGCTCCTCTCCAGCATCGCTGCAACGGCGATCAAGAATGCGGGCTACAACTACACCATGGCTGGTGAATCACCGTATGCCGTGTTCTCCATGGTGATGTGTTATGCCGACGCCAGCTGGGCGCGGTGTGAGTGATGCCTCCGAGAAGCTGCCGCGGTAGCGTAGCAGGTGTGCCCTCTGAGCCGTCAAATGAAGGCTATCTACGACAACACATGCTACCTCAAGTGCACCGATTATGGGTTTTTCTCAGTGTCCGACCAGTACGGCATAAACAATTACTTAGCAAGTATAGCATGGGTATGACCCCTTGACGACGCGCAAGATATTTTACTCCTCCGATTCGCTCCGACGACGGAAATATCCAATAAAATGCATGATCTATATATATATGTCTTCCAGTATAATATAATACTATATGAGTATATGGGAATCGATATATGATAAATTTGATGAGGTTGAGTATATAATATATAATATTTATATAACCAGCTAGCTGTTGCAACCGTCTTCATGTTGCACGCACAACCGTGCTAGTGATGGACGGAGCCGGTTGCCTGTTGCTCTCACACACAGCCACAACAATCAACTCCATCGCCGGGCTAGCTAGTTGTGAATGAATTGAACCAAAGATGCCCATAAAGCCATAATAGCATATTATCTTCCAACAATTGAGTTACTCTGTCCGGCCAAAATTTGTCAAAGGAACTGCAGCCGTGTGCCGGACGTGCTGCTTGTGTGGCCCCCTGGGACCCACGTAGCCATAGAGGAGGAGGACATGACACCGGACGCCCCATGACGCGAGCCATGATGTCATGCTAGGCACGTCGGTTCAGATCCTACGACATTTGTTACATTACTTTCTAGCTGTGGTACGGTACATTTATGTTTTCAGCTAGTATACAAACTAATTCCGATGATTTGATACGTGTCGGGAAGGATATAATGTGAGCCATTTTTTCACTGCCATGAGCTCGTTTGCTGCATGACATTGACTTCCTGCTCAACACGCAACCATTTTTTTTAAATATAAATCACGTGACAGCCTCCAGTCGAGAGAAACCAAAAAAAAATTATATGCGCCAGGCCAGGATGTATGTGACAGTGACCGGCTGTGTGTCAACACGCAACTCATTTCGCAGGCAAGACTTTCGAGACGCGGGACCCGCGGACCGGCGACGTGCTGGCCCACATCGCTGAGGCCGACAAGGCTGACGTGGACCTCGCGGTCAAGGCCGCCCGCGACGCCTTCGAGCACGGCAAGTGGCCCCGCATGTCAGGCTATGTAAGTCAGTCCTCCTTCTCGTACTGTTTGGCGTCCCCGCTGCTGACACCACTATTCATGACAACTGCTCGAGCAGCAGTGGGAATTACACAGTTCCGAGCAAGTTCGACAACATTCTTGGCAAGCTCCTCTCCAGCATCGCTGCAACGGCGATCAAGAATGCGGGCTACAACTACACCATGGCTGGTGAATCACCGTATGCCGTGTTCTCCATGGTGATGTGTTATGCCGACGCCAGCTGGGCGCGGTGTGAGTGATGCCTCCGAGAAGCTGCCGCGGTAGCGTAGCAGGTGTGCCCTCTGAGCCGTCAAATGAAGGCTATCTACGACAACACATGCTACCTGAAGTACACCGATTATGGGTTTTTCTCGGTGTCCGACCTGTCCGGCACGATCCTCATTCAGAAAGGTGATGAGGTCATTGATTCATTGGCCTTGAACTCCTCCCTGTGGAGCTTGGTCTCGATGTTGGCCGCAAAGGCCGCCATGTCCAACCGAATGGTGGCATAAGGTAGCTTGGCATATACAGATTCATCGGGACACAATTAAGGGCGGGATGGTGATTTCCGCTCCAAATGTTAATCTCGCTCACGCTATGCATCTTCCTCATGTGGATGTATCCCACGGTTCCAGAGGCCTGCGGATCACGGTTATTCCCCCATGAAGGCAACGCTTGCGACGACCGTGGATCATAGAACATTTAACTATCTCGATTCAGAGTATGCCTTTAAAAATATGGCAACAAAGAATATCGATGTGTTATGCCGACGCCAGCTGGGCGCGGTGTGAGCGTTGCCTCCGAGATGCTGCCGCGGAGCGCAGCAGGTGTGCCCTCTGATCCGTCAAATGAAGGCTATCTACGACAACACATGCTACCTCAAGTACACCGATTATTTGTTTTTCTCGGTGGCCGACCTGTTCGGCACGATCCTCGTTCAGAAAATCAATGGTGGATATATTGATGTGTTCTCGTCACTGCGGCGTGTTCCGGTAGTAGTCAATTGTTCCGGACAAGATGATCCGACGCTGGCCGTCGATGATGACGGCGCGGTCGTCGTAGGTGACGGTGGTTGCGCCCGC
>OAMR01000118.1:2049659-2072707 GCA_900205405.1 Echinochloa crus-galli
GGTTCCAGAGGCCTGCGGATCACGGTTATTCCCCCATGAAGGCAACGCTTGCGACGACCGTGGATCATAGAACATTTAACTATCTCGATTCAGAGTATGCCTTTAAAAATATGGCAACAAAGAATATCGATGTGTTATGCCGACGCCAGCTGGGCGCGGTGTGAGCGTTGCCTCCGAGATGCTGCCGCGGAGCGCAGCAGGTGTGCCCTCTGATCCGTCAAATGAAGGCTATCTACGACAACACATGCTACCTCAAGTACACCGATTATTTGTTTTTCTCGGTGGCCGACCTGTTCGGCACGATCCTCGTTCAGAAAATCAATGGTGGATATATTGATGTGTTCTCGTCACTGCGGCGTGTTCCGGTAGTAGTCAATTGTTCCGGACAAGATGATCCGACGCTGGCCGTCGATGATGACGGCGCGGTCGTCGTAGGTGACGGTGGTTGCGCCCGCCGCGCCCGCAGCGGCGAGCACGAGGAGGGGTAGCACATGCGCCATGAACAAATAACTGAGAGGCCCTACTGCTTTAGAGAAAGGAAGCCGCCTTATATTTATATAAGGCGAGGAATCATCACCGGCTCTCAAGTCCCAATCCCATGCACATCACTGCTCAGACTGAGAAACTGCCAACCTGTCATGTCGTGCTAAAATGAGCACTGATATCCTGATAATTAATAGTGCGGTTGACATCATGGCATGCCGTCCAACATGCATTGATGGAGATATATAAGATTTTGGGGGCAGTACAAAGTTTTGAGGGGTCATCATGAATAAATTTGCACGCAAAATGTACGGGGGGCTTAGGGGTCTCCATGGATAGGTACGGGAGCACATGCCCCCCTGCCCCATGTTGGATCCACTATTTTCTCAACAACCATGACGCCTCCTCGCTTTTTCATCCTCCTCCTACTGCTAAATTACACAATTCAGTGTGATTTTGCCAACCTAATACTTAACACTCTTTCTCCATCATTACGGTGGGTGTTGGGGTCAATGAAATAAGTAGCAAGCAACCCTACATACCTAAGAAGAGGTCTGCCTTGTAGTTCTTAGTTGTCAGCGCCAGCTGTGCAGAGGTGTACACCTGGAGGTGAGCCACCTCCAGAACTCTTCCCTCCAGGGCGTTCTCGACCTCGGACGAGGAGCTGAGGGTGGCACGATACTAACATGGGATGTGGAGGGCAGCATGTCGGACGGGGAGGGCCTCGCGTTCCTAACGCCGTATGCTGTGGTGTAAAAAAAGCGAGAAAAATATTAGAAACCGCAAGCTCGTATTATCCTTCACAGCTACAGTCTCAACACGCAACTCATTTTGCAGGCAAGACTTTCGAGACGCGGGACCCGCGGACCAGCGTCGTGCTGGCCCACATCGCTGAGGCTGACAAGGCTGACGTGGACCTCGCGGTCAAGACCGCCTGCGACGCCTTCGAGCACGGCAAGTGGCCCCGCATGTCAGGCTATGTAAGTCAGCCAATCAACTTCAACTCATTGCCTGGCCGTCGATGATGACGGCGCGGTCGTCGTAGGTGACGGTGGTTGCGCCCGCAGCGCCCGCAGCTGCGAGCACGAGGAGGAGGGGTAGCACGTGCGCCATGAACAAATAACTGAGAGGCCCTACTGCTTTAGAGAAAGGAAGCCACCTTATATTTATATAAGGCGAGGGATCATCACTGGCTCTCAAGTCCCAATCCCATGCACATCGCTACTCAGACTGAGAGACTGCCAACCTGTCATGTTGTGCTAAAACGAGCACTGATATCCTGATAATTAATAGTGCGGCTGACATCCTGACGTGCCGTCCAACATGCATTGATGGAGATATATAAGATTTTGGGGCAGTACTAAGTTTTGAGGGGTCATCATGAATAAATTTGCACGCAAAATGTACGGGGGCTTAGGGGGCTCCATGGATAGGTACGGGAGCACATGCCCCCCTGCCCCATGTTGGATCCACTATTTTCTCAACAACCATGACGCCTCCTCGCTTTTTCATCCTCCTCCTACTGCTAAATTACACAATTCAGTGTGATTTTGCCAACCTAATACTTAACACTCTTTCTCCATCATTACGGTGGGTGTTGGGGTCAATGAAATAAGTAGCAAGCAACCCTACATACCTAAGAAGAGGTCTGCCTTGTAGTTCTTGGTTGTCAGCGCCAGCTGTGCAGAGGTGTACACCTGGAGGTGAGCTACCTCCAGAACTCTTCCCTCCTGGGCGTTCCCGACCTCGGACGGGGAGCTGAGGGTGGCACGATACTAACATGGGACATGGAGGGCAGCATGTCGGACGGGGAGGGCCTCGCGTTTCTAACGCCGGATGCTGTGGTAAAAAAGCGAGAAAAATATTAGAAACCGCAAGCTCGTATTATCCTTCACAGCTACAGCCACAGAACCAAAAAACCACAGAACCTACCAAACCTACTTGGCAGCAGGCCTAGGCAGTTCCCCATCGTCTGATTGATGGGTCTGCGGCGTCCTTTGATTCCAGCAAGCAAGGTTTTGTACCCGGGATAGACACGAGACCTTACCACCGAGCACACCACTATTTCCTTTTAAAATAGACAAATATAATAGTTTAAAGTAGTCTTATATAGTTGTATATATAGCTCCAGTGGGGCTCTACTTATCTGCGAGCACTATATGAAAGAAAACATCGAGCGTGCCTAGGACAGGTCGCTTCACGTGGCCGACAATGGGTGGAATAATCCGTGTTGGTGAATACTCTGGATCTAGTTGCCATTTCTGTGTAACTGTACTATAGTCTACTACTTTGTGTATAGTGCTGTGACTCTGGGTGTGGAGGCCTTCTCTAGAGGTTGAAGCGTGGACTAGATAAGAGTAAGGTTAATAATATAGACAAGTGCTTGTCTATTAGACAAAACATAAGAGCCAAGTCATACAATAGTGGTCTATTACTTGTCTATACATTACTAACTTTTTACCATTTATTATCTTCTCTTTCCTATTCACCCTCACATCCTCTCTCATCTGGTCCCACATCTGCATAAGAGCATGTGCTTAGCTTGTTGCTTGCATAAGAGCCAAGCTCTCTTCTCTCTCTCCTCCTTTTTCTCTTCCACATCAGTAATAACATTAATTAGTTTGGCTATAAGCCCATTGTTGTACTTGCTCTAAGAGTTTGAGGCCATGAGGGCAGCCCCAATGGCTGGCGACATCGCAAGCAAAAATAATAGTTTATTCAATGAACAGCAGCAAAATCATCTCTCACTTCACTCTTAGCCCATCTCGTACGGTTTTCGGTGGCACTCCCTCTCACAGCTATGCTTTGCGACAATATATTATATATGGAAGACAGAGAGACGCACAGCTATTGGTTCAGCTCTCCTTTTCTATCTGGGCTGTTTTAGTTTCAAACTTTCACCCTAAAATTTTACTATGCAAAAAGTCCCATCACATAACATCAAATCTATCTCTTCCTCATCGGTGGCAGAAAGATGAAGAAGAAAGACGCAAGAAGGAAGAAGAAGATTGTGCTCGATCCAACCTACAGAAATGTTGGTCTTTGTTCTTTGGGCGAGTGTTTTCAGCCTGTTTGCTGAGCGTATGCCTGTGCGGCCTTCTAGTTACTTTTTTACACAGGTTCGGAATTGAGAATTGGAGCTATTTAGTGTACGAGTATATTGAGAGTGCTTGTAACTTGATGATGTACTCAACTTTGATATAATACAATTCTTCCTTTGATCTCAAAAAAAACATCAAATCTCTCTCCTCGTACATGGAGCATTAAATATAGATAAATAAAAAAACTAATTGCATAGTTTTGATGTACACGACGAGACTAATCTTTTGAGCCTAGTTAGATCATGATAGGATAATGTTTACCACAAATAAATGAAAAAGTGCTACAGTGCGCTATAGTATTTGATGTAACTTTTTTAGCAACTTTTCGCCGGAACTAAACGCATCCCAAACTCTCTCTCCTCTGTAACTGCTAACGACTTCTCCATCCAGAACACCCTGATGTGTCATCTCCACGTATACACAGAAAGACAGCGCAGCTACTGGTTCAGCTCTTGGCACTTTTCTCAAAGAGTCCATGGGACCCACGCGTAAGATCTTTTTTAACCCCGTACCGATCGCTTTCTTTTGCTGTTGGCTCCGTCCTCTTCGCTGGTGGGCCAAGTACCGCCTCACCAGAGGCGCCGCCAGCCTCGTCCAGTTCTTGGGGCGAGACCGAGGCCCCTCTCTCCTGCGGGGGCTGCGATGCTGCAGCGAGCTCGGCCATGGTTGCAGCTGTGGCAAGCTCGGACATGGATACAGCTGCGCGGTGAGTGACTCGCTGAGCTTGCCCATGCATGCCGCTGCGGGGAGCTCGTCCCTGGATGCGCCAGCGCCAAGGTCGCCCATGGATTCGGCTGCACGAGCTTGGCTTCCCTTACCTCCTGCGACGCGAGCTCGACCTCCCTTCTCCTCCAGCATGCAACCGGCAGCGGAGGGCGAGCATGCTCCGGCGTCGGTCGCGGCGACGATCTGCTTTGCCTTTGCCTTCTCTGGGCCTCCCCGGGGGACAGGTTCTCACATGGGTGGGATCGGCTTTCCTCAAGTCTTGCGAATAAGTCAGTCTCTTATTTCGTTGCTAGCGTCGAAATTTTCTCCAGAGTAAAATGCACTAGCGGTACAACAACTTGGCAGGCTTAAAAAAATACACATCTAGCTACAACATCTTGGCTTTGGCTTCGACATGCGTCCTATCGGATCCGAGGCAGACCCACGAGCATGTCGGAGGTCTTGTTCACCAGCACCATGTCCTGGCGTGTGCTAACGCGCGGCGCGGCGAAGGCAACGGGCCCAGGTGCGCCGCGATGGCGTCGCGCACAGCGAGCTGCGCCAGCGCCCCGCCGAGGCTCTGCTGCATGGTGGTGACGCCCGCCGTGGCTCACCAGCTGCGCGAGCTCGCCGAGGCCATGGCCGGCGAGGCCCAGCGCCAAGAACAGGAGGCGGCGGAGGCCAAACGCGCTAGTCGCCCAGCACGCCACTGTAACACAGCACCCCCATCCTCGCCCCAACCCGCGCCACCCAGAGCTCGCCCAAGCTCTATCTCCGCCGTTCGCCATGGCCGCCGCGCCCGTGCGCCGCCCGCGAGGAGGACAAGGAGGAGAGCGAGCGGGAGGAGGAAGAGCAGCCGGCCGAGGATTGGGGACTCGGCCGCGCACACCTGGGATGCGGCACCTGCTCGCGCGCGGCGTGGCCATGCGACCTGGCGGCGGGGGACGCGCGTGCTCCCCTCGTCGCCGGTGCGGAGGCCCGCGGACTGGGCGAGCACGGCGCGGTCACCGCCGGCGCACGGGTGAGGAGGAGCCCGCCGTCCGCCGCGCGCCAGCCGGTCGGGAGGGATGGAAGAGCCGGCGCCGGCGCCGCGGGTGGGGAGGGGAGGGGCCGGCGCCGCGTCGCGCAGCAGGAGGAAGAAGGTGGAGAGTTGATCTGGGAGAAAGAGTTGAAGGGGTAGATGTGGGCCAAAAAAAAGTTGGAGGGGAGAAGTTGGACTGGGCCGTCAGCTTTCAGCCCACATTAGAGGCCACATAGGCACGCGGGTCTGGGCGACGCCCGTTAGGACTTACTCCCTCCATCCCTAAATATCTGTCGTTTTCGCTTCCCGAGAAAATTTTTGACCGAATATACAAAAATATATATTAATATTTATGGTACATAATAAATATCATTAGATAGATATTTGAATCTAGTTTTTTAATAAATTTATTTGAAGATTAAAATGTTGCACATGTTTTCTACAAATCGAGTCAAAGTCGTGGCACGAAAACCCAAAACGACACTTAATTAGGGACAGAGGGAGTAGATGACACCGGCGGCCAAGTTTATGTATGTAGATGTGCATTTTGGGAGTTGAGGGATCTAGATGACACCGGCTGCCAAGTTTATGTACCGCCCGTACATTTTACACTCTTTTCTCCGCTTCTCTCTCTTCCACGTTAGTATAAATCCTACGTCAGCCATCTCTGATCGAGCTAGCTGGCGTGCCACCATTAGAGTGGTAGCTCATCCCAATCCAACACCTGCGGCTCGATTCGACGGTCTTAACGCAGCTTGCCGCTTCAAACTCGGAAGGAACGGATGACGGAGATGAGAATGAGCAAGCTTTGTCCACAATAATAGGCAGGTCATCACCGGCTACCGACGTTGCCGCACGCAGTACTCGAATCTCACCCCAGAACGTCTTGGTCCCCGGTACTGTACTCTTCCATTGTACAGCAACGGGTCAGTAACGTACGATGAAGCAAAATGCAAGGGATACAACGTGCTTAACGGCAATTCTTACTAGAGTTTGATGGTGACATTGACATCCCTGTCGTCAAACTGGTTGGTGACAAAGCAAACCGAGGAATTACCAAAGGTGTATTGCTTGGTGACCTGCATCTCATTGTTTGTTCAAATAATCGTGCCATTAGACATTATTTTTGTGAAAGAAGCTCAAGTACTTTGGTTTTCACTTGGCAAGACAGGAGTTGATTTGAGATGTGAAACTCACAGTGATATTCTCGCCGTAGCTGGTGTCGTCGATGTACTCCCCATAGACGAGGACTTTCTCCATGGACTGGAGCACGTTGTGGATGTCCTTCAAGTGACCATAATTGGACTGCCGAATGTTACCTGAATGGATATAAATAAGAGAAATTTTATAATGATTGGGACTAATTGGAGCCACCCGTTTTGAGAAATCGGATGGTAAAAACAAAGGAAGTACCAAAAAGTACCTAAATAGAGGTACCCGGAGGTACCCAGAGGTACCAAATTTGTGGGACGAGGTACAAAAACGGTGGGACCTACTATTGATTTAATATTTTTTTAAAAAAAATAAAAAGGGCATAAGGGTAATTTCTCATGGTGAAAAAATGTTTTTTTCGCCGTCTTTGCTTCTCCTTCGCCTGCGCTTGATCTATGATTGCCCCCACGATTTTCGCATATGAATCTTCCCACAAATAGTTCCCAATTAAGCAAGATTACCACAATATCCTTTTTATTTAATTTAATTTTTTAACTCAAAATATCAGGTACTTTCAAGTACCTCTAGGTACCTCTCCAATCATTGTAAAACAGCTCAAATAAATAAACATTATATTCAAAAGACTATGCTTACTGAACCAAATTAATTAGTTGCCATAATATACTCACGATACTCATCCAAAGGCTCATCGTAGTTGTAGCTGGTTGAGATGTACGGGTCATCGTAGTGAGGCCAAAGTTATTGGTTCCACCGGGGTACTGATGATAATCACGACCACGTGAATTGAGGTGACAAACTGATGCCACTATAATGCAAGATAATCATGGGCAATTTAAATTTATGGTGGAAAAGAACCAAATAATTAAACACTATACCATATAATAGTTGATGACTGATCCACGCTTCTGAAAGAACATAGCGACCGTGAAAGCACTGTCTTCACTGGTCCTATGGAAATCCGGCTGGCCCCAGTCTTTGAACCTATTGAAAATTTGGAAATCTCAAGTTAGCACTGTTCCGTGGTACAGAAATTTGGGGGAATGAAAATAATACCACATATGGTACAAGAGGGGAAAAAAAAGTTTTACCAGCCAATCCAGTTCTCTGTCCATATCTTGGGGGTACCCGTCCTGTTGGGAAACCAGTCGTGGCAATAGAATTCGTTGCAGGCGTTGATCTGACCAGAACCCAAAAATCGACTCGTTATTATTAGCTGAGACTCGGAAACAATACTAGCTACCGTCTGTATAAAGCATTCAATTACAGATTGTTGCAGTACACGGAGAAAATACTGAACTCACCACATTCTGTGGCAAATCTTAGTCCGGCAGACACATGATCCATGGGACGCCGACCTTCAGCTTGTTTGCCATATCAGGGCACCAGTGTATGTACTGTGAGGCAGGTCGGTTGTTGTTCAATTGGCCCCTGATGCTCCGCCCGAAGTCTTTCTCAATCTAGACAGACAGACATTAACATTTGTTACATTTCTATTAGATGGAAAGTATATCGTGGGTCTGTGCCATGCAAATGTAAATTATTCTCAGGATCAGATATAGTGTTATACTGGTATAGATGATGACAAAAGTGAAAGAGGGGAATGGGCATGTGTGTCTATATGTGGACCTGAGCGAGGATGATTGGGCCTCCCTGCCCGGCAAACATTCTGGCGGCCTTCATCTTGCTGACTATGAGCATGGTGAAGGTCTCCATCTCGCGCTGTTATGGAGGGTTGGATGACAGAATAATTAGTAGGTCTGTCTAAACAGCAAAGAGAAGCATGCGTAGATGAGTTACCTCAAAGGGCTCGTTGTGAAATCTGAACTTCATTCCAGAGATGTCATTACGCAGCCAATCGGGGAGGCCTCTGCAGAAACCGAGAGAGGCATGCAATTGTTTTCTTTATTATCCAAAAATACATTGTTATGTCTTATTTTTGCAGTATGCATGATAAAGGATGTGACTAGTAGTAGTACATGCATACTATATGTACCCGTAGTTCCATTCGACACAGTAGTATGCATACTATATGCGTACCCGTAGTTCCATTCGGCACAGTAGTAGGACCAATATATGCGGGGAATGGCGTACATTCCGGCGTTCTGGATCTCCTTGAAGAACCTGAGGATGTCGTAGTTGCCGGTGAAATTGTACTGCAAGAAAAGCAATAAGTTCTGGTTACTGTGTCCTACCGGTCACTGGCCTGTAACTTGATGCATGGCAGGCAATGATTAGAGTAGTATGCTTAGCTTCCTATGCTATTACTACTACATACTTTCCTTCCTTTTAAAAAAAAAATCTCTCTTTGAACTGAGACCTCATAATTTGGTCAGACTTTTATTGAAAGCCACGAAATTTGTTTTTACGCTGGTGTTACCACCTTATTTACAGTTGAGCAAAAGGAAATTCGGTCTCCCAAAAGACATGATCTATCAGATTACTACTCAATCCTTTGATTTACATGCACGCATGCAGATTTACCAGCTTTTACTACCTGCCAGCGGCGAGGCTCATGTCCGTTCCAGAAGACGTAGGTCTCGATGGTGTTGAGGCCGCCTTGCTTGGCGTTGCTAATGAGATCGGGCCACATCTAAAGAATACGATGGATCATGAAGCAAACATATACTCCCTCCATTCCATAAAACTTGATGTTTAAGACAGCAACACGGTCTTCAAAACACAACTTTGACCTCTTATTAGTATATAAATATTTATCGAATAGTGATATATGTATACTTTTATGAAAGTATTTTTCAAGACAAATCTATTCATATAGTTTTCACATTTGCAAACTCAATAATTTAAAAGTTATTGATGATTTATATTCTCAATGTTTGACCCAAATCTTGTCCTAAACGTCAGGTTTTACGAAATGGAGGGAGTATATGAGAAGAAGAAAATCTAAGACATAGATGGATGTTAACACCAAAAATTGGCACCAGGAAGAGAATGACATGTGGGCCGGAATTGGTAAAAAATATCGTTCGGAGAGAGAAGTTTTCTTCAAGAACATTCGGCAGACATGCAACGGCAACAAACACTGGATGATGAATTCGTCCATTTTGCCGGATCATAATGTTGAGCGGCACAATGCCAATCATCCAATGAGTGCATGGTACGAATGTATGACTGATTTTTTCAGTTCCATATGCAGTCAGGGACTCAGGCAACATGCACTTCCATCTGTGCAACCGTTACTCTCAAGTTTCTTTCTATGATACTAACATGCATTCCCAGTTCCGAACATGATATAGTGAAGTGCAAGTGTAAACAATGTAGCCAGTTGCATGACACCAAGCACACTAAATTAAGAGAGATGATACCAGAATTAATAAGCTTCTTGTTGTATCCAGCCAATTTCAAGACATAACATAAGTATAATAAAACCAAATTGAGGATGAAGCAATCCACCACCTACGAGATTCTGCCCAGGTGACGTTACAAATTTACAATGTCACTACACCTCGTGAATTTCCTACCCTCCTACCATAAAATTGCTTCTTATATGTATCAGGAATCTGGACAAGTCTGATTAGAACTGAGCTGTATTGATGCAGAGACCATGGTATATAGTTGAACACTAATATTCCTGTATTGAAAAAAAATGCAGATAAAAATGCTTCTAAATAGTTGTTAATCAATAATAGTTGTTAATCAATAATATTCCAGAGGCGGCGGTCTGGCCACTGGGGATGGGGAACGGGGGAGGAGGAGGGAAGGTGAGGAAGGAGATGATGAGTGGGGCCCACACGTCAATGAGTAGAGTGAGAAGAGTAGCTGAGGGCAATATTGTCCATTCGAAAATACTTGTGCGCCCCGTACACTGCAGTTGGGCCTAAAGCTTCCAAATATGTATAGCATGGCATATTTCGAAGAGAGTAAGAATTGTAAATGCACTCTTCAGAATAGATGATGAATAGTAATGGCATTTTTTAAAACCTGAAAAATTGCAGTGACATGGATCCAAAAATCCCCTCAAATGCCTAACAGAGTTCACAATCTGCAAACATGATATAGAATTTCAGGTGTAGCTGCGGTGGTACTAACCTTCCTTTTCTTTCTGCTACTTATTAGCTGAATGGACGCGTGTGCACTCCATAACTCGAACAAGTGAGAGATCATACATTTTCCACTTATAAACTCCTCATCATGTCCTCGCAAGTCGCAACTAGGGGTGGTAAAGGGCCCTCACTTTTGTACTAGAAATTTTAAGGATCGGACCGGATCAGGACCGGGCCAAAATAATACTAGTTTTTGAGCTAAATTTTGTTAGGGCCAAGTTTGATTGTGAAGGAACAAACGGGCCATGATCCGTTACCACTCGCAACAGGCAAAACAGCTTTCTTCTCTTCTTAGTAGTTCCCCCGGTAGTTTTCTGTGTGACAAACTGACAATGCTTGCCTAAGTCAACCTGAACAAGTGCAGAGCTATACGTTTAGACTTCCAAATCATTCTGTAAATTGTTGCTTCAGTATTCTGATTACGCGCTGCGCTGGCCTGTCTCTTATACACATCTCCTGCCAAGAGTTTTACTGCCTGGACAATCTGATCTTAATGAAGAAGAAGAAAAGGAGAAGTTCTCTGGCCTGTTATACAAAGCTCTGTGAGACACGATGACCAATCATAACACTGCATTCTTGAACAGCTTTAGATACATAATGATCAGCATCTTTGGTCAACAAGTGGACAAGCCTTTTGAAGAAGCATATGGGTGACAAATTGTTTGATTTTCTTGTGAAAGAAGGCCGAATCAAATTACCAGAGGGGCACTCTATGCTTCGGCCTGATGGTGTGAGAGATAAGAAATATTGCGGATTCCATGATAGAAATTCTCATTCCATCAATGAATGCAGGGTCTTTAGAGTGAGGATTCAGAAAGCTATCCAGGAGGGACATCTAAAATTTGACAACAAGATGAAACTAGACAGTAACCCATTCCCTCAAAATATGATTGGGTTTTCAGTCAACATGGTGAATGCTGTTAAGCCTGAAGAAAAAGGAAAGATGAAAGTTTTGACTTCACAAAAGGCAAAACAAAATGGCTCAGTTGATCCCGCTCGGCAAATCACGATTGAGCAAATTCACAAGAAAGAACCTCGTTCCTTGAACAGTCGGTCTGAAATTGGAGAATCTTCCAAACCAAGAGTTACTACACGTATTCTCCTCAATAAATGGCAGCGTCAGCAAGAAAAAGAGCGCTATCAGAGGCGAAAATATGAAGAGGAGAAAACAAGGCACGAAGAAGAAATGTATAGGGAAGAGCAAGAAAAGTACGTTCGGGAACAAGAGCGCGCACATTGGGGTGTGCATTTTTCAGACACTGCTGGAATGAGGGTTTAAAGCGGATTGGATCTCTAATATTGTTCCTGTCTATAAGAAAAATGGAAAAATGAGGGTTTGCATAGATTTTAGAGATTTGAACAGGGCTACACCCATGGATGGATATCCAATGCCAATTGCTGACTCATTAGTTGATGCTGCTGCTGGATATAAAGTACTCAGTTTTATGGATGGCAATGCAGGATACAATCAAATTTTTATGGCATTAGAGGATATAGTAAAGACAGCTTTCAGATGTCCTGGACATATAGGGTTGTTTGAGTGGGTTGTCATGACATTTGGATTAAAAAATGCTGGTGCAACTTATCAAAGGGCTATGAATTATATTTTTCATGAGTTGATCGGCAAGATTGTGGAGATATATATTGATGATGTTGTGATTAAGTCATTGGATCATGAATCACATTTAGCTGACGTAAGAAAAACTCTAGAGTGCACTCGAAAACATGGGCTTAAGATGAACCCGAATAAGTGTGCTTTTGGAGTTTCGGCTGGAGAGTTTCTGGGTTTTTTGATACATGAAGGAGGAATAGGAGTTGGCAAGAAGAGCATGAAAGCGATTGATGAAATTGTTCCTCCAACTAATCTTAAAGAGTTGCAATCATTACTCGGCAAGATAAATTTTGTGAGAAGATTCATATCAAATTTGTCACAGAAGGTGTTGCCCTTTTCTTCACTACTGAAAATAAAAAAGGATCAAAAGTTTGTATGGGGTGACGAACAACAGAAGGCTTTCGATGAGATCAAGGAATACATGAAGGAGCCACCAGTATTGGTACCTCCACAATTGAATAAGCCTTTCAAGTTGTACGTGGCGGCCGATGCCCAAACTATTGGATCGGCCCTCATACAAGAATTTGAAGGGAAGGAAAGAGTAGTTGCATACTGCTGATCACAGGTGGGTTGATCATGAAGAAGATCATGGGTATATTTGGCAAGAAGGGCAATGGTGTCCACCTGGCTTAAGGAAAAGCCAAAAGAGAAGAGTACAACGCTTGAGGAATCAAGAATTAAAGCAAGCAAGGCCTAGGATGAAATCAGTATGGCGTCGAAAGGACAGACCTGAAGAAGATGATCATTCGGCTCCTACATGCATGGTATGTTTCTTGCCGAATGAATTTATAGCTCCGGCTAATCAAATTGTACAGGAGGAAGTATTGCCAGAGATAGATGAAGCCGAGCAATTGGGGTTAATGGCACGATTAATGCTGGAGAAGCAAGCTATTTTCGATAAACCAGCTAAGAATCGCCACATGAAGCCACTGTACTTGAGGGGATTTGTCAATGGGAAGCCATTAACTAAGATGTTTGTTGATGGTGGAGCTGCTGTCAATGTGATGTCATACACTACATTCAGAAAGCTTGGCATGGGCCCTGGAGATTTGACACCACCGAGCATAATTCTGAATGATTTTGCTGGGAATCCTTCAGACACCAAAGGCTGTGTTCATGTAGATCTAATGATTGGGTCCAAGGTTCTGCTCACAACTTTCTTCGTCATTGAGGGCAAAGGGGCATATAGTTTGCTGCTTGGAAGAGATTGGATCCATGCAAATTGCTGTATCCCATCCACCATGCATCAACAGCTCATTCAGTGGATAGATGATGAGGTGGAAATTGTCCAAGCAGATGATTCAATAAGCGTGGCTAACGTGGAACCAGCTTTTTGGGAGTATCAAGGTATAGATTGCTTTTCAGGAAAAGATTGGGGAGAAGGTCCTGTTGAACCAGTCAGCGGCCACTGATGACTGTGCTTTCGGGAGTGATCTGGCAGAAGATGATTGGAGGAAAGAAATTGCTGATTATTTAAAAGATCCATCTCAAAAGGTCTCTAGAAAGCTCAGGTATAAAGCTATAAAATTTGTGATGGTGACAAACCAAGGCCGACATTCATCAGTGCAAACTTAGATTCAGTTTTCAGAGAAGAGTTGATTAAATTATTAAGAGAATACAAAGACTGCTTTGCTTGGGATTTTTCGGAGATGCCTGGTTTGGACCGTTCTATTGTTGTGCATCGGTTGCCGATCAAGTCTGGTTATAAACCTTACAAACAGCCACCCCGAAAAATCTACAAGGAAGAAGTGTTGGCCGATGTGAAAAAAGAGATTGAAAGGTTACTAGACGCAAATTTCATTCGGCCATGCAAATATGCAGATTGGATCTAATATTGTTCCTGTCTATAAGAAAAATGGAAAAATTTTTGAGGAAGATTGAGATTTACTCGGAGGGCTTGATCTTGGTCCGCCATTTGGGGATTGAAGCTTGCGGAGGTCGATGAACTAGGGTTTGGATCTGGGCGAAGCTTCGGAAAAGTTAAGAGCGGAAAAAGCGAGGATTGAGCTAAGATGACCTAGAAACGCTGAGTATTTATGGTCAATTCCGAAACAAAAGTATCTTTTATCTCGAAATTGAAGGGGCATGTGTTAACACCCAAAATTGGCACCTGAAAGAGGCTGACAAGTGGGCCAGATTTGATAGAAAGATTCTGTTCGGCAGGAAGGTCTTCTTCGAAGCATTCGGCAAAAGATGCTCTGCGGTCGGGAATCCGCCATCGTTCGGCAAAGGAGCTGTTTCACAGTTGGAAACAGAAGTATTCGGGAAAGCGTGATGACGTAGATCGAATATAAGGAATAAGCCGATTTGATAAGGAATATGAGATGAATACGGCGCTTCGACGTATTTCTTTGGAAATAAACGTTTTGTAATCGTAGTCGACTAGGAATAGTGTCAAAACCAGGGTATAAATATAAACCCATGGTGATTGTAATAAGGATCGAACAATCAACAACAAACCGGCCTTGTGCCACCTTTTCGAGTCCTTTAGTCGTGTTGAGCTCGGCGTCACGATCTACGAAGTTACAGAAGAACCACAGATTAATATCATTTGAAGGTAGATTGAGACTGAGCAGATTGCAGGACTCACCGTCGATGGTCTCGAGCAACTGTTTGCGCTGGTGTTGCCACTCGAGGTCCGCGATCCCAGCCTGTTTGGAAGTGACCTCCAGCTCATGGCGCGCCTCGTCGCTCTCCCTCCTGAACCGGCGGGCGTCGCTATCTGAGTAGCGAAGATCATCCGATTCGAGAGCCCGATTGGACGAGCTCGAGGAATCGGTCACCGCGACGGGAACTGCAGCCGGAGCCGCAGCAGGAACCGCAGCCGGAGCCGCAGCCGGAGCCGCAACCGGAGCAGCAACGGGATTCCACTGGATTAGTCTGAAAGAACAAGGGTTTATTTTAAAAAAAAGAGGGCGCAGATTATTGCTGATTTTATTACTGAACATCGTGATTCATCAATTAGTCTGCTTGAAATTACTCCTTGGGTGTTATTCTTTGATGGATCTTCATGTAACAAAGGTGGTGGAGCAGGAGCTGAAGAAGCAGGCAGAGAGGAAGTCTTTCTTTTTGCAGAAGATGACCTGGTAATAATTGGGTCTAGAGTGGCCTGCCTAGACATCAGCTGGGCCAAAGTAAGAGATTGATGCCCCAGAGCAAAAATCTTAAAGCTCACATTAAGTAAGCATATAGGTCTATATTGCCGAATCTTGATGGCTTCCTTGCATTTTGGTAACAAAATAATTGTACCAAAATTGAAACTATACAGAGGCAAATTCACGCTATGGAAATCCTGAAACAATTGCATCAAATCCGTCTTGATGAATTCCCATGAAGCCTGATAAAACTCGATTGGGAAACCATCTGGCCAGGTGTATTATTCTGACCCATTTGAAAACTGCCTCTTTTACTTCCTGCTCAGTAAACATTGACACAAGAATTTCGTTCTCAACCGAGTCTTGAGGAATATCATCAATCCAAGTCCCATCCAATTGAAGAGTATTCTCTTCCGGAGGACCGAATAAGCCCTGATAGTATGTGGTTATAAATGTTTTTAAAGCATCATCCCCACATACCATCCGTTCCCCATCTTGTAATTGGTATATTCTCGATTTTTTGTGTCTACCATTCGCAATAAGCTGGAAGTACTTGGTATTAGAATCTCCCTCTAGCAACTCCTTCACCTTCGCTCTTTGGTACCACTTGATCTCTTCCTCTCGCAGCATTTCTGCTAAGCGAGACTGAAGACATCGTTTTAAGTTTATCTCGTCTGAGGATAGAAGACAAGTCTCAGCCTTTTTATCAAGAGCATCCAGTTTGTCTAATATTCTCTTCTTTTCTTTCTTGTATTGGCCACTTGTATTCTTAGCCCAGCCTCTCTCTCTCTCTCTGTCTCTCTCTCTCTCTCATAGCACGATATGTTTGAAACTTCCTATTACCAAGGTAGTAGCCTTTTTCAGTCATTAGGTGGCCCTATACTTACTATTAAAAAGGACTAGTATAGAAACAATTAACTCTTAAAATTAATTATATACTACTGACTAGTTGGCATGTAGTATGGATAATAAACATGGGATAGTGTAGCTAAAGGCCAGTTCTTAAAGGCATCTTGCCATTCATGAGGCTTTGTCAGTGAGGATTTAAAGGGAATTCGCTGAGATTCGGCAGCAATCAGTTCAGAGGGGTCTGAATCTCCTACGGGCCCAAGAAAATAAGTGGGTGCTTTCTCCTCGGTGGGAATCAAAAGTTCGGCCGCAAGAGCCTACCAAGAACAGAAAAAAGCGAAAGGAAAATTTAAGATGTGATTCAAAAAATGATGCCGAATGTGCTTGAAGAGGAGTGAAAATTACCCGGAGAACTTGATCTTGGTCCGCCATTTGAGGATTGAAGCTTGAAAGAGCTGATGATGCTAGGGTTTGGATTTGGCCGAAGTTCCGAAGATTCGAGCAGAGAGGGTGGATGCTAAAAAGATTCAATCCAGTTGCGGATTTCTAGTCAATTCCGAGATAAATTATCTTTTATCCCGAAATTGAAGGGGCATGTGTTAACACCAAAATTTGGCACCAGAAAGAGACTGACATGTGGGCCGGGATTAGTAAAAGATATCGTTCGGAAAGGAAAGCTTGTCTTCAAGGGCGTTCGGCAAAGGCATTCTGCGGTCGGGAGTCCGTCGCCGATTCGGTAAGGGAGTTGCTCTATGGAAAGCATTCGGGGACGCGTGATGACGTGGATTGAATACAAGGAAAGAAGCCGATTTGGTAAAAAATGCAAGATGAATACGGCATTTCGACGTATTTCTTTAGAAATAAACGTTTTGTAGTCGTAGTCGATTAGGAATCGTGTCAAAGTCTGGGTATAAATATAAACCCATGACAATTGTAATAGGTATCGAACAATCATACAACAAACCGGCCTTGCGCCACCTTTTCGAGTCCTTTAGTCGTGTCGTCGAAATCTTCGAGAGGAACCATCGATCCGTCGACCTCCGTAAGTATCGACAACCTTGTATCATGCTTAGTATCATGCGGTGGATTTAAGCTTGGTATGAGAAGGCTTCTTTGTTAAATCATGAGTCATGCGGTAGGCTAAGGTTTAGCTTGAAGCGAGTTATCGGCTCTATTAGATTTTGGCAAAGATCTAATAGATTCATTAAGTTACCTTGTGTTATTTGGGTTTTACTTTATGTTTAATTCATATAACACTCTTTTTGCCCAGTCTAGATTGGTTAGGTTCGGTTTTGATTCATTGCAAGACATGATCACGTTTCCTTACATAGCCGAATTCGAATCAATCTAGATTGCCACATGTCGCGGGTTCAAACTTGTTGATTTTGTATGGATCTTGACAGAGCCGGGTATCATGCGGTAGATGCAGGTTTTTGGGTCGTTTTAGAACTAATCATCCGGTGGATTAGAGCTCGAAATCGATCTGATAGGTCTATCAACATCGACGAAGCTTGTTCCTTCTTCATGGAACCCGAATCGGCTATCTAGCCGTATTCGGCAGTCCCTCAATGAGTGAAAACATGTTCGTAACTTTGTTTTAAATAATGAATGCTTCTAGCCTTCCACGTTTAGAGTATATCATGCGGTGGATTGATCTATTCTTGGTTGGTGGCGTGATTTTAAACAAGTCGTATCATGCGGTGGATTAACTTGTTTGATTCTACGCCTGACGGGTTTGAGGGTATCTAGACATGCGGTAGACTAGTGCTTTTAAACCTATGCATTCTTGTTTATTAGAGATTTACGATCGTGCTTTCACAATTTATCATGCTTTATGCCCGTTAATCGGTTGTATTTAAGTATTGTAACGATCATCTAATTAAATACCGATCTTTAATCATGATGACGTCATGCGGTCGGCAGTATGCTTTCTTACGCGCTCTGCCGAATATGCTGTGAGTGCCTGTATTGCCGACAGATAGCTTGTTCATAGCTATATGCCGATCAAGATTGGCCTTGCAAGCCGTAGAGATGGAACTGTCTGGTATCATCCGGCATGTTCCAGGTTTTATATCTAAACATTTTTCTTCCTTTGTCAGTTTTCAGGAAAATTGACTGGCACGCTTCCAGGAACCGAAAGCTCGAGCCATGTGTGAAGCCAGCTGATTCGGCTTGCTGTGTGCTTGGCGTGAACTGCAGATTTTACGTCAACAATGGATGATGGATATATTGATGCGTCGACCTCTCTCGTCACCTTGGGCGTGCTCCGGTAGTAGTCAATTGTTCCGGACAAGATGACAACGCCGCGGTGGTCGTAGGTGACGGTGGTTGCGCACGCCGCGCCGGCAGCGGCGAGCACGAGGAGGGGTAGCACGTGCGCCATGAACTAAAAACTAAGAGGCCCTACTGCTTTGGAGAAAGGAAGCCACCTTATTTATATAAGGCGATGGATCATCATCGGCTCCCAAGTCCCAAATCCCATGCACATAGCTACTCAGAGCCTTAGTGTCGTGTAGAATTATCAACTAGATATAAAAAACCAAAATCCTATTATGCCAAGAATGTATAATCGTCACAAAATGTACGAGGGGCTTAGGGGGTCCATGGATAGGTATGGGAGCATATGCCCCCCTGCCCCATGTTGGATCCACTAGTCAATTGTTCCGGACAAGATGACAACGGCGCGGTGGTCTTAGGTGACGGTGGTTGCGCACGCCGCGCCGACAGCGGCGAGAACGAGGAGGGGTAGCACGTGCGCCATGGACTAAAAACTAAGAGGCTCTACTGCTTTGGAGAAAGGAAGCCACCTTATTTATATAAGGCGAGGGATCATCACCGGCTCCCAAGTCCTAAATCCCATGCACATCGCTGCTTAGAGCCTCAGTGCCGTGTAGAAGTATCAACTAGATATAAGAAACCAAAATCCTATTATGCCAAGAATGTATAATCGTCACAAAATGTACGAGGGGCTTAGGGGGGTCCATGGATAGGTATGGGAGCATATGCCCCCCTGCCCCATGTTGGATCCACTATTCATTCTCAACAACCATGACGCCTCCTCGCTTTTTCATCCTCCTTCTGCTGCTCGGCGTCCCGGCTGCTGACACCACTATTCATGACAACTGCTCGAGCAGCAGTGGGAACTACATAGTTCCGAGCAAGTTCGACAACATTCTCGGCAAGCTCTTCTTCGGCATCACGGCAACGGCGATCAAGAATGCGGGCTACAACTACACCATGCCTGGTGAATCACGGGATGCCGTGTTCGCCATGATGATGTGTTATGTCGACACTAGTTGGGCGCTGTGTGAGCGCTGCCTCCGAGAAGCTGCCGCCGTAGCGAAGCAGGTGTGCCCTCTGAGCCGTCAAATGGAGGCTATCGACGACAACACATGCTACCTCAAGTACACCGATTACGGGTTTTTCTCAGTGGCTGACCTGTCTGGCACGATCCTCGTTCAAAAAGGTGATGAGGCCACTGACTCATTGGCCTTGAACTCCTCCCTGTGGAGCTTCCCCATGTTGGCCGGGAAGGCCGCCATGTCCAACCGAATGGCGGCAGAAGATAGTTTGGCCTATACAGATTCATCGGAAGACAATCACACCATGTATGGCTTAGTCCATTGTTCCAGAGATTTAGATGCAGCCGAGTGCGTTGCATGACATTTTTCTTGACAGAGATTTCTTACTATGGAAGCTACCTAAATTTCTTGGGATCTTTTGATTATGAATGTCATGTACTTTCACAAATGGAGGATGCACTCAATCTCTTCATGCTCAAAAGGCACTCCATCTTTACTCTCACTTCTCTTCATCCATGTGTACAAAATATACGTGGGGCTTAGTGGGCTATATGGTTGCCCCCACTTTGCATCCACCACTGTTGAGTGTTGCATGCATGCATATCGTGATAACAACATTGTTGTAATATCCTTTATTGATGAGCATACTATTTGCAGTCACGCACAAAAGATATAATATTTTACGAGGTCATCAAACCTCAAAACTTTATTCATGATGGTTATTTAAGAGCAAATTTATCAAATTTTGGAGAGGCCTAGTACGTCCCAAATGATGAATCAGAATTGGTTCTTGATGGTCATTTAAGAGCAAAATTATCAGATTTTGGAGAGGCCTAGTATATCCTAAATGGTGAATCAGAATCGGTGAGGGACAAAATTCATAGAACATTTAAGTACCTCGATCCAGAGTATGTCTTTAAAAATATGGCAACAAAGAAGATCGATGTTTATAGTTTTGGTGTAGCTCTTTTAGAATTATCAACTAGATATAAGAAACCAAAATCCTATTAAGCCAAGAATGTATAATCATCACAAAATGTACGGGGGCCTAGGGGCTCCATGGACAGGTATGGGAGCACATGCCCCCTTGCCCCATGTTGGATCCAACCCTCACAGTATAGTATGACAACAATATTGCCGCAATAATCGTCACAAAATTGTTGAAAAGTTTGCATCGCCGCATGCTTCAGGCTGAGACATGGAAATAATATATCCTCAGGTCAAGCGTGTGGAAGATGAAGAGATAATACGGGAAGTATCTTTCATAAATTGTATTAAGAACAACTCAAAACACCTGGCTAGTATTAAATAAGTGGACAAAGCACTCGATTGTTTATTGTCTCCTATTAGGAGGCAAGTTGTGTGTGATGCAATATCAAAGAGAGATTCATCTACAAGGAAATCAAGTCAACGATTTTCTTTAGAATATGAATTCGAGTTGACGGACCACTTCTCGGATGGTCTGGTGCAGCCGTGGATGGTGATGCTTCAGACACTCACTGGAATTGTTTGGGTGCCGCATTACCACGCACAGCTTCATACTATGGCTGCAAATTATATGCAAATGTCATTGATTTGTTTCGAGATATTTTTATGTGTATATATGCCATGTGTGTTGTCCTACTACTTGCAGTCAGACACAAAAGATATAATATTTTACGAGGTCATCAAACCTCAAAACTTTATTCATGATGGTTATTTAAGAGCAAATTTACCATATTTTGAAGAGGCCTAGTACGTCATAAATGGTGAATCAGAATCGGTTCTTGATGGTCATTTAAGAGCAAAGTTATCATATTTTGGAGACGCCTAGTACATCCTAAATGGTGAATCAGAATCGGTGACGGACAAAGTTCATAGAACATTTAAGTACCTCGATCCAGAGTATGCCTTTAAAAATATGGCAACAAAGAAGATCGATGTTTACAATTTTGGTGTAGCTCTTTTAGAATTAACAACTAGATATAAGAAACCAAAATCCTATTATGCCAAGAATGTATAATCGTCACAAAATGTATGGGTGCCTATTATGCCCCCTTGCCCCATGTTGGATCCAACCCTCACATGTATAGCATGACAACAATATTGCCGCAATAATCGTCACAAAATTGTTGAAAAAGTTTGCATCGCTGCATGCTTCAGGCTGAGACATGGAAATAATATATCCTCAGGGCAAGCGTGTGGAAGATGAAGAGATAATACATGAAGTATCTTCCATAAACTGTACTAAGAACAACTCAAAACACCTGGCTAGTATTAAATAAGTGGACAAAGCACTCGATTGTTTATTGTCTCCTATTAGGAGGCAAGTTGTGTGTGATGCAATATCAAAGAGAGATTCATCTACAAGGAAATCAAGTCAACAATTTTCTTTGGAATATGAATTCGAGTTGAAGGACCACTTCCCCGATGGTCTGGTGCAGCCGTGGATGGTAATGCTTCAGACACTCACTAGAATTGTCTGGGTACCGCATTACCACGCACAGCTTCATACTATGGCTGTAAATTATATGCAAATGTCATTGATTTGTTTCGAGATATTTTTATGTGTATATATGCCATGTGTGTTGTCCTTGTTTGGTTTGAGAGACTAGAGAGTAAAATGTAACCTTGCACCCAACATATTTTGTTGTAGACTACAATTGGATGGTTAACAATAAACTGTACAAGAAAATTTGTTTTATGGGAAATAGATTTAGTTATCAAGGCTCATGTTCTAATTATTATTTATAGTCTTTAACCCAATTAAATAAATAGTATAATTTGTTGAATTTTTCTATTTGTGGTGAGGTGACAATATATTTAGCCGCAAGGAACCATATTCTTGATCTAAGTAGCAGTAACAAATGCTATTGTTCAATGATGGATCCACCTATCATTATTGTATAAACAATGCATTCTAGGAGAGAGTATATTATATTATACTGTATTGTATTGTATTTCTTTATTTTATATTGTATTATATTATCATACACTATATTATATTATATTATGTTGTATTGTATTGTATGGTGGAAGAAAAAGGAAGTCTCCATTCATCATGTTACTGTTACCATTTATACAACTCAATCCATGCTTGCCACTTGGCCTGTCATACTCAATAAGGTTGTACTTGGATCATGTGAAGTAGTTATTGGGATAGGAAAACAATCAGAAAAGGATGTCATTTAAGAGGAAAAAACGAAGGGGGCCGCCTGCACCTCTCTCCAGAAGCGATGGGCAAAACCCTAGCCTCCGTCGAGTCATCTCGGGCCCTGGCCACCGCGCCCTCTGCTCCGCTGCTGCCTGAGCGGGCCGCCAACTCAGCCTGGCAGCCGCTGTGGTGGCAGTGGCAGGGCTCTCCTCCTCCATTACTTATCTAGCGAGGCACTCGTCGTCTGCCCCTCTCCGACGACTCGCATGCGCCGGTGCTCCAGCTCTCCTCGGGTCGCATGGCGCGGCCTCGGCGTTCAAGACCCGAGCGACCGCTTCCTTTGCCAACGAGGGTGGCCGGGATTGGTGGGAGACCCCCTAGTCAGGGTGGTGGAGGTGACCTCCGGCGGATCCCATGGGGGGAGGGGCGCTGCCATGGCTCTGGTGGATTCGTCGAGCAGTCGTCTTCGACATCGGCTGCCTCAACGGGTAGGCGCATTCCTCTCCATAGTCT
>OAMR01000118.1:2076170-2097533 GCA_900205405.1 Echinochloa crus-galli
ATAGAACATGGAGCATTTATTTTTGTGGATGGATGATGGAAAGGGTTAGAAGTATATACTTGGATGGAAGGGATGGATGTGAGTTACGTGTTCGTGGTAGGTTTGATGCCGGGGACAAGCGGTCTCACTATCTGCTAATGGATATAGTCCCCGGACGATTGGATGGCTTATTTGGAGGTGGTGAAATGTACTCAAGTACGCATAGCCGAGGTTGTCGTTGATATGTCCGTACCTGATGAGTCAGGTGACGATGATGTTGAGGACGATGAGGAGGAAGAGAATGTTGACCTAGCGGCCTACAATGATCCGGATGAACGAGTTGACTTTGATAGGTGTCGTGTAAGAAACGACTTTGACTCGGGCACGTTCGAGCGGGAGGAGCAAGAAAAAGAGAAAGAAATAGAGGATGACCAACTATTTGAAAGCTCATATGATGAGGAGGGGCTTACGCAGGAGGAAATTCGTGTGCAGCTGTCGAATGTGGTCCAAGCACCACAAGCCGGACTGTCAAATGTTGTTCCTGCAGCACAACTCCCTTCACGAAATGTGGGCCAAGCACCACCAGTTGAAGCCCCCCTAGAGACGAAGTACCTCTTGGTGAAACACCCACCGGTGAGCAGGCACCCCGAGGCGAAGCGCCTCTTCGGGACGAATGTATTGGTGGTGAAGCACCGTATTGGTACCCAAGATGGTATGACCAATGTCCGACTCCTTTATCGGAAGCCCCACCTATGCAAGCGGGTATGAAATCACTTTCGGGCGTCGTTGTGCGTCCACTTACAGCGGAAGAAGTGAGGCAATTGGAATCCGGTAATGTAGAGGTGCCAGAAGTACCTCTGTTCCATTCTTATCCCCGTAACGCCTATTGTGATTCGGGGTTACGCATGTTGTCCCTTGAACCCGATAGTGCGAATGGTACGATCAAGAAGGGGATGATATTTGATAGTCTGGAAGGGCTGAAGTACTTTTTAAGGGATTATGCAGTTCGGCATCACCGTCCATACACTGTTGTGCATTCTCAAGCTAAAGTCAGGTATACAGTGCAGTGCAAAGCGGCCGTTTGTAATTGGAGGGTGAATGCCCGTACTATCCCCCACGATAGAACGAAATGGAGGATTACTCAAGTCATGCAACCTCACACATGTGCATCATCGGTCGCTTCACAAGAACATCCTCAGCTGACAGCATGATATATTGCTACTCGTATTATGCCTTTGGTTTATAAGACGCCTGGTATATCTATTCCTAGCGTCATCGAGGCCATTGTGTTGTGGTCATCATACACCGTCAAGTATGGTAAGGCATGGCGAGCTAAGCAGATTGCCGTGACAATGTTGTGGGGTGATTGGAAGGATGCTTACTGTCTCTTATACACATCTAGATGTGTATAAGAGACAGGTAGACGACAGCGGTCCTTCTCTGTCACAGGATCTGGCCAATAAGATTTGGGACCAAAATCATACTCCGAGAAATCACATAGTGGGTAACCATTCTGCACCAAACAACTCATGTTACTTTCGAATTACAATGCAACGATTGATATAACAAATGACATTTTATGTTGCTTACCTTGTTCCGATTGCGACACTTAAATGTGGGTGTGAACGCTGTGCTCCCAATTTCGGCTGGAACACCGCACTTACATAGAGGTGGGTTAGCCATCCGCCTAGCAATTGCTTCTTTCTTCTCTTCGGCTGACATAGGTGGTGGGTTCGGCGGAGGAGGCACCCAACGCTTGAACCTCTCGTACGGTGTAGTTGAACCCCAGAGCTTGAAAAGAAGTATCCTCGTATCGACCATTTCAGGACCATCAATCCATTGAAAGAAGTAGCACCGCTCCTCTTCCTACAAACATAAATGGAATGAAACACAGTCACATTGCTCCAATGCCAGCACACAACACCTAGTTATTGGTAAACAAAATTCTTTTACACTTACACGGTAATCCCCACACATGTAGTGAGCACGAGCAGCCGTGTCGGGATGCATTGATTGTCTGACCTCTGCTGGCTTCCCACAGTCACATTGTGGTACCGGGAGTGCAGCAGGAACTGGTGCATCCTTGCACGACACATCCGGATATAGCTCTTTTGGCTTGTGCTTCCACTTGTTTTCACGCCAAAGAGAATCCATTTCTGACAACAATTTCAGTAACATACATTTCAAAATTAAAGGGAAAATCCATTTCTCACACGTATCCATTTTAAGCTACTCTCGTTCCTAACCCTAACCAAACCCTACCCATCCCAAATCCTACCATCGAGAGGACTAATTCTACACGTCACAATCGCGGGCAGAGACTTCACTACGTGCAAACTAAGCAGAAAGAAGAAGGTGATGAGATGTCCTGATACGATGTGTCATTGCGGTGTGAAAGCCATGTATGGCCTAGTTCCATCGGAGTTGGGTGTTGGGTATTACTGTGGCCACATGGTTGGCAATGCTTTGGTGAGTAGTCATGCCAATTTGGATATTTAGTACATTTTTATTCGCAAGATATAAATTTGTTGTAACCCGTACTTCCAATTGTTTGAACAGGACACACGAAAATGTGATTTTGAATCCTATATCGACAAGAAGGCGGTGGAATGTCAGATAGAGAAGAGGAGATTTGGAAAGGGCCCAGAGGTGTTGAATAGCTATGTGAGGCACCGCAAGGAGGAGCAACGGAAATTAGCCCGCTCAATGGGATTGTGGCCTAGAGTTAAATTTCTGGACCCAAACGAACCCACATTATTTGAAAAGTTGCAGAAGAGCAGGAAGAGGAGAGGTGACAATGGGGACGGCGAAGGATCGGTGAGAAGGACGGTGACAGAAACCATGAAGGCACTTGTCGCCAATTTACCCAAGGTACCAGCTGAGAAGGACGGGTCCGATCCCAAAAGAACCTAGAAGACACGCTTCTAATTGGTTTGATGTTGACGACCGCGCAATGGTGATGATGAGTTGCTTCATGACGGTGATGCTTAGTTGGATTAGTAGTTCTGTTTTGTTAAATTAGTCCTATGGTTGCTCCCCTGCTATTTGTATGGACCGTGTAGTCCACTTTGTTCGTAAGGTATTTGTATGGACCGTGTAGTCCTCTTTGTTCGTATGATATTTGTATGGACGTTGTCTTGGACCTAGTATGGTATTTGTAGGACCTTGTATGGTTCATTGTGAAGAATATGATATGGTTCATGGAAAAGCCTATGCTCTGAAAAAATGCGAAGGTTACTCTGAAAAGCCTGTGTCCTCTTACAAAAAAAGCGCAGAAAAAGTAGAGCACAAAAATTTCAGTAAAAAGATGAGGCAGGTCCTGTCGCGCCACCTTTCCTGGCGCGGCAATGTGCTACCATCGCGCCAGGCAAGGTGGCGTGACAGGACCTGCCTCATCTTTTTACTGAAATTTTTGTGCTCTACTTTTTCTGCGCTTTTTTTGTAAGAGGACACAGGCTTTTCAGAGTAACCTTCGCATTTTTTCAGAGCATAGGCTTTTCCATGAACCATATCATATTCTTCACAATGAACCATACAAGGTCCTACAAATACCATACTAGGTCCAAGACAACGTCCATACAAATATCATACGAACAAAGAGGACTACACGGTCCATACAAATACCTTACGAACAAAGTGGACTACACGGTCCATACAAATAGCAGGGGAGCAACCATAGGACTAATTTAACAAAATAGAACTACTAATCCAACTAAGCATCACCGTCATGAAGCAACTCATCATCACCATTGCGCGGTCGTCAACATCAAACCAATTAGAAGCGTGTCTTCTAGGTTCTTTTGGGTAAATTGGCGACAAGTGCCTTCATGGTTTCTGTCACCGTCCTTCTCACCGATCCTTCGCCGTCCCCATTGTCACCTCTCCTCTTCCTGCTCTTCTGCAACTTTTCAAATAATGTGGGTTCGTTTGGGTCCAGAAATTTAACTCTAGGCCACAATCCCATTGAGCGGGCTAATTTTCGTTGCTCCTCCTTGCGGTGCCTCACATAGCTATTCAACACCTCTGGGCCCTTTCCAAATCTCCTCTTCTCTATCTGACATTCCACCGCCTTCTTGTCGATATAGGTTTCAAAATCACATTTTCGTGTGTCCTGTTCAAACAATTGGAAGTACGGGTTACAACAAATTTATATCTTGCGAATAAAAATGTACTAAATATCCAAATTGGCATGACTACTCACCAAAGCATTGCCAACCATGTGGCCACAGTAATACCCAACACCCAACTCCGATGGAACTAGGCCATACATGGCTTTCACACCGCAATGACACATTGTATCAGGACATCTCGTCACCTTCTTCTTTTCCTTCTCTGTCACAGGATCTGGCCAATAAGATTTGGGACCAAAGTCATACTCCGAGAAATCACATAGTGGGTAACCATTCTGCACCAAACAACTCACGTTACTTTCGAATTATAATGCAACAATTGATATAACAAATGACATTTTATGTTGCTTACCTTGTTCCGATTGCGACACTTAAATGTGGGTGTGAACGCTGTGCTCCCAATTTCGGCTGGAACACCGCACTTACATAGAGGTGGGTTAGCCATCCGCCTAGCAATTGCTTCTTTCTTCTCTTCGGCTGACATATCCGACGTGCCCGATCAGCTCATGCAGCAGATCGAGCAGCTCAGCGTCCATGAGCGGATCCCAGATCTACTTCCACGTCACCGAGTACCTTACCCCGACGAGATCATCGACGGACTCATCAACCGCATCAACGACACGCTCGCTGAAAAACATAAATGGAATGAAACACAGTCACATTGCTCCAATGCCAGCACACAACACCTAGTTATTGGTAAACAAAATTCTTTTACACTTACACGGTAATCCCCACACATGTAGTGAGCACGAGCAGCCGTGTCGGGATGCATTGATTGTCTGACCTCTGTTGGCTTCCCACAGTCACATTGTGGTACCGAGCGCCACGGCCACACTTGAGCTCGAGCAGGGCTAGGAGTCAAATGAGAGAAGAAGAAAAAGGGGCCCGGGCTCGAACCGTTATACTGCTGAGTCGCGCCACCGGTCCTGGCGCGACTCAGCCGCGCCACATGCACTGGCGCGACTCACATGTCCACGTCACCATCCACGCTAGCAACTGAGGCGCAGCGGAGCGGACGTGGCGCCTGAGTCGCGCCACATGCAGCGGCGCGACTCAGTGGCAAGTAGCGCCGCGGGTCCTGGCGCGACTAAATGGGCTACTTCTTAGAAATTTAGTTCATGAGAGGTTATTATTAAAATATTAGAATAAAAGGGACTTTTAAAAAAAACTCGCTGGGGCCTGGGGCAGAGCGCGAGCACACCCGTTCCTGCGCGTGCCTCTGATCTGAATGAGCAAATTTTTTTTAATTATTTGTGGGGCCATCCCATGTAACCCAAACCCAAACCAACAAATAACCCAATCAAGGGATTACCGCATAACCCTATCCCAAACCTGCTTCTATGTAACTCATTTCCCTTTCCCATTCTAACTTCTATTCGAACGCCACCTAAGTTTACTTCTGGTCCCTCCACGGCTGTATTACTACATAGGTGACTGAAGTATGCTTTTTTATGTCATCATATCATCTAACTTCTGACTAATTTGAGTCGTTCCGTGTTCCGCATTGCCGCCAGGCACATCCACATCACCCGTTGACGAGACACGACCAGCGTCAGATGCGTCGTCTTCTTCCTCGGACTCAGAGTCAGTCGCGGAACTGCGGAAGACATCAAGGAAGGCAGACCAGGCGAGGAGTGCGGCGACAACACGGACGGCCATAGTGTTCTCCCGTACACAGACTTCCGGAAGTCCATCCAGAACATGATATGCACCATGGCCGCGTGTCGAAGCCACTGGATTGGGACTTCCTTGAGGAGCTACTGTTTTACTACCTGCTCAATGATCAAGCTGCGCACACTCACATTCTCAAGGGGCTTTGCTGACCTGACTGCCGGAGGAACTCACATGGGCAGTTCAGCCCCTAGAAAAACCCAGCGGGCTGATAAAGAGCGAGAAGTAGGAAACATTATTAGGATGGTGACTGTTACTTGAGAAATTGTACGACTCAAGTGAGAAATAGCATCCATTCAAAGGTCTCTTTGATTGGGCTTTTGGCTGTGACTTTTGCCCTCAAAAGCCAGTGTTTCGTGCTGCTCTTCACGGGTACAGATAAGACCCTTCATTTCACCCTTCAACTTTCCGACCTTCAGTTGCTGATGTACAAGGTGACCAGACACCCAGGTAACTAGGGATGAAAGCGGATCGGATCGGAGCGGATAATATCTTTACCATATCCTCATCCATCTTTTTTTGTTGGATGCGGAGCGGAGCGGATATTACCTGAATGCGGTTATGGATACGGATTTTCTCGGATATCGGAGATGGTGCGGAAGCGGATCGGAGTCGGTGCGGAAGCGGATTAAATAGACGGATAATATATACTTTTGTGTAACTTTTTATGATGGTGAATATTTTCTAACGAAAACCACAAAAAAATAATATAGCATGAAAAATACTCTCACTTGTAGTTTACGACACAACTAAAGTAACCCTAACAGTTGACAGTGGTACTTCACACTTCACCGGTGTATTTTTGTGTAATAAATATACCTGAGGGTTTGCGGGCTATAAAATATTATGTATATATGTGGGTTGGGTTTAAATTTTATTATAGTAGGTTCACAAAAGTAGTCGGATATCCTATTATAAGCTTCGGATAATTCACAATCAATTATCGGATAATCCATATCCATCGGATTTCACTAAAACCATATCCTACTCCGCATCCACACAGAATCGGATTCGGATTATCCATATCCGCGTGGATATCCAAAACTCTTCTCCATATCATTAAAATTCGGTTTCGGATCGGATCGGAAATTATCCACACCACTTTCATCCCTACAGGTAACCTTATCATACCACGGAAGACAATCAATTTGGGGGCGAATCAAATTTTAGACTACAATTTGAGCAGCATGCAGGTAAAAACGAGGAAACTAAATTAACCCTCCTAGCAGCTTTACATCATACCTCAAGAATTCATGATATAATCATCGTACGGTGCTCATGATATTCTGCGTTTAACAAGAAAGTATCGAAGGATGTATCATCCTGCTGTTGCTTGAGTGACATAAAAAAGCATACTTCAGTTACCTAGAAGGCATAATTCCAATTGTAAAGAGAAGAAAATACAGCCACAAATAAATACTCAAATTAGTCAGAAGTTATGTGCAAGTACTACATATAAAATAAACGATACGTCATACTTGCATAATTTTTTGAATAAGACAATGATCAACCCGAAAGTCAACAATAATTTGATACAGAGGAAGTAATACATAAACAAATACAGCAGTCATTCTGAAAAGTTATTTTCTGTGTTAGTTAAACCTAGTACTCAGAAGTTAGATGATATGAATAAATCCACCTGCAATTGTCAGAAATTAAGCTAGAAAGCTGTACGATTTTTTTGTCAAATGAACTTGATGAACTTTTATTTTTCAGGAACGCAAGGAGAAAATTAAATTTCATGCAGGTATTGACATGGAAGGATGATAAACAGTGTGTAGCGTTGGCCAAGCTTAGCAAGTCCCATTATATTTTAAAAAGGTCAATGGGTACTCTCTACTCTGCTTATGTGCTTAGCAAGCTTAAAGTGGAGTTTTGGCATGTCACATTCTAAAAATAGTTGCACGCACCTCAAGAATATGAGCATGTTCTGTTGACAATAGTTGTGTGTTCATTACAACCAGCACTGCAATTATCACTGATAAAAATAAAAAACAACAGAAGCGCCTTAAACATGAGCAGAAAATATGTCATCTTGTCGTCATGTACTGCAAACACTATGTTTTCGAACAAGCTGCTCATATAATGGAAGATGGTTCTTTGGAACAAAAACCCTGAACCTGTAGAGGAAACGAGAACGACAATCGGGTATCAAGAAAGGTGCAAGAGCATAAGGAGCAAAGGAAGAGACACTAAAACATGAAAGTACCAAGAAGTGTAACGTTACCCTTCAAGAAGTGGAAGTCTTCCTGGACAGTACCAAGAAGTGTAACGTTACCCTTCAAGAAGTGGGAGTCTTCCTGGAGAGGAGAAAAGTTTTGCTATTGCTTCAAGTGAGTCTTTGATATGCATAGTTTTCAATTTTAAGGCCTTCATAAATTCAACAAACTCTTTGTACTCTGCGCCACTTAGCTTTTCTCGAGCCTAGTAGGCATACCCCAAGTGAAGGAATAATAGAGCATATTAACAATATAACACTTGTTCCACAAAACACAACATGGAATCAAACTACAGTGAAAGAACAGCATACCAGCTTCAAGAAGGTTGTTCCTGAGTTAGATTCCTGGCCTTCAGATTTTTCACAGATAGCTTTATTCTTTCCACATGCTTTTTCTGTGGTAATTTTCTTCGGTTCAGGTATAGATCCTTCGCCCTGGTATCTGGCCAAAGCTCTTGATTCAATATTTTGAGGCAAATTTGAAGAGACATCATCTGACCCAACGGCATCTTTGGATCTGTCCATTAGTTTAGCCTTTTTAAGCCCTAGAGGCTTGAAAGTATGTTCCTTCAGATGCGCATGTACTGCCACATCACTAGTCATATCAACAACCTTAGTATCGTGTGGCAGTTGGTCTTCAAAGAATAGATGTGACGTAGATGTAGAGTTGTGCTTTGTTGTAAGGGTGGAACGATTGGCAGGACTGATCTGAGCCAACTTCATAAAGTTACTCCATCTCATGGTTGAATTTATTGATAATGTAATTTGCGGGCACTCATTTTGTGCACTGGCAGCCTAGCACAAGAAAGGCAGCATCTGTAAGCTCCAGGGGCATTAAACTAAATCTTGATCAGTTATGTCAATGGAATTACCAAATCTGATAGATTTTCTTCAGGCATGCATTTGTTTGCAGCCGGTGCTACACAATCTGCATGTAACAACATTTTGAAAACGAGTAGCAAATAAATAACAAGCTAAGAGAAAGAGATAAGCAGTATAAAGAGAAGTAACTAAATGTCAAAGTTTCATATTGCATTCCATCAACAAAATTAAACAATCAAGTGAGGCTGCACAAAAGTCTGGTTGTCTTTTTATATAGTTACATTGTGCATAGAAAAACAGTTTGGATCACATAGCTATTTCTGTAGATATTCAAATATAATCAACACCATTCGGGGAAGAAGAAATGGCACCATGTTTCTATCTGTATAGAAACTCTTGCAGTGATCAAAAGAAACTGAATTATTCTTTCATCGAAGTTTAATAGTCACATGTTGAATAATAACTTGCACAGCTGTAAATTAGATTTAGTGTTGTTCAAAATACGTATCCAAGTTTTGACAAAAAAAGAAGTCTTCAGTTACAAGCACATCATGAAGAAGTAGAAATGGCATTAAATTATAAGTATACAATATGCAAAAGTTGAATATCTACAGGTTTCTAAAAAACAGAAAGTTGTGTAAGCCTAAAGGGTCATCAATTTGGTGCAAGGCAGCCACTATAGCTGAATTTTGCTGATTTATTGCCATTCAGTTCAAGTTTGTAAGATCAAGCCCTTCTAGCTCACTGCTATTTTCTTGAATCCTAAACGGCTTACATATATCTAAAGGGGTCCTTACAAACATATATGACTACTGAAGTACGGACGCTCCTACTAATAAATGTGTTGAGTTGTGGGCTGCTATCTCAAGTTTGACAGGGTAACTTGCTACATAACCTTACTGATAACTAACATTAATATGCCAGCTATCAAATAAGCTGTGCAAACCCATGTTCACAGCAGAACACATATCGTTAACATGCACATTGGATTAAGTTTCCAAAGGAAATTACTTAAAATACTTATGTATGTGACATGCATATAAGAATAGATAGAAACAGACGAAGAAGTTAATCGCACTATTCAAAACTATAAATTTACCATTACAGTCCATTTGTTTTAAAGGATCTGAAGTAGCTTTATCTCGAAAAAAACGGGTCAATCCTTGAACTACTTCCCCATACTTTGAATAGCACTGCAGAAAGAATATAAGCATATTAAATACCAGCAAAGAGCATTGTAGAAAGACAGTAAACAAATGCACCTTTATATAAGGTCGGAGCCAATACGACATCTGAGATTGATAATGTGGCCATGCAAACCTACAGCCAACAAGCAGTGTAAAGCAGCTTTGTTAGTTTGAAATGCTAATTGCTCTGTAGAAGTTTCACTTAAACACGCAACATGGTTCAAGATGCAAAAGCGTGTGCATAAGTCTTAGTGGTATTTAGTGGGTAATGGTGCCTAATGCTCACCTATTGTATATATTACTGTTATGGCCACTGGCCATAACGGGGATAAACACCACCAGGAGGATAGCCGGATGGAGACGGCTGTTAGGGATGAGAGGCTAGATCATAGATGAGAGGGACGAACACGAGATGAGAACTAGATTGTTTCTTTCTTGCTTGCCTTGATTGATACAACTCCTCTGGTATCTGGCCAAAGCTCTTGATTCAATATTTTGAGGCAAATTTGAAGAGACATCATCTGACCCAACGGCATCTTTGGATCTGTCCATTAGTTTAGCCTTTTTAAGCCCTAGAGGCTTGAAAGTATGTTCCTTCAGATGCGCATGTACTGCCACATCACTAGTCATATCAACAACCTTAGTATCATGTGGCAGTTGGTCTTCAAAGAATAGATGTGACGTAGATGTAGAGTTGTGCTTTGTTGTAAGGGTGGAACGATTGGCAGGACTGATCTGAGCCAACTTCATAAAGTTACTCCATCTCATGGTTGAATTTATTGATAATGTAATTTGCGGGCACTCATTTTGTGCACTGGCAGCCTAGCACAAGAAAGGCAGCATCTGTAAGCTCCAGGGGCATTAAACTAAATCTTGATCAGTTATGTCAATGGAATTACCAAATCTGATAGATTTTCTTCAGGCATGCATTTGTTTGCAGCCGGTGCTACACAATCTGCATGTAACAACATTTTGAAAACAAGTAGCAAATAAATAACAAGCTAAGAGAAAGAGATAAGCAGTATAAAGAGAAGTAACTAAATGTCAAAGTTTCATATTGCATTCCATCAACAAAATTAAACAATCAAGTGAGGCTGCACAAAAGTCTGGTTGTCTTTTTATATAGTTACATTGTGCATAGAAAAACAGTTTGGATCACATAGCTATTTCTGTAGATATTCAAATATAATCAACACCATTCGGGGAAGAAGAAATGGCACCATGTTTCTATCTGTATAGAAACTCTTGCAGTGATCAAAAGAAACTGAATTATTCTTTCATCGAAGTTTAATAGTCACATGTTGAATAATAACTTGCACAGCTATAAATTAGATTTAGTGTTGTTCAAAATACGTATCCAAGTTTTGACAAAAAAAATAAGTCTTTAGTTACAAGCACATCATGAAGAACTAGAAATGGCATTAGATTATAAGTATACAAGATGCAAAAGTTGAATATCTACAGGTTGCTAGAAAACAGAAAGTTGTGTAAGCCTAAAGGGTCATCAATTTGGTGCAAGGCAGCCACTATAGTTGAATTTTGCTGATTTAGTGCCATTCAGTTCAAGTTTGTAAGATCAAGCCCTTCTAGCTCACTGCTATTTTCTTGAATCCTAAACGGCTTACATATATCTAAAGGGGTCCTTACAAACATATATGACTACTGAAGTACGGACGCTCCTACTAATAAATGTGTTGAGTTGTGGGCTGCTATCTCAAGTTTGACAGGGTAACTTGCTACATAACCTTACTGATAACTAACATTAATATGCCAGCTATCAAATAAGCTGTGCAAACCCATGTTCACAGCAGAACACATATCGTTAACATGCACATTGGATTAAGTTTCCAAAGGAAATTACTTAAAATACTTATGTATGTGACATGCATATAAGAATAGATAGAAACAGACGAAGAAGTTAATCGCACTATTCAAAACTATAAATTTACCATTACAGTCCATTTGTTTTAAAGGATCTGAAGTAGCTTTATCTCGAAAAAAACGGGTCAATCCTTGAACTACTTCCCCATACTTTGAATAGCACTGCAGAAAGAATATAAGCATATTAAATACCAGCAAAGAGCATTGTAGAAAGACAGTAAACAAATGCACCTTTATATAAGGTCGGAGCCAATACGACATCTGAGATTGATAATGTGGCCATGCAAACCTACAGCCAACAAGCAGTGTAAAGCAGCTTTGTTAGTTTGAAATGCTAATTGCTCTGTAGAAGTTTCACTTAAACACGCAACATGGTTCAAGATGCAAAAGCGTGTGCATAAGTCTTAGTGGTATTTAGTGGGTAATGGTGCCTAATGCTCACCTATTGTATATATTACTGTTATGGCCACTGGCCATAACGGGGATAAACACCACCAGGAGGATAGCCGGATGGAGACGGCTGTTAGGGATGAGAGGCTAGATCATAGATGAGAGGGACGAACACGAGATGAGAACTAGATTGTTTGTTCCTTCCTTGCTTGCCTTGATTGATACAACTCCTCTCATTATATAGAGAGGTTTACTTGACCCTAAACAATAGACTTCCAATGTGGTACTATTCTAACTAACCCTAACCAGCTAATGTTCACGAGGACTGTAGCACGCCGACCAAAGGCCCATCCAGCCCAAAGAGCCCATAACACTTCACCCCTCCTTTCGAGCAGCTCGTCCTCGAGCTGCAGACAAACTGAAACGACTGAAATAAGCCTTTTACATCTCGGCAATATTTCTTTATTTATGACTAACTAAAAATAAATTTCTACCCTATCCATAGGACCACCCCATCCTAAAGCTCGAAGAGATAAAAGTTTCTCCTTTCCTTGGACTCGAAAGAACTGCTCCCATCGACTAAGCCAAGGCAGCGGATCGTCCGTCTCGCCATAACGCTGGAAGTCGAGCTTGAAGTAACGGGTCACCATCATAGCCCGCTTGGGCAGCAAATCCTCGCCATGGATCAACTGGCCGTCAAGGTCAAGGAGTCCACGCCCACCCAAGCGTGGCGGCGGCGGGGGAACCTCCAAAACTTTTGGTGGAATCGTCGCACCGGAGGCTGCGACGGACAGATCAGCAGCGGCAACGGCAAGATCAGCAGCAGCGGCGGCAGAATTGGCAGCGCCAGAATCGGCACCAGCAGCGGCAGAATCGGCAGCAACAGAATCGGCAGCAGCAGCGGCAGAATCGGCAGCAACAGAATCAACAGCAGCAGCGGAAGGATCGGCGGCGGCCACGGCAGCAGCTTCGGTGGCAGACTCCGCCAATGTCTCCCCGGTAACGCCCATCTGGCGCTCCAAGCGGGAGACACGATCCACGAGGCCGGTCAGGATCGTCGAGATGTCGGCGAGGGACGAAGTCACTGCGTCCAACTTATCGGAGACGATCTTGACAGCATCGGTTGACTCCTAGCGCAGCCTGTCTTCCAGCCCCTTCAACTCATCTTCAACAGGCCCAGATCCCATAGAGGAAGCTGATACCAAATTGTTATGACCACTGGCCATAACGAAACACCACCAGGAGGATAGCCGGATGGAGACGGCTGTTAGGGATGAGAGGCTAGATCATAGATGAGAGGGACGAACACGAGATGAGAACTAGATTGTTTCTTTCTTGCTTGCCTTGATTGATACAACTCCTCTCATTATATAGAGAGGTTTACTTGACCCTAAACAATAGACTTCCAATGTGGTACTATTCTAACTAACCCTAACCAGCTAATGTTCACGAGGACTGTAGCACGCCGACCAAAGGCCCATCCAGCCCAAAGAGCCCATAACATTACCCTTGTGGGTTATGTTTTCCTACCCTTATTTGGGTATATATATGTATCCAAACAGCCACCTTGTTGGGCTGGGAGAAATGAGAAATTCCTTATTGGGACAACAGTTGTAAGGATTACAGTATGGAACCTAAAATGCTGATTGCAACATACGAGAATAACAGAACAAATAAATAAATTTAACTCTCTTGGTTTCAATAGGACTCCTTACAATTGTTCTTTGCATCTAGTGTTAACTAAAACAATCAAATTATAATGACTGAATGAAACCAAGAAACAACTCCTTATGTGTGATATGTCGTGGCAGATTGAGCCAATCATAATAGAAATTATAGAAGATCCTCTTTGAGATCAAAGGATGTATGTGTGCTAGCATCTACTATACCAGGAACATCAAAAAATAATTGACAGACCAGCACAATAAACAATAGGCTTCCAGAAGTCCATTACAAAAACCAACGATGCTTAGATTCCTTGCCTAGAGGAATATGATTAAGCTTACCTTTCATCGCAATAAATAATAGCTCCATAGTCATGGCGATGTCTGATAACACGTCCTACAGCCTGATTGACAGCTCTTGCTGCTTGTTGCACATACCATTCCTCTCCTCTCAACGTCTACAAAACAATCACAAGACCTTTTTGTAAAATTGATCAGCAAAGGTCCACTTAACAGTTTGCTATCAAATTATTGAACCTTCATGTTCTTATTAGATTGTGCGGCCTGCTTATCCAAATACTCACGCTTGAGCTTAACCTGGAACAGACACAAAGGAAAATTGCAAGATTAACTATAGGAAAAGGCCAATTACTTTTGCCAAAAGCCAAAGAGCAAATAGTTGTGTGATATGGTAAAGAGCTCATGCAGGTTAATAAGCAAGGAAGCAACAGAAAAAACACTATCTGAAGAAAATCCAAAAAAAATGATGACAAAATCCTTCCAGGCTTAAGTGTGTATATCTACACATGAACCCACCTCAACATAAGGGTACCACTCAGGGTGGGCAAAAAAAACAGAGACCGATGACCGAACCTGAAAAAACTGAGACCAAAGAAACCGAAATCTCGGTCTTCGGTTCCTGGCTCAGTTTCAAGTTTGTGAAAACCGATTCCTTGTTCAGTCTGTTCGGTCGCTTGCAGCAAATAACCGAAGAACCCGATATGCCCGAACTACCCTCCGCCATTGTTTCTTCTCCTTATCCCTCCGTTTTTTTTCCTGATTGGCCCGTCATTCTTATCCCCATTCTGTCTACTACAGCACCTATCTATCTTCTAGTTCTATCTTCTCATTTTATCTCTCCTTGAGTGCATCAGGTGCTTGCCGCAGACTGCCCTCCAGCTTGAGGGCACGGAGCAGCACGTGAGGGAGCTGGACCACGACGCCTCCTCATGGGAGTCTGTGGCCGTGGACTGTGGTGGACTGGTGGTGGTGGCATGCAGTGTGTAGGCTCGAGTGGAGAGGTGAGATCTGGATGGGGAGGTTGGGGGGAGGCAGCACAGAGAAGATGCAGCGCCGGCATTTCAGCGAGGTCCGTGGAGGGATGAGCGGAAGGAGTTGTGGTCGTGTGGAGGCAGCTAGGCATGGAGGAAACCAGATGCGCCACAAAAATTTGGTCCACCTGTGGCGCCCTGCCATCCACACCCAGGGCTACGATACCTGCCTTTGTTTGGTTTTGTTCGGTCAGGACCAAAGACCGAACCGCCAGGTCGGTTACCCAATCACTCGGTTCTGTCTTCAGTTAAAAGTTCGGTCTTCATTCTCCAAGAACCGAAGTAAATAAAAACCGAAAGAACCGACCCGAAGAAACCGAAAGAACCGAATGCCCACCCTGAGGTCCAACAGTTAGACAGCAGCCTTCTGTATGAGTACACAAAAGTAAAATGAGCTGACATGGCCATCATTAAATGAGGAAAGAGTGTGTTGTTGTCTACTATCTCGTCTACTGCTTTGGCCCATGGTCCATGCAAAACAAGACTAACCAAAGTACGTATTAAATATCACAAATACAGCAAAATAGACAAGCTATTGTAAAGCTGTCTGTGTGTCAAATAGACAGCAGCTGTCTAAACTATTGTACATGCCCTAAAAAGCGCAAAATTAAATATTTTGGTACATAATTGCCAGTGCTAAATGCATGAAAAGGAAGGTAATAAAAAGGGACATTCTTGCCTTTTAGAGAAGTTTTAGGTAGAAAATTCCTCATCATACAGATAGAAACAAACCTTAGGATCATTTGGGGTAGCAAAGGGCATTCCAGTAACTATTACTGCCCTCCCAGCACGGTCAGCAAAATCAAGACCCTCACTAACCTGTGCAAGTACAAAAATGCATAAATGAGGGAGGAAAATTGAAGATTAGCGAAAAAGCAACATTTTGGAAATGGTGCTCCCAACTAATTAGTATGCATCCTTCCAGAAATGCTAGGTACAGGTGATGTCCACAGATCACAGTGAACAAGATCAAAACTATGCGTCGCATGCGATGAAGAAGAAGAAAAAGAAAGTCTAACATGATGACCTAGCTGACAAGCATGACAGAGCTGCTCAGTGGCAGTCTTAGTACAAGTGATGGCTGCACTACGACTGAGCTGAGCCAAAATGGGTCATGCATGTGGAGGCACACCTGCTGAACAGCATAAGCAATGTCCGGCCTGGTGAAAGTGAGATACTGCAAGGCCCCCGCAAGGCTCCGGAAGGCAGTAGGATCAGCCACAGGAGCACCCGAGTCAGCAGACAGCTTCGACTGAGTATCAACAGGAGTAGAACAGGGCTTGCAATTTGACATGCCAGCCCGCTCCAAGATATCAAGAGCATACTGTCTCTGGTGAAGAAAGAGACCAGAAGAGCGGGTCTCCACAGTGACCCCCAAGAAGTGGTGGAGCTGACCCAAATCCTTCATAGCAAACTCCTGCTGCAGAGAGGCAATGATGCGTCGAAGCAACTGCTGACTGGAGGCTGTGAGAACAATATCATCAACATACAACAGCAGATAGGCAGTCTCAGCACCATGTCGATAGACAAACAGCGAAGTGTCGGACTTTGCCTCCGTGAACCCCAAAAACAGCAAGAACGTGGCAAACCGAGAGTACCAAGCACGAGGAGCCTGCTTCAGACCATAGAGAGACTTGTTGAGCCAGCCATTTGCATGTGGTAAAAAAGCCATAGTAATCCTGCAGTTTAATTATGTTGCGTTTGGATTCTTGTAGCTTTTTATATACTATAGTATTAATGACCTATTTTAAAAATAATAAACTAAAACTACAAATTTGTTAAATAAGACAAAGTATATTTTGGCATATATGAATGTTTCTCTGTGCTGCTGTTATCTTAAAATTTGTAACCTTTGCATTCCATAATAGTACTCCCTCCGGTTCATATTAGAAGTCGTTTTGGACAAGGTTGGAGTGAAACATTGAGAATATAAATCATGAATAACATTTAAGTCGTTGAGTTTGGAAATGTGAAATTCACATAAATAGATTGGTCTTGAAAATTACTTTCATAGAAATATACATATATAACTTTTAAGAAATATTTTTATAAAAAAGTTAAAGTTGTGTTTTGATGACCGTGTCGCTGTCATAAACGACTTTTAATATGAACCTGATGGAGTATGTCCATTTTGCCTGCACTAGTCATCCATAAACCCGCATAAACCACTCATTACGAAACTTGATGAAAGTGAATACAGTAACTACCAAATGAAACCTGATCGGCGGTTACCAGTTTTTGGGCATAAATAATCCACAGGAATTCCAGCAACCTTTCAAAGGCCTTAACTGCAATCTCCTATTAATACAAGATTTTCGCATGAATCTTGATGGCATTAAACACCGGAATGGGGCTCCTATCCCCTGATCTAAAGGCCGCGGAGATATCTGAAGAAGAAACAATCCAGGTCCACCTCATCCGCCGGAAAGCGAACGCGCCACATTTCCAGGCGATAACAATCATTCCTCTGGCCCATCTCTCTCACGATAAAAATCATTCCGCAACAAAAGCAACGTCGCCTCGTTCGTCTACGCGTATGTATGTACATACGTGATAGTGTACAGTATGTCTCCGGATAAAAATACGGTTATATAGGAGCCGAGAGGCAGTACCCACCTCCCTTCAGTTACCAGCAGCCCCAGAAGGAGCAAACTGAGAGGAGACAGAGCGGCACAGGAGGAGAGAGAGGAGAGAGAGGAGGGAGCGGGGGAAGGGAAAGAGAGAAAGCTCCAATCTCCCGCCTGCCCTAGCTGCCGAGATTCTTGATTGATTCCAAAACAAAAATGTGAGTTTCTTGCTCTTCCGTGAGAGATTTACGCGTTCTGTTGCCGTCTGTTTCTTGGTTCTCGGATCTGTTTTGACCAACGATTTACCAGAGGTGTTTCCCCCGGGTAGGAGTGGTGGTGGTAGCTTTGCTGTTCGTGCGTTTGTTTTCCGGTTCTGGTGGCAGATTCGAGCTGTGATGTCAGGCTTGATCTTTCGTTTTTATTCTCTCCGAGAGTTCCTGAGTGTGGTATCTGTCTCTTATACACATCTAGATGTGTATAAGAGACAGGCCGCGCACGGCGCGTCGGGGAGTGCCGGGGCCGCGGACGGCGCCGGTACACCACTGGAACCTGCAGGAGAAGGACAAAAAGGAATAGGTGGCTGAACCACCATGTCAGGAAACATAGACTCCAACTCAGGATCCGGCGAAGGCGAGGTAGAGGAGGAGTAGGGAAAATCAGACTCGTCAAAGACAACGTGACGAGAGATGAGGACCCTACGAGAAGTGAGATCGAAGCATCGGTACCCCTTGTGATCCGGGGAGTAACCGAGAAACACACAACGAGTCGATCGAGGCGCCAGCTTATGAGGAGCAGTGGCGGAGGTGTTAGGGTAACACGCACACCCAAAGACCCGAAGGTGCTCGTAGTCAGGAGGAGTACCGAAGAGAGCATGGTGGGGAGTGGAAGAAGGGCAAGCTGTGGAAGGAAGACGGTTGAGTAAGTAGGTGGCGGTGTGAAGGCTCTCGACCCAGAAGCGCGGGGGTAGAGAAGCCTGGATCAGGAGGGTGCGCATGACGTCGTTCGTCGTGCGGATCATCCGCTCAGCCTTGCCGTTCTGAGCGGAAGTATACGGACAAGACATCCGCAGCTGAACCCCCTGAGAAAGAAAGAAAGAGCGGGAAGCGTTGTTATCAAACTCACGCCCGTTGTCACACTGAACAGCCTTGATGGGAAGACCGAACTGAGTGGACACCCAAGCAAAGAAGTGAACAAGAGTGGGAAAAGTCTCAGACTTGGCGCACAAAGGAAAAGTCCAGGAGTGAGAAAAATCATCAACTATCACAAGATAATATTTCTTCCCAGAAATGCTAGGTACAAGTGATGTCCACAGATCACAGTGAACAAGATCAAAACTATGCGTCGCATGCGACAAAAAAGAAGAAAAAGGAAATCTAATATGATGACCTAGCTGACAAGCATGACAGAGCTGCTCAGTGGCAGTCTTAGTACAAGTGATGGCTGCACTACGACTGAGCTGAGCCAAAATGTCACGGCCGGGATGACCGAGACGGCGGTGCCATGTAGTGGAAGGAGTCGCAACCAAAGCAGCTGACGAGGAAGTCGAAGATGAAGCAGCGGAAGTCGGAAGGCGAAGAGTGTAAAGGGGGCCATCGCTATCACACCGAAGCAGTGGACGCCGACTAGCGAAATCCTTCACAGTGAGACCAAGAGAGTCAAATTCGACAGAACAAGAATTGTCAGCTGTAAATTGACGAATGGAAAGAAGATTGTGAACCATCTGAGGAGCAACAAGAACATCAGAAAGAGGAAAAGGACCAGAGGTGGAGCCAACATAGGTGACAACATCAAGCTGGTGCACAGGCCACGAACAAGAGAGAGCAATAGAGAGAACTGTGCGCACTGTAGCAGGCTTGACCACTGGACTGAATGTCTCATCATAGTCAACTCCAGGCCGCTGGGTGAAACCCCTGAGAACCCAGCGAGCCTTGTAGCGCTCCAGAGTGCCATCAGCTCGACGCTTATGCGTCCAGATCCACTTGCCAGTCACCACATTGCAACCAGACGGACGCTGCACAAGGTCCCACGTCTGGTTGGCAAGAAGAGCCTCATACTCCTCTTCCATTGCGCGACGCCAGTTGGGATCCGCCAGAGCGTCGCGGACAGAGGAGGGTACTGGAGAGATCCGCGACTCACTCTCGGTGACGGAGAGAGCCGCGGGTCGGAGAACGTCAAAAGGATAAAACATAAATCAAAACAGAGAGAACATGTCTGCAAACTGGCCAGGATCATGTGACAAATAGATAATCAGACGTAAAAAAATAAGGCATAAAAAAAGGCTCGGCCCGGGGGCAGGAGCGCCAGGTAGAGAGCTGGAGGACGGTGCAGTAGCCGCAAGAGCCGTGGAGGTGGTCGTCGAGGTGGTCGTCGGGGAAGAAGACGTCCTGGTGGCGGAGCCCCCAAGAGTGATCTCCTTCAGGAGGAGGTCGTCCCGAACCTGGTGGAAGGACGGGAACGGCTTCTGGCGGGTGATGAGGTCGCGGAGGTGCTCATATGTGCCGTTGAGTCCCCGCAGCACATTGAGCACCAAGATCTTGTCGTCGAGCGGGTACCCGAGATCACGAAGGCCATCAGCCTTGCGCTTCATTTGGCGACAGAACTCACCTACAGAGAGGTCCCCCTGCTCGAAGGTCCGGAAGGAAGCGTAAGCTGGAGGGCCCGGGCCTCGGCATTGCCGAGGAACTGCTCCTCAAGGCATAGCCAAGCCTCGCGCGCGGTGCCACCCGGAGCACTGATGATGTCCTGAAGATCATGGGTAATGGTCCCAAAGATCCAGGACATCACGATGCTGTCGCGGCGCAGCCAGGCCAGGTCCTGCGCGTCGAACGGCGTGTCAGTGAGGACATGGCCGTCGAGGGCGTAGCGGCGGAGGGCGCGAAGGACCTGGTCACGCCAGCGAGCGTAAGCGGTGGAGTCCGAGTCGAGGACGACCGAGACGAGGCTCTTGATGTGCGGGACCCCGGCTGCCTGGAGGTGAAGGTAGGGAGCCACGAGGTCGACCTGGGCAGGCCAGGGTCCAGCACTCGCCAGCTCAGGAGCAGGAGGCACCGCCGGTGGAGCAGACGGCGGCGCCTGGTGGGAGGACGAGGCGACGTGCTCGATGATGGGGGGCGGAGGCTGCTGGTTGAGGAAGCGCTCCGCCTCGGCGATCTGGCGAGCAATCGCGTCAGCAGCCGTCCGCTCCCGCTCCCAGGTGAGAGCCGCCGCGCGAACCCGCTCCTCGGCCGCGGCAGCCCTCGTCTTGGCAGCCGCAAGAGCAGCGGCGAGAGCCCCGTCGGCGGCGGCGTCGCCTGCAGCAGTAGCAGCAGCGACAAGGGGCTGCTTCCCCTTGAGGAAGATAGCCGCCGTGAGAGGGGCATCCCGTGGGGGCATGCCCAAGCCTCCGAAGGCAGCAGGTCCGCCGGCGCCCAGGGCTGCGGCGGCGGCAGCGGCAGAGGCCGCATCGAGGCCGGCCGTGCCCAGGACAGCAGCGGCGTGCACGAGGTCCGCCGCCCGCCGGCCAGCCGCGCGTAGAGCAGCGGCG
>OAMR01000118.1:2099355-2167454 GCA_900205405.1 Echinochloa crus-galli
CGCGGCGTCGAGGCCGCCGGGCGCTGGCCGGCCGCCCAGCGGCCGCGGCGGCGATGCGGCGGTTGGATCCGCGCGCGCCAGCCGCGCGGCCGGGCGGCTACCGGCCAGGCCAGCGCCCACGGCGGCGGCGGCGTCGGCGGAGAAGGGCGCCGGGCGCAGGCCTGCCGTGCCCACAGCGCGGCGCGCGCGCGGCTGGATCCGCCGCGCGCAGGCCGTCCGCGCCCAGGGCAGCGGCGGCGGGCGGCGGCCGGATCCAGGCCACCAGCGCCCGGATCCGCCCACGGGCCAAGCGGGGCGGCGGCGCGGCGTGGCGGCGCGGCGGCGCGCCCGCGGCGCCCGGCGCAGATGCAGCCAGGGCGCGCGCGGGGCCAGCGCGTCCGCGTAGGAGGTGGGGAAGAAGGAGGAGAGGGAGGGTGGCGGCGGCGGCCGGCCGGCCATCGGCGCGCGCGCGGCGGCGCTAGGAGAGGGGAGGGGAAGAGAGGAAGGAAACCCTAGCTGATACCATGCTAGAGGAATAATATCAGTGGTCTATTCCTCCAACCCTAGAAGGGTGGGTTATATGGTGATGTACATGGCCTCAATGGGCCTAGTATACGCATGGGCCCTATGGGCTATATACAACATACTCTAACATGTCCTTCTCTGCGGAATCAGTGTAATTATTCTAAGCAAGTAAGCATGCAGTTTAGGATTGAGCAATGAACTGTACCATGTGTCACAGTTTTTTCCTTTAAATAATCAACTAGTATATCGGAAAGAAGTCAGTGGAATAATCCTATGCATGCAGTTCATGGTGAGCAATGAACTGTATCAGGGATTACAGACTTTTTTTGGTTCATATAAAGAACATATATGTTACATATCAACTTTGAACTTACCCAGAACTTTCAGTGCATCTCCAGATGTTTGCTGAGATTCATTCACATGAAACTGGAAAGATTGAGTGTAGTTGTAAGAGTACAGTAAAGTATGCAAAGCTTATGCTGCAACTATGGAAAAAGAGGGTTCGATGACAATAGTAAGAGGGAAGTCAGAATTGTGGAAAGGCATGGAAATAACTTAATTGGACAAACCCACAATGAAAATGAATAGAGATATCCAATCAGAGAGATACACGGAACTGAAGACAAACTTACTCGGTAATATTTTGCATGTTCTTGACCACCACCCCTAAAAATGATGTCTAAAATGTCCCTAATTGACTCCAATCTAGACACTGTGGCCTTTGCCTGGACCCCTGGTCCAGTTTCAGCGGAATTTCCTAAATATGCAGGAACAAAACAAAGTTACTGAACCTGCAAGAATCATTCAGCCATCTATTAAAAGTTCAATGTTTTCAACTGACACAACAGAGCTCCAAAAGAGGGAAAACTTTGACCTCACTAATTATCAAGAATAATAGTGTATTGTAATATAAAGAACAATACCAGAAAAATCAATTACCTTCCTCTAGTAGCAGAGAAGCACAATCAATTGTCTCAATTAGTTTTTTGGATGTGTCTGACTTAATATTCAGTTCAGAGAGAAAATCATATATGTAACTCCCAGCTTTTGTGTAGCCCGACTCCTTGGATTCAATAACCAACTCACCAATTTTTTTCTCAAGTGCCATTAAGAGAGCTGGAAAGAATATTTAGATGTCACCAACAGGGAATCACTATCAAAATCTTTAAAGTGAAGGTACAAACTTTCCACATAAGAACATAAGAAAAACATAGGAGTATAGAACCACATGGATCCAAGTACGACTATGAGAAGTTGAAAGATTTTCAGTTCACCTTTGAGGATTGCATAATTTTCAGGGTCAAATTGTTTATCAGCACAATTTCCAGTTAACCTCTTTGCTGAACACAGTTTGATGCATTCATGAGCTTCCGCTATACAGGCAGTTAGGTTATTTGGATGTAAGTCAAAAGAGGCTGCATCTGCACATATACTCTCCTGCATAAAAGAGTTATGATAAATTTAAGTCTAAAATATAGCCGCTTTCAAATTCAGAATTCTCAATTTAAGGCAATAGTATCAAGAGTTCAATTACCAAATTAAACAGAAGGAGCCCCTTACCAAGTTGTGTGCTTCATCAAATATAAGGACCACATTGTCCCATGGTATGCCATTTAAGGAACGACGGTTTCCCGGATCAATAAGATAGTTGTAAGGAGCGAACAAGATATCAACTGACTTTGAAAGTTCCCGGGACATGTAATATGGGCATCTAAAATGATGAAGAAAAATATGCCACTAGTGGGTCAAAAAAACAAAAGTGTGTTCATTGTTTATCTGTAAATGCAAATTATTGGGGGGTGGGGGGGATGGGATGAAACTTACGGGCCGTTAGATTTCCCTTTCCCAATATTAACCAAGTCTTCAATGTCAAAAGGCTTGCTCCCAAACTCAGGTTTGTTTTGCATGAACTCTGCAACAAGTGTCGTTCATGAGCAACATATGCTTAACAGATGACGTACATAGAACAGAAGTATTGAACCAGCACAACAAGCCATCAATATGTGCCTTATGCTTGCCGTTTATTTTTGTGTGCAGACAGCACAGCCGATTTTAAGGCTTATAAAGAATAATTCTGTTGAAATTACCAGAGACGGCGTTATTATGCTGGCACCGGCGTTTCTTGCAGAGGAAGTGGCAGGCATTGTTCTGTGCTCTTCCGCGGAGTTTGCTCACTTCATTATGGATGCACATCTGCTCACGGGAGCCCAGAACTCCCATTTTCGGCCTGTGAAACGTTATACGCCAAATCAATTATGAACCATCAAAGGTTCTGAGATCAGTCAATTTACAACTGCGGCTACTGAAGACATTTCCAGCCATCAACACCATGGCATTCATGAGAAATTACTTAACGGCACACAATTCGACACAATTAGTTCTCAAACAAGAACAAGGTAGTGAAGAACAAGATCAGTTGCTGACCGGTAACTGGTGGCCTTGAGCTCCTTGATGACCTGCCGGAGCTGGCTGTGCGTCCGGGAGGCGTATATGATCACGGGGTACCCCGAGTGCTGTTGCTGAGACGCGGGGTACCCCGAGTCCTGATGTGGAGACGCGGGGTCCCCCGACTGCTGGCTCCCGTAGTCCGGCTGCTGGCTCCCGCCGCCGCCACGGCCACGCAGGCGACCGCCCCGCAGGAACTCGCCAAAGGTGCGGCGCCACGCGAGCGATGCGCACAGCAGGCACAGCGTCTTCCCCGTCCCCGTCGGGCTCTCTAGCAGCGCGTTCTTCCCCTGGCCATCGATCCGGCGGGGCAACGCGAACACGAAGCAGTCAGAATCGAACCGGATTTTTGGTAGGGTTTAGCGCGTCGATTCGGAGGATTTGGCAGCGGGGGGATTGCATACCTGTTGGAAGGACTCGATGACGCGTTCCATGTAGGTGATCTGGCAGTCGTAGGCATCGTAGGGGAACTCGACATCGACGCCGCGGATGCTGTAGACCGGCATTTCGCCGCCGGAGGCGGCAGAGGCGGCGGCGGCGGCGGCGGCAGGAGGTGTGGGCGGGAATGGGTGAAGCTTGCGAGGGAAGAGTCCGAGGGTGCGCGCCGAAGAGGAAGTGTTTTGGTCGCCGAAAAGGCCCACACTTGGGCCGCATCGGACGGGGCTGCTGCAGTCCGAACTCCGAATCCCCCCCGGTTTGAACAGAAAAACTTGGCAAGCCCCGCAATGCAATTAACGCGGTATACAAAATAAAATCTGATAAGGGATAAGTTCTCAAAAAAATCTGATAACATTTTTTATTTTTAGGAAAATTGATTCCCTCAATTTACATCATAAATCATTCTAGATTTTTTTTATGTTACCTCTTTAGATTCGACCAAATTTTTAAAAAATATACAAGTATCTAGAGATCAAATTTACTTTATTAGATACCAACATTTACATTATATAATGATTTTGTGGTTTGTAGTCAATAGATGTTAATATTTTTTATATATGTTTAGTAAAAACTAGCAAGAGCTCACGTGCGGCACGCACGTTTATTGATGACACATAGATACTAAAACAGTATCACTTGAATGCGCTATGGTAAACAGACAAGTCGTGTGAAGTGCTTTTATAAATACTTTATATTCACTCCCTCATGTATAGACAACTTTTGGTATTCTTGAATCTAGAGGCACGTCATTTTCGTGATAGTTGGTTTTTATTTATATAGAGAAAAACTCCACAATCTATGTCTATTAACAATACGGGATAACAAAAGAAAAAGGCTCGGATAAGGTTTCACGGTAGAATACGGAATAATAGACACATATCTATACTATTAATTTTAATTTTCCATTCATACTATTAAAAAAATAGAAGAATAAAAAATAAAAAAACACATGGCCCCCCGTCCGCGAGGTGGCTAGTCATGGGTGGCATCTTTTAAAAAAAATTGTTTACTTTCCAAAAAAATTAGGTGGGTACAAAAGACACAGGTGAGAAAAAAAATGGGTCTAGAGGTGAACTCACATGGGTTTTTTCGCTCTACCAAAAAAACTTTCACAATATTTCCTTTCCCCCTATAACGTGGGTCCAGGTGGGTCTAGCGTGAGAGGTACAAAGGGCTTTCGTTGGTAGAAAATTTTTTCAAAAGAACTAGATCCTTTTAGTATATATAAAATTTTTTCTATACATTTAATATAGATTAGACAATTGTGAATATATTTATCTATACTTATTCTATATATAATATAAGGATTCAGAAAAACTGATGATAATTCTTGCCTAAAATTTTTCTACCTACCCCTCAAAAAGACCTGCATATCAGGTCTATGGAGGAAATTACGTTGATGGAATTTATGTTAAACGAAAAAAAGCATCTTTTATAGGGTTTCCATCGAGCCTACTTTTTCACCAGCCAAAAAACTTACCCATCTTACATACACACACCCCTGCCGGGAGTGCAGCTTACAGATTGGCAAATCTTTTGGTTTTATTTCATAAGTACCACTTAGTTAATTAATTGTTACATATGTTGCATCTATGATAATGGACCCAAAGTATGTCCATTGATTTTTAGTCTTCTCGGATTACGTTGGTATCTATGTGAAATATAATTTTCTTCTATCTTCTCATTTAACTCTAGCCATGTCAAAAACATGTATGAGATTTATTTAATGTGCATGGTAAATGCTTCACGAGTAACCTTATGCTACTCCATCCATTTGATATTAGTAGATGCACTGGAATTTAAAAATATCTTTAGGGACATACCTTGATTATAAATTTATTTTGTGATGCATCATCTATTACTATAAAGTCAATTCATATGAATTATATACATTCAAGCATGCATATAATTTCACTATGAAGTTTGAATTTTTAAAATAATTATAATATGCAATTTGTTTTTTTGGCTCAATAGCAGCCTTTAACCCAAAAATCTAATATTGAGCATATTGGAAATGTCTTGGTCAGTAGCTTTTACGATTCCCTTGATTCACCGGGAAGCTGCTTTTCAGAGTAGCTACCTGGGAAGCTGCTTTTTAGAGAAGATATACATATCTGTTTAGAGGAGCTTTTCCTAAAACGCTTTTCATTAGCCATTGTTGATGGAGCTCGATGTAGCATCCACGTCATGGAGGGGAAGAGCAGCGGCAGGCGGTGCGGTCGGAGGGGCGGCGGCATGGCCGCCGTGGGCAGCGCGGATAGGAGTGGTGGCAGTCAATGTGGAGGAGAGCCCAGCCGCGACCAATGAGGATAGGAGGAGAGATAGCGGGCTGCATTGAGGGGAAAGGCAACAACGGCCAACGCGGTGCAGAGGATAGGTGGATGGGATGGGGCGGTGGCGGGTGGTGTGGGAGGGAGTGAGGGGAGGGTTGGTGGTTACGGGCATGAAGGGGATGGATGGCAGCGGGTGGCATGGGAGGGAGAGTAGAAAAGACAGGAGCGGGCGACATGATGTGGTGGTTGATGGCAAAAGCTCATTAAACTGCACTCTAGTCGCTTCTTCGCTTTGTAGTGAAGCGGACCCGTTTGGGGGAGCTTTTCGCTTTTGGAACTTTTTGGAGAAGCAAAAGCTAGGAAAAACTCCCCTAAAAAATATATTCACAAATGGAATTACATGGTATGTTTGGACTACAATTCAAGATTGATATACCCTAAATCGGACTCTCTAAATGCTAAAGGGGACTATCTCTATTTTTTAAAGGCCTCACAACTTACTCTAACTCCAGCAATAGCACTAATAAATAGAGATCTCCGTGCAGTACCAACTGTTAAGTAATAGATAACGTTTTTTTCTATGCTCTCTATTTACCACGTAGGATAAAATCTGAATACCTAAAGTTCTCCATACATGAGAGAGCGAATATAAAGTATTTCTAAAAGCGCTTTGCACTAAAGTGAAGTGATATTATTTTAGTACCTACATGTCATCAATAAATGTGCGTGCCGCACGTGCGTTCTTGCTAGTCATTTTCATTATATGTGTTCCTAGACGGTATAACTTTTACTAGTTGTTTGGTATCTATCACCAAATATTTACTTGACTTTTTATTCACTTGGCGCACTAGTCATAGACTACCTTAGTAACATAAGTAAGAATAGAGTAAATTTTTTTGGTGGTGCTTAAACTTGCCGCATGCTCTCATCTAAGTCCATTTTGCATTGCTTAAACTTGGCGCACTAGTCATAGACTACCTTAGTAACATAATTCGAGATCGAGACGAGAGAAGTCTAAGGGTTGCTGGCGAAATCTCACAAGAGCACTTGTATATAGTTTTAGAATTCGAGAACTTCAGCCTTAGTTTTGTTAGAAGAATGGAGAAAACTTTTCCGTCAGTCTCATATCAACAAGGGCTGTGTTTACTTCCATCAAACTTTCCAAAATTCTCTCTTCAAACTTCACTATTCACCTATCACATCAAATCTCTCTCCTTATACATGAAACGCTAAACGTGGGTAAATAAAAAAAACTAATTGCATGGTTTTGATGATGAATCTTTTGAGCCTAGTTAGGTTATAGTAGGACAACGATTACCATAAATAAACAAAAAGTGCTACAATACGCTACATTTTCACTAAATTTTGCCAACTTTTTTTTGAACTAAACACAACTAAGCATCCATCCGTTGACGTAGCCTCCGATATGCAATTCTTGCCATGGGAAGGGGGAAGATTAGAAAAAACGGAAAAAAAGCGAGGAAGAACCGGCACAGCTCCTGCCTCGATGCCTTTCGCTTCCGTGATTCCCCTTGCATCGCCTTCCTCCTCCGCCTCTCCTCCCCCAAACGGCGGGACACAAGCAAGCAAAGCCTTCACAAAATCGAACTCTCCACCACTCCCCCACCCCGCGAAGCCACTGCCGCTCCTACCCCCGCGAGCGCACCGCCATGCTCGCCGCTGCTTCGTGATCCCGAGCGCCCTAGCCGCTCTCTCGGAGGTTCCTCGCCATGGCCGCGCCGGAGCGGGAGACCGCGCTCCTCGCGCGCGTGGCCGCGAACCACCTCTTCCTCGCGCAATTCGAGCCCCTGCGCGCGGCGCTCCTCAGCCTCCGCCGCCGCGCCGACCCGGGGCTCGCCGCGGACTTCCTCCGCGCGGTCGTCGCCGCGGGGGGCCGCGTCCCGGGAGTGCTCTGGTCCGCGCCCCCCGCCTGCCCGTCCCCGTCCCACCTCGCCTGGCTCGCCGCGCTCGAGCTCGCCGCCCTCGCCTCCACTCCCAACCCCGAGGCGCTGCGCCTCAAGGCCGAGTTCCTCGTCCTCCTCCAACCCATCGCCGATGACCCCGCCGTTGGCGCCGAGGCCAGGGAGACCCTCACGAGGCTGTTGGATTTGGGCGTGGTGAGGCTGAGGCGCGAGGTCGAGGGAGGTGCAGGGGAGGCAGGCGCTGGTGCCGAGGTGGCCCTGGTCTCCGAGGAGGATCTGAGAGGGCTCTGGGGGGTGTTCCTCGACAACGCCCTTGTGTTTGACGCATTGTGCGTGGGCATCTCGAGGCAGATCGGCTTGGATGGGGGCTTCGGCGCCGATGTGCTCCTGTGGCTGCGGCAGAACGTGCAACTTGCCCACCTGGACTCTGTGAAGACACTACTCGCGGAGGATGATCTCAATGGTGCTGCTGGCCATCTCCGGTTTCTTTGTCTTGATCATGGCGTGGAGGAGGATGAATACAAGTAATCTCTAAATATCAATTTACTATGCAACTATTTTAAGCAACATTTTAACATCTAACAGTAAAGGATACTAGCTGGAAGTGCAACTTGAGCATTAAGGAACATGTAGAAACATTTGTGGAATAGTAAGGCCAGTAGTAGCATAGAGTGTAAAGTCAGTGTTTTATAGTTGAGTTTGCCAGGATTTGATATAGTTTTATAGCCATTAATAGCAACATATGTAAACTGGTAATGGCAACATGCAAAGCAGCATTCTGTAACCATTTGTAGATTTCGAGAAAGAACCATCATATCATGTTCCTGGTTTCAGATCAGATATGTTCAATTTGTTCCAGATTAAGACCTGCAAACGATCAATCTAATTACATATCATGTATACTGGTCCTAGTTTGATGGTGGATCTGGTATATGGATACACTTAATAGATTACTGAATTCAACTTCTTACAGGATTGTCATATCAGAGCTTCTCAGAAAGGGTTGGGCAAAAACATCCAATTATGGTGGAAGGTGGTCTCTATTACGGGACAGAATAACTAAAATGTATGGAGCAGCTCTTCAGTCTACTAGTCCCCAGCTCACGCAACTGGTTCAAGTAATTACAAAATTTCCATATCATTCCTTGCTCGCATTCTTCTATTAGTGCTCCACTATGAATTTCTGTGCCTAGTCAAATTTCCTTTCCTGATCCTTAACCTGCACCTCATATCATATAACCATTCTGTTGCCCCCTTTGTAGTGGAACTTTACTCTAACATTTTCAAACACACTTTAGGCCTTTAATAGCATATATCCTGATTTTCCTTGCAAATATCTGGGCGTTCCCCTTTCTTTGCATAAATTAACGAGGGCCCACTTTCAACCCATAATTGATAAAATAGCAGCTCGGCTACCAAGTTGGAAGGCTGACTTGCTTACACGGGCAGGGAGAAAAGTGCTGATTCAATCTGTGCTAACTTCTATGGTAATCTATTTGGCTATGGCATTGGATCTCCCACCTTGGGCTTTTAAAACTATTGACAAGATTAGACGGGGATTTCTTTGGAAAGGAAGAAAAGATGTAAAAGGAGGTCATTGCCTAGTGGCTTGGCCAAAGGTAACCAGACCACCTGAACTAGGGGGGCTGGGAATTTCTAATCTGCAACAGTTGGGATGGGCTTTGAGATTAAGGTGGCCTTGGCTGCAGAAGACTGATCCCAATAAGCCATGGGCCATGTTCCCTATCCAAGTACACCAGTCAGTAAAGTCCTTTTTTTCTGTGGCTGTCATTTCAGAAGTGGGCAATGGTCGAAACACTCTCTTCTGGACTGACAATTGGGTTCATGGACAGAGCTTGGCTAAACTTGTTCCAAATCTCTTTGGGGGGCTATCCGGTAGAGCAAAGAAAAGAACTGTGTCTGATGCCATGACCGATTTGAGATGGGTTGGTGACATAAGGGGTGCTCTCACTGTGCCTGTATTGGCTGAATATCTTGGAGTACGGGACCTGACCTCTCAGTTAGTGCTCCAGCCTGAGGTGGAGGACTCCCATATTTGGCGCTTCTCAGCCTCAGGACAATACTCATCGAAATCTGCCTATGAGGCCATGTTCATAGGAGCCATTCAGTTTGGAGCTTGGGAAAGAATCTGGCAGAGTTGGGCGCCAGGCAAATGTAAATTTTTCATGTGGCTGGTTGCACATGACAGGTGTTGGACAGCGGATCGGTTGACTAGAAGAAATTTACCTCATCCTGATAAATGCCCGCTGTGCGATCAAGAGGAGGAGACTATAAATCATCTACTGGTCTCCTGTGTTTTCTCCCGTCAGATATGGTTCATTATTTTGCAAAAGTTTGGTCTTCAGGCATTAGCACCACAAACTGATAACCACTCTTTTGATGACTGGTGGGAGCAGGCAAATAGGAGGGTTGAGGGGCAGAACAAAAAGGGGCTCAACTCAGTTATTATCCTAGTAGCTTGGACGATCTGGAATCATCGGAATGGATGTGTGTTTGATGGTCGACGCCCTGACTTAAATGGCTTGCTAACATCTGTCTTGGAGGAGGCTCATATGTGGGAGTTGGCAGGGGCTCAAGGATTGGCTCACATCCTTGCCCAGCTGCCAACAGGGTAGGCTAAGGTCTTGGGTCCTGTCTTTTTAGGCCCTGGGAGGGTTGTTCTTTTTGCTGTTCATAGTGTAAGATAGTGGGTGAGTGGGTGGCAAGTTGTTGCCTAGCTTTTGCCCGCAAACAACTGGTGTACTGGTCTCGGGGTGCTTCCACCCATTTTTTTCTTCTTAATATATTGATACGCAGCTCTCCTGCGTGTTCGAGAAAAAAATAGCATATATCCTGATTATGCCTTTTTGTTTATTTATTATGGTATTTAGTACTTTAGGCCAAAGATTTAGATGTAGATGGCCACAGTTTGAATTTATTCCTTTAAATCCCAGGGTCCTTGTGACCCCAAGATCACTGTACCTAACATAATAACAATATTTACCTTCTAGAGTGCATTTTTTTTGCATGCTTACTCTTGGATGATGCTAATTTTTGTTCATATTGTTCCTAGCTCATTCTGGATGACATTGTTTCCGAAGAAATTGAAGATCATAATGTCTCTGATGCTAATGGAATGCCTCTTCCTTTCACAAAATTTGTGGAAACATTGTCATTGGAGAGGGATACCGACTCAGATGACACGACCTTGTTGGATGCAGCCATAACATCCTGCAAAAAAGATCTGTACCATTATTGTCGACTCTCTGGAAAGCATATGCTTGAAGTAGTCTTGGAAACTGCTCTATCATATATTAAGAGGGAGCAGCTTCAAGAAGCGGTTGATGTATGTCAATTTTCAACGAGATAACCCCATGTTTTTTTGCTGATGCTATGAGCATTCCATAACAAATTCCACCCAGTTATTGGCCTCACTAGTATCTTCTGGCAAGTGGCTTTCTGCAGGTTGTTTCCTTGTTCCCCCTTCTCCAGCCACTGATTGCTGTCTTGGGGTGGGATATTCTGAAGGGTAAAACTGCTCTGCGGAGAAAGCTAATGCAGCTATTCTGGACAAGCAAATCTCAAGCTCTACGACTACAGGAATATTCACATTACCGTAGCCAGACAGATGAGGTACTTCCCTCACTTTTTCTTCTTCTTCTATGGTAGTGTGCAGCAAAAATCTTTGAGGATCATGACAGCTTCATTTGGCAGACATCCCGCGAGGAGTACTTGTGCGATCTTTTATGCTTCCATCTGGATCTTGCATGTTTTGTTTCAAGTGTGAATTCTGGCCGCCCGTGGAATTTGAGGAACTCATTATTGTTTTCCCAACAAGAGCAAGGTTCAGATGTTAACAATGCAGAAATATTAGACCCTTTTGTCGAGAACTTGATACTTGAGCGACTAGCTGTTCAGACTCCCATGAGAGTGAGTTCTATTTTCTAAAGGATACTAGCTAGAAGTGCAACTTGAACATTAAGGAACATGTAGAAACATTTGTGGAATAGTAAGGCCAGTAGTAGCATAGAGTGTAAAGTCAGTGTTTTATAGTTGACTTTGCCAGGATTTGATATAGTTTTACAGCCATTAATAGCAACATATGTAAACTGGTAATGGATCCATGCAAAGCAGCATTCTGTAACCATTTGTAGATTTCGAGAAAGAACCATCATATCATGTTCCTGATTTCATATCAGATATGTTCAATTTGTTCCAGATTAAGACCTGCAAACAAAAAAAAAGGGCAGACCCAGTGCCAGGCGGCTCCCACTCAAGTGGGGTTCTGGGGAAGGGTATAACCGAGGCACAGTCTTACCCCCGCAAATATGCAGGGAGACGGCATCGAACCCAGGCATAAATTTCTTCCCATATTTAGTCTCCTCCTCCAGTAGTCGTTGAGTTGCCTACATTGCTAATGATTGAAGCCATGTTAAAAGTTTTCTAACCCCAAAACGAACGAGGTACTTTTTCTGTATTCTTGACATTATTTATCTGAGCAGTTTGTTTCATGTGACAGGATGCATGATATTGAATTGATGCACATGCGATATTCTCTTCAGTCAGTCGTGCTCGCTCTAGGAGAGATGGAGAAGTGTGCAGGTGATGAGAATGAGTGTTATTATCACAAAGCATTGTCATATCTGAGGGAGATGCAAAATTTTATGGAGGCTATCAAAAGTACTCCAAGAAAGGTTGGCTGTTCTGTGATATGTTCTTATTCAGGTGCACTTTTTTTATTGGCAAATGCATATTTTTATTCCTCAAAGTAGCAAAGTCATGGAATTATCAGTTCTATGTACCCTTGAGCAACATAATATTTATTCTGTTTCTTCTTACAAGAATGTTATGCTTTTCAAGATTCAGAATGTTATGCTTTTCAAGATTCAGACTTAGTGATTTTTTATCAATAACTGACCTAACAATGTTGACTTTGTGATGCATTGTATCACTGAATTCATATTTGAAAGCACTCCCCTTCATGATTTTGATGATATGAACAATAGGCTGTATGGGAATTTGAATGTATAAGTTTAGTTTCGAAGATCATGCCAAGTCAACAGTGTCTCATATTTTGCAATGGACAGAGTATATTAGACTAATATGAGTGTGAAAACAGAACAGGGTTCATGTTTTACTTGGAGTGTACTATAAGTTTGCACATGACATCAACCTTAAGCGAAGTGAATGTGATGTGTACGCTAGTGCATAGGCATTTACTTCTATTGATGTGTGTATACGCCTTGATTGAGCACATGTATTTCGTTGCAAAGACGAGAGTTTGCAAAGGACACCAACACAACATGGACAACAAATCAGGAAGACTCACTCCAACACACGGACAGACCCACACAACACAAACACAGGCACAGACATCACAAAACCAGCAAGAACACAAAGAGAGAGGGAGAGATGACCTACCCACCTAGACAAAACGGACTACTCACTAAACACAAACACGATCCAGCCACTAGCCCTCATGATATAAAGAAGTCCGACCAAACGAGCAGTTCCTAAAAATTAAATAAATGTAAGCAAAGTAGATCCTATATTATAAATCCAGTAGATTTACAGACTCAATTTATAATGAGTTGCATCATGCTCTGAGGTTTATCATTCTGAAAGAGCTGGGTGCTAACAAATTTAAGAATATATGCTAGTTTTACTTGTTTGCAATTGCAAAAGAAAATAATGAAATCTTTAGATTCTATGCCCTTCAATGACGGCTATGATTGAACTGATTGAGCTGCTAATCTTTCAAGAATAATATAGCTTTTGTACTGTTTAATTAATCTTGGTGGATGGAATATGTATGCACATTACTAATCACTTAACTTTAGCTGTATGATGTCGTATATTCGTATCCAACATTTTAAAAAAATCCTACAGATATGGGAATGGGGTTTCTTATATAAGCTTCATTTTTCCATGTTTTGCAGATCTTTATGGTGAGCATTATATTATCATTGCTACATATGGATGACTGTGTCAAACTGTCTCAAGCAGTCCCTTCTGAGTGCTATGTTACTAATGGATGCCATGATAGTAGTATCGAATCTGAGGGAAAGAACATGGTGGTATATTTTGTTGGGCTTCTACTTGATATTCTTCGTCATAATCTCCAATGGAAAGGTCCTGATATGGATCACCTGCCTGGTACTAGTTTGTCGCCTGCCAGTAGACAAGCATTAGAATGGAGGCTCAAACATGCCAAACATTCCATCGAAGACTTGGACTGGCGTCTATCTGTTCTAAAACGTCTTCAACCTCTGTCTGAGCGGCAATGGAGTTGGAAGGAGGCATTAGTTCTTCTACGCGCTGCTCCTTCGAAGTTACTGAATGTGTGAGTTTTTCTCTGATGTACTTTGTTTTCTTGCTATGTTCTGCTGGGTTCACTTCTTCATGCTTGAATAAAGGTTATGCCTTGAACTAATATTATAATCTCATTGTGCAATTCCCAGTATAATTTTTAAGTTCTAGTTTTTGTGGGTCGAGAAGTATGTACAAGTTTCATTTCAAATATTAAGGGCAGTGCCAGTGAGCTGCATGGAGCTAACCATCCCTGCCTACTCTCTGTGGTCCTGTCCTAGCCTTTTACCATTCCAAAATAGTACTTTGATGTTACATCGAGGCTTCACTGTAAACATCAGTCCGTTATGTACTTTTAGGCTAATTGATGTTCCAATGGAGTACCTGTCATTGCACAGTTGATTGTAGCTTGGCATTAAACATGACGCTTATTTTCTCAGACTTGTTTAATTTCATCCAAAACACTAGAACTGTTCTGTACTCATCTCCAATTTAGCTAGCATGTTTGCCCATCTGAACCTATACAATGGGCTATTGTGCTAAAATCCTAGGAGTATCTTCCATGTTTCATGGCTACTGAGTTGTAACCTTTCATGTGACAAGAATAGTTTAGAGTCTAATATGAAAGAAGCATTATCATGTTGAAGGAAATACTGGAGGAACATAATATTGACCTTAAGATTCTGTGAGGTTTCCCGACGTCCTTAAATGTTTGCACCTTTGATATTTCTTTAATCTATCATGTAACTTACTCTTGTACTTTTGTGAGATTTTGTTTGTCTTGTTTTGAGTTTCGTTCTTTCTGCATGCGTGCACACTTGTCTCTGGCATATGCCAATATGTTATGACACATGGTTGTGATGATATATTTTTCACCATTCAAATTTGTGGCAGCTGCATGCAAAGGGAAAACTATGATTTAGGAGAAGAAGCTGTACAGCGATTTTCTTTACCCGCCGAGGATAAAGCATCTCTTGAACTAGCTGAATGGGTAGCTGGCGCATATAGAAGAGCATTGGTATGCTTACACATGCCATCTTATTAGTTGCTTTGTAGGTACAAAGTGCTTGATTTTTTTTTCTTGATATACATTGCACATAGAACTAAGTTACTCTACTACTCTTGCTGGAAGTTTCTCTCTCAAATAGTGGGAGGAGACATATGGGGAATATGAATCTGACATAGGGAAAGGTTGAGAGTTGTGGAGTGTCATATGCTATTGCTACCTCGGTTTTAGTCGCAGAAAAGTGACATTTACATGGTCTCCAGAGTGCACACGTTACCGCTAAACTCTATCATAGCATATTTTAAGATGTATTATGAGCCTGTTTGGATATGTGGTAATTTTTGGATTTTTTATAAGGTACTATGATTGCTAGAAAATACCATGGTATTAAAATTGAGGTGCCCTATAAACTGCAGCATGCAAATAACTTAAAATGGTCCTGTTTCTTTTTGAGACTGACAAAAGTGACCTCTAGCTTGATATTCATCTATTCAATGCATGCTCAGTACTTCTTCAAACATCATGCCATGTAAATCTTTTTTGCTGAGCTAACATATGGAATTGTGGTGTAAGGTTTTGGAACCTGATCGGCAATAGTTAACATTAAATCAGAATGTATGAATTTCAAGCTTTAGGTACTCAGTTGATATTTCAAGAATAACTTCAAAACAGCTGAATGTGATTACTTTATAGCAAGCTTTGTGAATTTCTTATTGAGGTCAGATTCATCTCATTTCCTTCTGTTATCCCTTTTCAGGTTGAAGATGCTGTGAATCGTGCTACCGATAACACGAATGCTGCACAGGAATTGGATATTTTGTCATTACGAGCTCAGCTTGGTTCTCTAACTACGGTGAGGAATTCTCACTCTTATCTTGTAATGTAAGTGATACCCATTCTTTATATTTGGCCTGAAAATAACATTTGAACTTTCAGATTCTGCTTTGTGTTGATGTTGCTGCAACATCTGCTAGGTCAGGCGATATGTGCCGATTTCTTCTTGATGAGGTAAGCATTATGGGTTGTGCATTTCTGCATTTTACTCTTGCAGACAGTATTGGAAACAACCTTTGCTGTCTCTTCTTTTTGTTTGTACTATAGACTGATGGATTGGGTTTGTGCGGTGTACGGTGTCTTCTATAAGTTTTACAATAGGCAAAACCGCGAATGCATGTGTATCCATTTGCTTGCGCAGTTGTACTTCATAACTATTTTTCATATCTTGGGAGATTGGCATATGGAGGAATGAATGTGCCATTAAACAGGAATAATTGCTCTAGCATCTTTTTTTGAAAGCTATACAGCGGGGGAAGCCCCCACTATTGCTCCAGCATCTGGCTTGTGCATTTGATTGTTTCATTAATCAACATTCTCATCATATGAAAGATTATGTTTGACACCCTACCTCACTGATATATGTTTTTGCTAGTCATAATCCTACAAAAGGAGGTCGCCTGATTGTGAATAATTTTTCAGTTGTTAACAGTGCAACCTACTGTACTCAATTTCCAGCGCTTTCTGCTGAAGCACACTCCAACTATCAATTCGAACAAATCCTTTGAACGAATTATTTTTAGTTGCTGCCTGAATTCCTTTTACACAATTTTGCCATCTGAGATTGGTCCCAATTCCTTCTTGCTCTTGAGCCTGTGGATGACCAGTCGGTCCTGTGGTTTTTTGGTCTTTTAAGGTTGTTGTTGTGTTTCTAGTAAAAGGCACAAATGCATTCTTAAAAGCTGGGATGTGTAGGTGTGTGTTGTAAGGGTTCTTGCGCCCCCTCTTTTCTTTTTAATGCAAAGATACGCAACTCTCCTGCGTGTTTATGAAAAAAAAATAGCGGTCCAGTTTCAATGTTGTACAATCTGCCTAATTTCAATTAGATGCCTTTGCTCTTGGCATGACGTACATAAGTTAAATTAGTTTTCCTCCTGTACAGGCAACAAGCTTGCTATCTGAAATATTTCCAGGGAGCACCCCAAAAGTAGGTGCAACTTACTGGGATCAGATCCAAGAACTTGCTACGATATCAGTTATAAAGCGCATCCTTCAGCGTCTGCATGACATCTTGGATCTGGTAAGCTTTTATTTGTTAGTAACCAACTAACCACTGGATCTTTGAACGTTTTACTTGATGTTCCCTTTGTCTAGTTTTTTTTATTGTGCCTCTGAGAAAAGCAGTTACTGATTTTACATGCCATTTCAACAGCCTTGCTTATATTAAGGGCCTCACCGTACATGCTCATTAGCATAATCCAATGACAGTTTATATAGAAAAACAACACAAATGGATTATGTTTGTGGCTTTTATTCCTTTCTTTCAACATCTGATACAGCTAAACAAACATAATTGCTTTTAAATAACAAAAACTGACGTACCTTTTGTTCTCATCTAGGAAGCTCTTCCATATCTACGAGTGCTTTTTACTGAGATGAGCATCTCTTCACCAACTGAATCTAGCAGAGTTGGACAAAAGCAACGTCCTCTTGGACTTCTGCACCAAATGATTGATGATGCCTTCAAAGGAAAGCGACAATTCTTGAGTGGTAATGTCTCAGTTGAATGTTAAATCATTTTGCTCTGATGTTCTGGCAGCACATTTTACATTTTTGTTTTAGGTAAACTTCACAATGTTGCTAGAGCTATTGTTGATGAAGACTTTGATAGTGTTTACGCGAAGGAAAGTGTCAACTTAGAAAAGAAAGACGTTTTGAGTTCTGAAAAAGGTGTAGTCCTTGGTCATGGGCTTAGGATTCTGAAACAAGCATCTAAGAGTGACCTTGCATCTTCAACTGTTTGGGAAAGCAGTTCAGAACACAAAGGTTCTGCAAACAGATACATGGGCCCTGTATCTACCAAGCCATCGACATATTTATCAAACTTCATAATATATATTGCAACCATCGGTGACATAGTTGATGGAACTGATACAACTCATGATTTCAACTACTTCTCATTAGTCTACGAATGGCCAAAAGATGTAAGCTCAAATCCTACTTCCCTCTCCCTCCCTCATGTTGTTTCTTGGCTTCATATATTCAATGACAGTCTGTCAGTATGCATATTTGAAATGATATTTGAGAGAAGAAGTGAGAAGTTCTGTTTGGTGTGTGTGCTGTCTGTTATAACAAGAGCATCGGCTTTACTTAAATGAACTTTCTGTAGCAAACAAATCAGAGCTTTTGTAGGGGTCTGTGTCTAAATATTGAATATTTTATGTCCCTTCCCTATTGTAATGGAACACTTGCCTTCTATCTCCTTTAATTGCCGGCACAGATAAGGAGCTTTTTGCAGCAAACAAATTAGAGCTGTGACAGGGTCTCAATGGATGAATAACTTTCTAATCTTTCAGATGTTGAAACTCTTCTTTGTCCTGAGTGAATCTGGAACCTCAGATCAAACCGTATTTTCTTTTGTAATATAAATGATAGGTTATTGCTACAAGGTTATGTGGGTGAATGTATAGATAATATTTAATGGTTCATGGCAATGGAAATTTGCTTCATCAAAGTGAATATACCTAATAATTATCATGGTGTACATCTTTTTAATTCAGCATTCTGTAAAACATATCTGAAAATAAATATAAAAAACTTAATAACCGAGAAACCTTAATATATGATTGCAAAGACATTAAGTGCATCAGCATTTTTGTTTTGTACAAAATGAACTCTTACTTCGTTGTTTTTAATCGCAAGACTTAGCGTCTTTTTGCATACCATTCTTTGACATTGCTACTTTGCTAATACCTGTTACTGTACTCAATGCCACTCACTTGTCAGACTCTAACAAAATTTGTTCCGGTGTGCAGCTATTAACTCGTTTAGTTTTTGAGCGTGGAAGCACTGATGCGGCTGCAAAGGTAGCTGACACAATGGGTGTTGATTTTGTGCACGAGATTATATCAGCATGTGTGCCTCCTGTTTTACCTCCAAGAACAGGGCATGGATGGGCTTGCATTCCTATTATTCCTACCCTTTGTAATATTAGTTCAGAAACCAGATCAAGCGCCTTTCCAAAGTCCCTTCCTCCCACTCAAGGATGGAGTGCACATGATGTGTCATTGTCTTCTCATCAAGAACCCCTCTACCCTCTTCAGTTAAATTTAGTTAAGCATTTAGCCCAGTTATCATCAGTAAGAGCAGTTTTGGCATGTGTATTTGGAAGTAGCATACTATCTGGTGACAATGAATCCTCTCCTACTTACGTGAAAGATACAACACAAGCCCCTGAAATTGAGAGGTCATTTTTTGAATTTGCTCTTGAGCAATCGGAGAGGTAATGATTAGGCGTTTTACACTGTACTACATGCTATCCTGTTTCATATTTTAATTATCTAAGTTGTTTGTAGGTATCCAACCTTGAACCGGTGGATACAGATGCAGTCTAATCTTCATCGAGTATCTGAGTCATCTGTGACAGATAAGTCTGAGACTGAAGTCTCTTTGCATCAATCCAAGGGAAAGTTTTCTATGAAGCGAGCCCGGGAACATGACAGTGATGGTGAATCGGAGCTCGAAGATATTGTCATAAGCGGGAACACTACTTCAAGTTCACTAGAATCCCCTAAACATGAAGACACTAGACTAGAGCCAACTGCGTTTATTTCATTTGATTGGGAGAATGAAGGACCATATGAAAAAGCTGTTGAGAGGTAACTTGATTTCATTTTTTTCTGTCTATCATCCGTTTTTTCTGCATTTTGAGATTTTTCGTGTTTTGAGGGAAGCTAGACTTGCTACTTTTTTTTATTGAACACGCAGGAGAGCTGCGTATCAATATATTAAGAAGAAAATAGGGGTTAAGAAACCCAAAGTAACCTACAAGTTTAATGAAAAACCTGTACAAGCCCAAGTTTTACATGGCACAATCACCTTTTGAAAACTGAAACCTGTCCTAGCCCTGGAATAACAACACTGTTATGCATCTTTATATAATATTTCTTATTTTGCATTGGTTTACCACTTATAAGGGTATAGATTTGTCTTTACTGATGTTTGGCTGCAATGAAAATGGTCTTTGGTGAAATTGCCTTTGGAACAATCTGTGCCTATTATTTTGGTACCTTGCAGTTTCTTCATAGCTGGCCGTCCCTGTATAAATGTCATTTGGAGAACGATAACTAACCATTTGTTCCAAAAAAGACAGAGAAAAACTTGACCAACCTAGAAGGAACTGTGTGGCCTTGTAAAATAAGAAGAAATAGGCACCCAAATTTGAGGCGAAGAGGACTCAAACCTGGATGGTGTGGGTGTACATCCACACCTCCCACTGAACCTGATTCAGTTTCTGTTTGTCCAAAATGTAGAACATTATTAAAGGCTATCCATGTCAATTTGTATGTGATTATTTGATTACTGTATTTGTGCAGGCTAATTAGTGAAGGGAAACTAACTGATGCTCTTGCTGTATCTGATCGCTGTTTGCGCAACGGGGCCTCTGATAAATTGGCGGCGGCTCAGGAGAGGAAACCCTAGGCGAATGATACACAAGAGAGATTCGTGCATATGGATTTCAAAATCTTGGGAGCGATACTTGGCAGTACTGCTTGAGGCTAAGAGACAAAAAAGTTGCAGCTCAGCTTGCTCTAAAGTACCTGCGCAGTTGGGACCTTAATGCCGCTTCTAATGTCCTTACTATGTGCATGTGCCACTTACCTGAGAATGATCCCATGCGGAGTGAGGTAGTTTGACTTTGTCTTGCATTCATTTATGTTTGAAGTTAACTCTTTATATCTTGAAAATTATACTGTACTCTGTGTCTACCGAACCATGGTTGTACATGCCAGCAAAAGATATTGCAATACATATAGCTTAAATGACTTATTTAGCTAATTATAGTGTTTCATATAACAACCTGGGCTTGGGTGCTGTAGGCTGCTCTATCATGCCATGGGGCAGATGTTTTATTTCTCAAAATGTAAGCTTTATCACTCTGGTTTTAACACTTCTTTCTTGATAATTTTGGCTGCTTTATTTCGTAACAGGTACTGCACATGAAGCAATCTTTACAGCGGTATGGTCATATTATGAGTGCCGATGGCCACTACTCCAGATGGCAAGAGGTAACCCAATATATTTTTATGCTGCATTATAGGGACTGGCTTTGAAATTATAAATTTCCTTTTTCCTGTCATAAACTATCGTTGTAACTTGAAAATGTTAAATATTGTTAGGTTGAATCCGAGTGCAAAGATGACCCAGAGGGCTTGGCACTCCGTCTTGCTGCCAAAGGAGCTGTTTCCGCTGCTTTAGAGGTTGCTGAAAGTGCCTCTTTATCGATTGATTTGCGGAGAGAGTTGCAAGGCCGCCAGCTTGTCAAGCTGCTAACCACCGATCCACTTAATGGTGGAGGCCCAGCCGCAGCTTCAAGATTTCTGTCAACCTTAAGAGATTCCAATGATGCTCTTCCTGTAGCCATTGGTGCTATGAAGCTATTACCTGACCTGCGTTCAAAGCAGCTTCTTGTATGTTACCAGATCTGATCACATGGGCTAAATGCATTAAAGTGTGTCCTATTAGTATGGTACTGATTAATTGTGTTTCAGGTACATTTTTTCCTCAAGCGTACAGTTGGGAGTCTGTCAGATGCTGAGGTTGCACGACTTAATTCATGGGCATTAGGTCTTCGTGTTCTTTCGTTATTGCCATTGCCATCGCAACAACGCTGTTCTTCTCTGCACGAACACCCTCAGTTGATCGTAGAAGTACTATTGATGATGAAACAATTCCAGTCTGCTTCTTTGGTATTCTATCTCAACTATTTTTGTTCTTGTTCTCATGTCTACTAAATCTTGGAAAAATATTATCTTATTTATGCAGTAAGACCTGCACAGCTGACTTTATTTTTCATGTGCTCTCTTGTTTATGCTACTGTACTAATGGAAAATTCCTTATTTTGTGGCTGCAGGTTTTGAAAGAATTTCCTACGCTGAGGGATGATAAGTTAATTATTTCTTATGCTAAGAAAGCAATCTCCATTAACGTTAGTTCAACTCCAAGGGAACGTCGACTGACCATCTCTTCATCAAGAGCAAAACAAAAAAAGCCAACAACTCCAGCTAAAACAAATTTTGTGCAGAGTTTTGGTAATTTTCAGAGAGAAGCACGCAAAGCATTCTCATGGGTCCCTCGTGACAGTGGCACTAAAACACCCACAAAAGATGTCCTTAGAAAAAGAAAAAGTTCAGGTTCAGGAGGTGGTGATAGATCCTCTTGGGAAGCAGTGCCTGGTGTACAGGAGGAGCGGACACCGGTATATCCTTCTGAGGGGCAAGATAGACTTCCTTTTGTCTCTGCTCCTGATGAGTGGGTGCTGACAGGAGACCCTGACAAGGATGACGCAACTCGTTTATCTCATAGATATGAATCCTCTCCTGACATCACACTATTCAAGGTATGTCTTTTGTTCCATATCTGCAAAGTATCAGGCTTTTATGTTCTGCCAATGCTACTATTCTTCACTTGTTTAATTTCTGACAGTCTGAATTTTCTGTAGCTATCTTTCTTGTTTTTTTTCCTCGAACACGCAAGAGAACTGCGTATCGTTAATTAAGAAGAAATAAGAATGGGTTTAGAACCCTTTACATCACCCCACACACACCCGTCCCAAAATAGTCTGAATTTTCTGTAGCTATCTTTCTTGTTAGGTAGTAAGGACCATATATCTGGCAGTGTAGCAGGGTAATCTAACCATTCTGACTTCTTGATAGGCTGTATTGGTGAACTTGGTTTTATCTATTTAGTCTTATAAAAACTCAGTTTCTAGTTTGGTTTGTTTAAAACTTTAATTTTTCAATTGTTCTTGTATGGTTTTGTATAATTTTGTTTGGTTATTGTGTTTGATCTTTGATGTTTATTTTAGTTCCTAGGAACTGTGAGTTGGATGGTGCTCAGACATGGGAATTTGATGGGAATGATACTGTGGTAGAATCGAAGAACCAATGATATGCGCTAAGAAAAAAATATTTGAATGCAACGTACTATTGTGCTAAGCCCGTGGTTTAATTTTCTGTTTTACTGATGTTCCCTTTGATGTTGCTGATCCACAAGTGCAATTCTTGTTACCTAATTTAAATTTATTAACCTTAGTTTGGCATGTTATAGGTAGATATTGTTTCAGTCTTGTGCTATGAAAGGAATTTCCTGAAGATAAAACTATGGTATATGTGTGTATAGTTTATACTTTTTCATACACTTTCCAATCACCCAGTACTTATAAGTGGGATTGGAGATGATTTTTGGCAGAGGATTTTTTTTAAGCTTTATAAAATTATACAATAGTCATTCCCTTCAGGAATTGTATGTAGCTTGTGATTTACAAATATTGATTAAATAGGATAAATCTGAAATATATCTTGTGCCTGATAATCATAAGATGATTGAATATGGTAGGTTTAAATCGGATCTGCAGGTTGCAGCTGTTTTCTTCATGAAATCAGTAAACATTAGACAGGGCATGTGTGAGATTTGTGTTATTATTTCATTTATTTCTTTATGCATCTCCACAGTTTTTATATCTGGCTTTACATTATTACTTCTCTGCAGACAAGATAATTCAGCAATTGCTCTCTATAAATGATTTTTTCTAATAGATTGATAATGCTAGAAAAAGGGTTACAATCCTTTTTACTGATAAATTTATAATGGTCTAATTTTATGAGTTGGATATGTGGTAGGGTCTGTCAAATATATTTAGGTTAGCTAACTCACATGTGGCTTTTATGATCTATTTCTGGTAAGATTTTGTAATCTATTGCCTTGTTAGAGCCTTTTTTAAACTCACACATATGAAGTGTAAAATAGTACATAGTCTCCTCCAAAATTTACAGTTAACTTTGATCTATTTTTCAGTAGGCTTTTGTGAATCTATTTGCAGGCATTAATTTCCTTGTGCACTGATGAGTCAGTATCTGCAAAAGGTGCACTTGAACTGTGCATGACTCAGATGAAGCTTGTACTTAGCTCCCAACAGTTGCCCCTTGATGCATCAATGGATAACATAGCTCGAGCTTATCATGCGACAGAAATCTATGTACAGGTTCGATAATTGACTAACAATATGACACTTCGCATACAATACTTTAGATTAACTGTAACTCAGTAATGCATTTTCAGGCCCTCTCTTATGCAAAAAATCTACTTAAAAAGTTCGTTGGGAGTAGTGATTTGTCAAGTGGTTCTGAAAGAAGTAGGGACATAGATGATGTTTCTGCGGACACTGGCAGTTCAAGCACTGGGAGCCAGTATCTAGATGAGCTGTCTGATCTCCTGGCTCAAGCAGACATGTGGTTAGGGCGTGCAGAGCTTCTTCAAAGCCTGCTGGGATCAGGTATTATTGCCTCACTTGATGATATCGCTGACAAAGAATCTTCAATTAGTTTACGAGACAGATTGGTCAGCGATGAACGGTACAGCATGGCAGTATATACTTGTAGAAAGTGCAAGGTATTAAATCTACAAGTTGTTTCTTGTCCTTACTTCGTACTGGATAGTAAGGCAATTTAATGTTGCGAATGATTCCAGATCGACGCTTTTCCAGTATGGGTTGCATGGGGCCATGCTTTAGTTCGAATGGAGCACTATGCTCAAGCCCGTGTGAAGTTCAAGTAAGGGATTTTTTTTTGGTCTCTTCACTTGTACTTGGTTGCAAAAAGAAAAGGAAAGATATTGAGGGAAGAACATAAAATATGTTCCCATTTAGAAGAGATATAAATTAAATGATTAACTTAATAAATATATATGATCATTTGATTCTCCACTGTGCCAAAATCAAGTATCCTTTTCCCTGGTTGTCTTTTATCAAACAGAAGCGTTTTTGTCCCATATCATTTTCTTAGTTTAGGGCATTGAATATACACAAAGTACAATTGTAAGAAATATTTCTAGCAGAAAATTGCTTATACATTGTTCTTATGTATTTTATTGTGTCCCACCTTATTTTCTTCATCGTCTACAAACCATCTTCCTGATTTTCAAGTGTAATCTGTTTACACCTCTCAGAGATTCGTTTTGTCTTCCTTTTCAGAGTCCGTAGATGCTAACCAGTACATATAGAATGAGCTAAATTTTGTTTGAATAACTTGCTTGCATCCATACTGTGAAAGAGATGGGGTTTCCAAGCTGATGTCAAGCACACTGACTTCCACCTCTTTGTTTACTTGAGCATTTCACTAAAATTGTCAACCAAGGTCATACTTTTCATTACTTTATGTATAACCTTTGCATTTGTTTATCTATTTTCCAGGCAAGCACTTCAACAATACAAAGGTGAGGCAGCTTCTGTTGTTACTGAAATCATCAACACAATTGAAGGAGGGCCTCCGGTTGATGTTTCTTCTGTCCGTTCCATGTAAGGCATCAACATCAATGTTTCCATGTTTACTCTTCCTAGGTTTTACAGTTTATTGGCGGCCTGAAGAATATGATTAATTAGGTATGTTGAATGTTTAAAAGATTATGTAAGCGGTACACCAAAGCCTACAAAAAGTTAAATTTCAAAACCATGTCTGATATTGAATTCAAAAAAACACAAGTGCTACTGTTAGCACATGATGAACAATACTGGATTGACAGTTTATTCTTGGCATCTAGGATGAATAACTACTTTCTTCAACCTAACTTTTAAGTGCGCTACATACATGAATTTCTGACAAATGTTTGAAACACTGAAACAAGTTGAATATACAATCGGTGACGTTTGAACTTGTGGATATGGAATGTGCACTCATAGTTCACTTAGTATTGACTACTAGTACCTCTTAATGCAACAAAATGCAACTTTTTGACAGCTAATTTTCACTGTAGTATATTTTACAGACTCCAGTGAGATTATAATATCAAAGAGGTACCTTTTGAAGTAAATCAACACATGGTTTTTACATTTCCAATCTCAATGGGCACATGGCTGTTAATTTTATTCTTTTTTGCTGATTGCTATTGAACTTGCATCGCAGGTATGAGCATTTGGCAAAGAACGCGGCTACCATCTTTGATGATTCCCTTTCTGCCGATGCTTATCTTAATGTTCTGTACATGCCATCCACGTTCCCACGATCTGAGAGTACCCGACAGCCCAGAGATCCTATAGACAACCAATTCACGTCTGCTAGCTCGTACCTTGAAGATGGCCCTCGCAGCAATCTTGATGGTATCCGATATGCGGAGTGTATTCATTACTTGCAAGATGTAAGATTTTATACCCATTAATATATACATCTCTTTTTGTTTAGTTGATCAAACTTTGTTCTAGAGTGTGTTGCCCTATAGTTTTATTTTCACTTTCTAGATTCCCTGGTTCTACCATGCAGCAGTTCCGATGTTTTATCTCTCTGTGGTCATCTGAATCATGTATTCTTGTCACCCTGCTCGGCTCTCGAGCTACCAATTTCCTAAAGAATCTCAGCAATCAGAGCCACAATCTTGAACCATATTTAGCTTTTGGTCTGATTTACTCCTTTTGCACCCACTTGCGAAATTGGTTCTGATTTGATAATTTACAGTTTATATTAAATTATGGATTAATTATTTCTTCTGGATACTTGCAGTATGCTCGGCCACAAATGCTTGCTTTCATGTTCAGGCATGGCCATTACGCTGAAGCATGCTCTCTGTTCTTCCCATTTAGTCAACCAACCAACGAAGGGGAAACTTCTTTGTCTTCAATTCCATGGAGTGATCCATTAACAACTGATTATGGGACAATTGATGACTTGTGTGATCTATGTCTTGGATATGGCGCTATGGCTGTTTTGGAGAATACAATACGGACAATAACACAATCACCCACATATCATGCGACACCTGCGATCCAGTACATGAACACTGTTCTCACTCGCATTTGCAACTATTGTGAAACACATCGGCATTTTAACTATCTCTACAACTTTTTGGTACTGTCAATATCTATTTGAATCACTCCTCTAGTTTCTTCACTTTTGTGTCAATTAACAGTTACAATGGAACATGATGTGTCAGGTTCTAAAAGATGACCATGTTGCTTCTGGCCTTTGTTGTATTCAATTATTTATGAATTCAATGTCTCAAGAGGAGGCTTTGAGGCATTTGGGTCATGCCAAGGTATATTTACATCTTATGTTCACTGCTTTTTACTATTGTAGTGCACTATTTGGAATACATGCATGATAGCACACCTAAACAATGCCTGTTGGTGTTTGCATTTTGGGGAATCATTTTTGTCTAGCCTGCCGATATGAACTGTGGATCCCTTCGGATAATGATTTGCAAATTTGGATCGAAGCACTTTGGAAACTAAATCAATATGAACAAGTCCTGAAAAGTTTCTCAATTCAATCTACCCACGTACAATTTCAGGTTCCAGTGCCACCTATGTTTAGAGTATATGAATAATGAAAAAGTCTGACAAATGATGAATCAAAAGGAAAAGGAAAGGAAAAAGTAAAGGAAAAATAGTGGACTGTGGTGCAGTATGAAAATAACTAATTGGTTGTGTTTATGCCTTGGCTTCTTATGATTGCAGACACATTTTGAAGAAGCCTTATCTGTACGAGATAGAACGATTGAGGCTACGAAGTTGGTCTTGCGGTCTGCTCGGAATAAGAGCACACCAGGAAAAATGACCAGAGAAACAATAATGAAATATTCCACTCGTGTTTCCTATCAGGTGAGGGAACCATTGGCTTCTTTTTCTTATGCATTGAAATAATTGTCAATGTATGAGACTGGTTCTCTTGGAGATAGGTACCCAGCTGTCATGCATAAAGCCAGTGCGGCTGCAGATTTTGTTAGCCTATGGTGATGTATTTTTGCAGTTTATGGTTCAAATGGCTAACCTGATTGCTCATGTTGGCATTGCAGATGGATGTAGTGAAGGCCCTAAACAGTGTTGATGGTCCTCAGTGGAGAACTTCCCTTTTTGGAAATCCAACTGACCCTGAAACTCTGAGGTTTGTTCCATCTATATACCTTTTAAGCTTGAATCCTTTTGAACTGCTCTAGGGGCGACTACATCCTAAGTCCCAACACCTTAAGGTAGCAAAGTTGGATGCACATTTTTCATATGAACTGCCCCTGGACTGGGAAGTTCAGCCTGCTCATTGATCCCATTCAGACTAGGCCTTGTATACTTTACATTCTTCTGGTTTTATCTGTCTCTTTATTTATGAGCTTTATTATTGGAATAGAGTTTTTATTCTAATATTATGTATATGGTTTATATCAGTTCAACACACTTGGTTGACTTGTCCTTTTCTTTGTTGCTTGATGAACCTTTTTCTAAAAAAAATGGTTTACAATCATTGATTGCAGGCGAAGATGCATGGTTGTTGAAACTCTGGCTGAAAAGCATTTTGATTTAGCTTTCAGAATGCTTCATGAGTTTGATCTCCCAGGTATAAATATTGGATTCAAACTTTCTGTTGATTCGATGCTAAGCATTTATGCTTTTTTTAAACATGTTTGGAAGTATAAATCTCTAAATTAACTTACCTCTTGTTTTGGTCCAGCTGTTGATATTTATGCTGGTGTAGCTGCATCCCTCGCAGAAAGGAAAAAAGGTGGCCAATTAACAGAGTTCTTGAAGAACATCAGGGGAACTATAGATGATGATGAATGGGATCAGGTGACTTTTTTTTGACAACCTCTAGTTTACCTCGCAGGATTTGAATCCGAGAAATAATACATTATTTGTATTAAATTATATTATATTATTCATGGCAAGTTCATTTGGAACTTTAAATTATGCTTCTTGCGAGCTTTATCCAAATGTGTGAAACATGATCTACTAGTACCCCAGAATGCCAAATATATAGCATAGTAACCTTATTTGGCAGTTCTATGAAGTATGGGATGGTTTAGTTGATTTCTCTACTGATATCTTTGTTCACTTGTGTTTACTAGGTTCTTGGTGCTGCTATAAATGTTTATGCCAACAAGCATAAAGAAAGACCAGATCGCCTAATTGACATGCTAATCAGCAATCACAGGTATGCATTGTTAACAATAGATACAAATTGTATTCTGGATGAATTTATTACCTAAACTACAGCATTTTATTATCTTTGAGACTCTGATCTCACTGTTTCATGCCTGGACAACAACTCTTACAGTAAGCGTTGATGCTTATGCATTAACTTTCTGAACCTGTGCTTTTCTAATAATTTCTAAACTCTGCAGGAAAGTACTTGCTTGTGTTGTTTGTGGGCGTCTAAAAAGTGCATTCCAAATAGCCTCACGAAGTGGAAGTGTTGCTGATGTTCAATATGTTGCTCATCAGGTCAGTTTTTCTCACAGATTCCAAATTTTTCCTACTTAATTATCGTATGTTAAAAGTTAAAAACATCCTGCATTTATCAGTTGCTACAAGTAATGGGAGTATCTGGTTTGGTCCCTTTATGATAAGATCATGTCTGAACATTTATCAAGGTTGCTACCTCTGATTCCAAATGTAATTCTTTTAGGACTGGTGATAAGGTCTTCGTTATGACATTTTTGACTTGCAATATTTGAACAGTATACTATTTTAAGTAGAGAAAGTTTTATATTATGAATGTTTTTCCATGATAAATCTAGTAACATTAACCATGTGTTGTCAATTGATGTAACTTTTCATGTATTGATGAACCAAGCTGTAAAAGTTTGGTTGACTAGAATCCTGAAATGACCTACATTTGGAATCAGAGGGATCGGGGGGAGTACTAATTTGGTCCGTGAACTTTAAGCCACCGGTCACTTCCGTTAAAAATGCCATTAGTTTTTCATTAGAAAATGCTAAAACGTTTGAAAGTTTCTGCCCTCTTATTTACTAAACAAAAGACCTTCTATCATAGGTATGGGATATATAAGTAAACAAAGTGATATATATTGTTGGGTGACCGTGAGCTCATTGCTTATAAACCCATCTTCTTGTTTTTTTTTGTTTGTTTGTTCTGTTTCCTGACTTCATTTACTCTTTTTGATAGGCGTTACATGCAAATGCATTGCCGGTTCTTGATATGTGTAAGCAATGGCTGGCTCAGTACATGTGATCCCAACTGCTTTCGCGCAGTAGATTCTTAGGGAGTTTTGAAACCAAGACAGAGAAGAACCAAACCACTGTAAGGAACTGAATTCTTCTCTGGGGATACGATCACCCTGGAGGGCCAAGGCGTTCAATTCTCATTCCTCGATTTGACATGTTTCCACCAAATGTGCACGGCACCATGTCTCGTGTATATACATGCTCTCGGGAGGTGGCCATTCCGCACAGGGAGAGGAATGCATCTGTGGTCTGTGGTGTGAACCTGTAGTTAACTATGAGGGCTTGGCCCATAGAGAGCCAGTGCCAGCTTTTCTCTCCTCCCACCGATCCTTTGTGAAGATTCCCTCGCTCAATCTTTGTGTTGTTTCAGTAACTTGAACGAGTCCTGGTACTGATGATGTGATGGTATAGCATGTTGAATGCCTGAATCAGCTAACCTATAGTTCTCCTGAGAGAACCCATTTTTGTATGTGAATATGATCACAAACCTATAGTTGAGATGGTGTTTTTTTGGGACATAAAAAAAAAAGAGTTTTCCCGCCACTCTTTGGAAAGATGACATGTGATATTATGCATTAGCTCGTAGCAACACATGGAGGTGGCTGCAACTGGAGCACACCATGCCCTCATGTTCAAGCTACTTCATCTTGTACATAGCCGCTAGGTCTCCAACTCGCAGATGACCTATTCAATTCCACGAAATAAGTGGAATTAGTGCAGAGTGAACTTGAGTCCGCACCTAGAGGGTGGAATGTCAGGGTGCCGACTCATGCGCAATACTCTATTTTTCCTCTCACAATCTTCTGCTGGTGACCCGGTGCTCCTCTTCAGCTGGCTTCGTTGCCCGCTGACTTTGCAAGCGCGATTTTGTGGATGTTGAGAAGATATAAACATTCTGAGTTTTTCTGTGCATGGCCTTGAGAATATATAAACATTCTGAGTTTTTCTGTGCATGCTGAGCCGTACACGTTCTGCTGAGTTTTTTCGTAGAAACCAAACCATGTACCGATGAAATGAAGCGATGAGGCTGTATATTGTGAGGGAAAAAAAGGCTGAGCGCAGGGCGAAAAGCGCGCGATCCTGCTTGTTAGGTGGTGCGGGATTTTTGGATTTCGCTGTGGTAGTGCGGCCGGCACTACCGAACCGCGCGGTGGTGGTGGGCTGAATCATAGCTGTGAATCGCAAAGCTACCCTCTCTGTTTTTTTCCCTCGCCTGCACCTGGCGGCTGGCGCCCTCCGCTTCCTTGTCTCTGAAACGGGGGAACCCGTTTCGGCCGCGCCTTTTCCCGTCGGTGTTTTTCAGTTTTTTCTTTCTGGTGCGTGTAAAAGCGAAGGTTCCAGAGTGAGCCCCGGCCGGATTTCGTGCGTGTAGAAAAAGGCAGGTTCCCAGGCTGAGAAGACCCCAAGCCCCAACCGGAACCGGATTCGGCTGGCTCCCAACTTTGACGATCGCCGCGCCGCACCGCACCGCACCGAGCAGCTGCGTCGCACCCGAAGCACGTGAGGTCGGTGGAAGCGACGGGAGGGGACGGGACGGCCGGACAGCGTACGCAACGCGGTCGCTCTTGGCTCGGCTGACGTGCGGCGCTGCCCGGGCGGGGCGTACGTCATCGCCTCTAGGTTAGGGCCGCCGCCCGTTTCGGTTTGACTGTAGCATCCATGGGTTGGGCCGGCCACAATGCTCCTTCATTTTGCTCATGTGTGTAAATGTATAGGGTTCACCACCCACCATTCGCTAGTGGACAGCGGCGTGCGTCTCGGTTTATCACACCGCTTGTCTGTACCGCATGTCCGCATGTACTACCCAATTCTCTTGTTGCTCAAAAAAAAAAGAACTACCCAATTCTCTTTGCCCTGTGATCAGTTACTATTTTCTAGAACAAGTTTATATTTAGTCCTTTATTTTTGTTTAATTTTGATCGCTGACTCTATTGCCATTGGTTTGGGTTCCGTTCAGTTTTAGTCAAAAGGGTCTGTGAGCATCTCCAAGAGACTCATGTTAGCTAAATATAAAGATTATAACTAATATGTAAAAATAGAAAGCCATCTAATTTAATGGGGTAATCCAACAGATTCTATAAAGATGGTCAGTGAATTTAGAGAGTCATTTACAGAGTTTGTTGAAAACATTTTTTCTCTAACAATAGCTAAATTTAAGTTTAGAAAATGATTTGGCTAGTGTCTTAGAGACACTCTAACGTGCAGTGATTTTCTAATTTAAACGAAAGGAAAATATTTGAATGGTAAAAGAATATTCGAACACCTCCAATAAATAAATATATAAGAAATCATGGATATATTCTTAAACAAAGAGAATCCATAAAATAACTAAAGCTCGTGGAACAATTACAAGGTTCAAATAAGAGATCCCCAAATCTAAAACTACAAAGAGTAAATTCTTATTTGACACTAAAATAAGACTCAGCTTATTTCTTGGTCCTAAATTCCATTCCTACTTTATCTGGCATTGATTTTTAACCTTATTTCTTATTTGATATTTTAGTCATTTTCATAAATTAAGTCAGACAAAACAACATTCAAATCACCTCAGAAATTTATGCAGCAATTCTAACAATATAAGAAATCAATATGGACATATTTTATTTAAAATAAAACACGTAACTTTATAGTTTTAAACTTAAAATTCACCAAATTAGGCTATTTTTAAACTAAAATAGATAATATTCACCACATGTCATACAATAATTTATAAAATTATTTCCCACCATAAGTTAAATAGAGAATTATGAGTTCCATCTAAAATTTCTCAAATATCTTGTTTTTCCCGGTTCTATATATAATTTATAAAGGGAAAAAATTTGTAAACAATTACATTGCATATGACAAATAAATAAATAATAGTTAATTTTTCACAACTTTTTGTAGTATTTTTGTGCCACAAAAATTTCAAAGATATCATAATTTGGTGAATTTTAATTTTAAAACTATAAAGGTATATGTGTCCTTTTGAACAAAATATATTCATATCCATTTGTTATATATCAGAAAAGGTTTCATGAATTTTGAAGGTCGTTTCTCCTTACTTAATTGACCAAAGGGATTTGACTCAAAAAAATGACCAAAGGGACATAAATATTGCGAATTGATCATCGATCAATTAGTAAGGTATCTCGGTAATGGAACCTGCCCACCTGGGTTTAGTCCTAGACTCGGCATAGGTGTCACATTTTTCTGAGTTTATTTCAGGAATTAACATGTGTTATTTTTTCAGTGTTAGGCGACGTCCCCGTCGTCCATCAATAGTGAGGCGTCTCTTGGGGGGTGATCATTGAGGTAGAGTTAATATATGTATATTTATAGGGGTGAGTATTCATGTATGGGAGAGTCTACGTCTGTACTTGTCTTTCAGAAAAGAAGAAAGTGACAGAAATATCAAATAAGGAATGAAAGATAGAAGTAATTGTTACATAAAGAAGGAAAAAAATCAAGGTTTTACAAATGCCAAATAAATTATAGAACTTGCCATCAATGACAAGAAATCTCTTCATCTCTAAGGTTTATATGGATGAAGCGATCTATTATCACTAATGACTTCATACATGTGGATTTGGTTGAACTTTATAAAACGTTCTATTTCTAGAAGTATTTAATCATTAATGTGAAGTTTGTAGTCTAGTTACTTGTGGATTCCTTGTGTTCCCAAGATATATCTCTAGGATTTTTACAAGATTTTTGAAGTCATTTGATTATTTTCCCATATTCAAATTAGAGTAAAATGCACCAGCGATCCATCAACTTGTAAGGAGATGTCACCTGGGTCCATAAACTTCAAAAGTGCATTTCTGGGTCCATAAACTTGTAATTTGTGTCACTTAGGTCCACAAACTCTGAAAATGCATTTATGTGGGTCCATAAACTTGTAATTTGTGTCAGCTAGGTCTATGTATCCCTTCACCTAATCTTCATTAACCAATGCGGCACTAGCATGAATCTGCTTGCTACCCATGCTTCACTGGAATTTCACCACAAATGTTAAATGCAAACACTGATTTTGAATCCTAGGGTAGGGAGAGAGGGAAGAAGATGAGGGACTTATTTTAGAGGTTATTGATATGGTTTGGGGTTGAAAGGAGGGTCATAGACTACCATTGGAGAGTTCTGAAGCTGAGGTTCACATATGACCGGAGCCCGAATATAGGTGGAGAAGAGGAGCAATGGCTTGGGGAAGGTGGAGAAGGTCATAGAGTAGCTCAACAACATGTGTACCTTGCTCAACAACAATAAGATCCTACTCAATGTTTAGCATGCTTGGAAAGACGGCATTGGAGATCACCACCGAGGAGGACCATGATAGTGGCGATGACACCCTTCATTGGTGGCCATGCCTCTAAAAAACAACAACAATATGCCGTGACTTCACCCACAACATGTTTGTTAAAATGTCAGAGAGAGATCAAAACGAGGTCTCCAATTAGTATGTCATGTCAACACTATGTATACACGTGGAAGAGTATAGACTTAGGTGACACAAATTATAATTTTAGGACCTAAAAATGCACTTTCGGAGTTTGTCAACCTCCTAAACACACAAATTACAACTTTATGGACCTAAAAATGCACTTTCAAAGTTTGTGGACCTAAGTTTTCATAGTTTGTGGACATAAATAACACAACATACAAGTTTATGGGTCCAAAAATGCACTTTCAGAGTTTGTGGACCTAATTGACACCCCCTTGCTAGTTGATGGACCTCTAGTGCATTTTACTCAAAAATAAAACAGAAAAAGGAAGATGGTGTCATTTAGCCCGAAACCGACAATCCTGTGCGCGACAGACAGGGACGCGGCGGCCACTGGAGAGCGGTGGCGCGCAGGCGCGGCGGGTAGTGGCGTTGCTTTCGGAGGGGACGCGAGGCGAAATCCTGGGGTGGAGTGGAGGCAGCACTAGCGGACGCGCAAACCGGCCGCCGGTCGCCATCGCGCCGCGTCACATCACATCACCGAGCTATCTACCTGTCTCTCCCCACCGTCTACCGCCTGGCCCGGCCGCATGGGACACGCCCGGCCCCACCAAATCCCTTTTCCTTGTTTCTTCCTCCGTCGCACAAAGAGGAGTACATGCTTTTTTTTTCTTTTTTCCTTTGCTTTATTATTTATTTATTTATTTATTTATTTATTTATTTATTATGAGATGCTGCTAGAGGACAATATTGCACCAATGCCTGTTTAGTTCCCTACAAAACCTAAAAATTCTCTCTCCAAACTTCACTATTCACCTATCATATCAAATCACATCGAATCTCTCTCCTCATGCATGGAACACTAAACATGGGTAAATAAAAAAACTAAGTACATGGTTTTGATGTACACGACGAGACGAATCTTTTGAGCCTAGTTAGGTCATGGTAGGACAACGATCACTACAAACAAACGAAAAATGGTACAGTGCGCTACAGTGTTCGATGTGACATTTTCACCAAACTTCACATTTCATTTTCGGGAACTAAACACCGCCCAAGTCACCCTATCAGCATCCTCCACTTTAATTTTACTAGTATTATATTGCTATATAATTGTTAAGCGTAATCAGGAGTTGCTTTGATTTGCGCTTGTCCACAGCTGTACGCACAAGATCCTGAGCCCATTGAGGAAAAGAAATACGTTAATCCACCGATGAAGAGAGGTGTAGGGGTGCATGCATCCGTCGCGCCACGGAATTAAAAACCCACCGCGAAACTAAGCGGACGATCCTGATTGATTGATAATTGTTCGACTGATTGACGGCCTTCCTGTTGATTCGTGTCCTGTACGTACGTGAACGAGTGTATGGGACGAGATCCGCCTTGCCTGGCACGGCGATTCTCCTCCTTCGGTTGGAACAACCGCAACGGACCCATCATTCTCGTCTCGTTCACAAGCGCGAGGGAGCCCAGCTCCCACCCAATCTTTTCTCTTCAGGCACTCTCAATGGGGTTTCACGGAGTGTTTCATGGCATTAATATGCTGATGTGACATAAGAGAGAAGGAGGAGTTTTATGGTGACGATACTATTATGAAACTCCTTAAGCACAGTTACCTTGTTTTTGTCTAGGTAACTGTGGAGTGAAATAGTGCACTGAGACTGGTCTAATCAAGTATGAAAAAAAATCTTTTCTCCTAATCGAAGCTAGCGGCGCCTAATGAACTTTGGCTTGATGCCGTGCAAAATATAGTGGAAGCGAGCTGTACTAAGCAAACCCGAAACGGAGGCTGGTTTTAGGGTGGAGAGTTTTACGTGTATGCCACTAAGAAAGTTGCCGGTTACTTGTGTACCACTAAAAAATTTATAGACACATGTATGCCATCGACCGAATTTTTTTTACCTCCACGCCATTCCGTCCATAGTCTGTTAGACTGTTGCATCTGACATGTGGGCCCCATGTAGTAAAAAGACCATTTTACCCCTGTGTCTTTACATCTCCCTGCGACTGACACATGGGACCCACTTGTCATATTCTTCTTCCTCCTCTCATCTTCTCAGGTGCAGGTGCCGCCGGCGAGCTCCGCCTGGCGCGCCGCCGCGGGCTGGCTCCACCACTATTAAGTCTGTCTCTTATACACATCTAGATGTGTATAAGAGACAGGTCTACGCCTCGCGCGCCGCCGCGGGCGAGCGCTGTCTTGCGCGCCGCCGCGGCCGGAGCTCGCCGGGGAGAAGGGGAGGAGCTCGCCGGGGAGAAGGAGAAGGGGAGGAGGAAGAAGACTGGTGGGGCCCACAGGGGTAAAATGGTCATTTCACTCTCCAGTTTGACACCGTTAGCTCACAAAGTGGACGGAATGGCACACAGGTAATCGAAAGTTCGGTCGATGGTATACAGGTGTCTATGAACTTTTTAGTGGCACACAGGTAACCAGCAACTTTTTTAATGGTATACAGGTAAAAGCCTAAGGGTGGGGGAAGGAGGCCGAAGGCGTATCGTATCCGTGGATTGGAACTAACGCCCCCAAACAGTTTTCGCTTTCCTGAGACGCGACGATGCCAATACCGAATACGACCAGGGACATGTGTAGTGTACGCGTACACGGTACACCCATACCCATTCAAACATGGGGCCAAGCCAGAGACGTATCACGTACAGTACAGTGGTAAAGAACCCTAGCGGAGCTTGTCACTCCTACTACGCGTACCAGTGAAGCTTTATAATCCTGCTACAACTGTTGGCGATATTTTTGCAAGCCCATTTTTTTACTAATTACTCTACTATATACCGATCCTTTATGTATGGATGGACCTGCCCGAAGTTACTACTGTACGTACGTCTATACGTACATTTACTACTCGGTAGCGGGATTACTACTGTTTCGGAGGACTTGCAATACTACCACTAATCAAATCTCGTGACTCCAGCGTAAATGCCGAGCTGCCTCCAATAAACACAGGTGTGACTTGAATTCGTACCCCAGCCACGGAACAAGGAGGCATCAAGGCACACGACCAACCAAGCAAAGGCATAAATGTTTGGCAATTCTGACTAAATCTTCACAGATTTTCGCGGTGCACGAATCCACCATGGCCCTGTTTAGTTCCTTAAAAAAGAAAAATTCTCTCTCCAAACTTCACTATTCACCTATCACATCAAATCACATCAAATCTCTTTCCTCATATATGGAACACTAAACGTGGGTAAATAAAACAACTAAGTACATAGTTTTGATGTACACGACGAGACAAATCTTTTAAGTCTACTTAGGTCATGATAGGATAATGTTTACCACAAACAAACGAAAAGTGTCACAGTACGCTACAGTGTCCGATGTGACATTTTCACCCAACTTCACTTTCACTTTTTGAGGAACTAAACACCGCCCATGCTACCACCACCAAGCACCAGCATCATTTACACACACTGCCATTCTGTACTCCTGCTGCCAGTGTATATGCTACGCGCGCGTACTAACCTTTGAAAGTCTCATCTTTGAACAACTTTGAGCATAGGATGCCTTTGCCGGTCTCAGTATTGCTGTTTGATCGGTCTTCCGACGTTTGACTGTTGTTGCTTGAGCCTTGAGCAACCTGTAACTCAAAAGGGCTTTTTTTTCCAAAAGAATTCTAGTACACAATTAAAGTCCGGTCGATGATTAAACCGTTTTAAGGCGCCAAGACTGATCGATCCTCCTCCAGGACCATGGAACTCGGTTGGGTTCCAGGTTTGTTAATGGTCACTGAAGTGTGTTCGTCCTTAAAGAGGGAAACACACTTCAATCCAGAGGGAAGAGGCTTAGGCTCATTTAGAGGATGAATGTCTTCTTCTTCCATAAGTAATTGGGCATCTTCTTCTAGGAAATGTTGCTCTAAGTCTATCAATGATGTTGACATGACCTCCTCTATTGGATCAGGATCGGGATCTGTCTCTATTGGGATATTCAAGGAATAAGAATAAGAGACTGGGACAAGTTCTTCTCCGATCCTAGGCTCTACTTGCTGATGTGGTGCATTTTCTAGGATTTTCATGATTGGCCTACCAATAAAGATGGAATGTGTGGAATCGTTGGGTAGGTCAAAGATATGGAAATCTAGAAAGTTCAGGGTCGTTAATCTTAACGGGTATGACCCGCAAGATCCCTAAACAGTCGAGGACCCTTCCCGATGTGAACCTTAGATTTTCTGAGATGATGACCATGGTTCATCGGGGGTTGAGCTCGCACCAAAGAGCTAGAGATTATGTTGATTCCGAGGCTCGGGTCATACCCGATTTCTTTGTCCATGCCCATAACTTCACAAAAGATTGTTCGGATTCTCTTGGGCATTTTAACGACCTCGGTCGAGGCTTCCGCCTCGTCTAGCCATTCCCGATCTTGATGGCAGAGAGACGACCTAAGTACTCTCTTTGATATTCTAGTGCTTCCTTGTCGGGTGGTGGATCCTTTTGCTCTACACATTGTCCCGTGGGAAACGTATGGCACAGTCGATGTCATCGAATAGACCATCGTCAAAATCGTAGGGAGTGGTGTAGAGTGGAGGATAGTAGTCCAGGCTAGAGTAAGGTTGTGGTTCGAATTGAGCATCGGGTTCTGATGGAATGGAAGAGCTGATAGATTTGGATTGTTGGTGTACAGGCTCTTCAGGTTTAGGCTGCTTCTCTTCTTCATCAGGGAGTTTGTCATAGACTCCAGTGTAGGGAGTGTCGTCCAGGATGCGCTCCAGGACTATCCTCGCTTCACTAGGAGTCAAATGAAAAAACGACCCTTTTGAAGCAGAGTCCAAGAAAGTAGTGGCTGCGGGACAGAGGCCAAGGCTGAAGTGTTGTAAAACAACAGGTACTGGTAGACTTAGGTCCGGTCCCGAGGCTAGAATTTGCTTGAAACGAGCCCAGGCAGCTCCTAATGATTCTCCCTTTAATTGCTTAAAGGTGATAACCTCTACTCGGAGGCTGGCTACCTTGGAAACTGGGAAGAAATTTAGGCAGAATTTCTCTCTAAGGGTCTCCCAGCTTCCTTCCATAGTACCGATAGACAGAGAGTACCACTTCTTTGCTCCTCCCGTCAATGAGAACGGGAAGAGCTTCCATTTGAGTGTCTCTTGTGTCATGCCCGCAATGGTTAGGCATGAGCAGAGTTGCTCAAACTCGCGCAAATGCGCGTATGGACTCTCGGCCTTCGTTCCTGAGAACGATTGCTCACGAACCATGGCTATAAAGCCGGGACGTAGCTCATAGCCGGGTGTGGATATGGGTTCATCGGGAAGTTGAGCTCGCACCAAAGAGCTAGAGATTACGTTGATCCCGAGGCTCAGGTCATACCCGATTTCTTTGTCCATGCCCATGACCTCACAAAAGATTGTTCGGATTCTCTTGGGCATTTTAACGACCTCGGTCGAGGCTTCCGCCTCGTCTAGCCATTCCCGACTCCTTACGGCCTACAGATAAATCCGCAAGCGGACGGATACCGATGTAGCTTTCACCCGGGAATATTCCAAGGTATCGATTTCCACGGGGAACGAGAAGTGTACTAATCCTAAACTAAGTTGTCCAAGGTAGATGGAGTGGATAAATGGACTGGGTGAGGTGGATGACGACAACAAGGAAGGAAGAAGAGGCAGGAGGGTAGAGAGGGTACAGGTCTGGTAAGAGTAATCTACCGACTACTGGAGCAGAGCAGAAGATACAGATAGATACTTGCTTCGGGACTACAGAGCCTCCGACACACAGAAAGGGATGAGAAGGGGTGCCGGTTACCCTGAACCTTGGGTCCTAGGACACCGGAACTAACGTGATGGACTACGAAGACCGAAAGGGCTGTCACCACCTTACGGCTACCACCTCCGTTGCGACGGGCGTGCTTGGCAGAGGACATTGCTCTTGTCCATCTACCTCCTACACTAGTCAATAACTACTTATCTCCTATAGTAAGATAAGCACCCAGGCTAAGCAACCAGTATACAGTTATACCAATCAACTAAGCACTGAACGAAGAACGAAACAAGTAAATGAATGTAAGAACGGAATGCTCAATTAATCAGAGAGGGATACAAGAGTTACCAGACATGACCCGGATGTCACTCGAAGTGGAGCCGCATCCGTAGAGGTACAGCGGGAAGAGGGCCCGACACTCCGGCTCCTCTCCAGGACGCTCACCTCTCCTCTCTCCCTATTTCTACTGATATGAGTGGCGGAACCTAGCGACGCCTACTCTTCTTCTCCTCTTGAGTTGTGTTTTGTTGCAGGGGCTGGAGAGTCCTATTTATAGCATGGAGGGTCGGTTTAAAGTGGAGCAGTGACCAAGAAAGCTCAGGGGCGGTTCCAGCATCTTTGGGCGAAGATCCAGCATTCGGCCGAAGGGAGTCGGTTCGGCCGAACTGCCCAGTTCGGCCGAACCACCCATTTTGCACCGCCTCTGCCCTCTACGGTCAAGATCACTTCCCAGGGTCGGTTGTGAGGTGGTGGGCTTGATTCGGGCGAACTGGGGTGTTCGGCCGAACATGGGAAGTTGGCCGAACCGCCCTCTGCACCGCCTTCGCTCTGTGGACTCCCTGGGCCGGCCTCTGCTGATGTGCTTCGTGCTATGTGGGCCCAGGATGACGTGTTGGTGCTTCAGGATGTGTTGGCGGTCGTCCACGTGTCGTACATCGTGTCCGCTTAATCATCGGTGACGTGGACGGCTCCAGGTGGCTTGTACGGCAAAGGGGGGTAACCGGCCGAACGTGTCGTTCGGCCGAATCGGTCATTTCCGACCCCTATAGCACGCATTTCTCGTTGTTGTACCTGCACAAGCAACACTCACCAAAACTCGTGGAACTCCATTAGAAATAAAACCTAAGTACATAGAATGTTACATAAAGCCTCATTTATTCCCGAGTATTGGTGGTCGAAATTGGGTTGTAACGACCGCCAACAGCCTCCAGCTGCGCCGCCGGCCGCCGGGCCTCCAGCTCCGCCGCGTGAAGGAGCTCTAGCCCCGGCCGCCGTAGCTTCGACCGACGATGCAGCCATGGTCCAGTGCCTGCTCGGTGCCCCGCCTCATCTCTCCGCCTTGAGCTTCGCCGAGCCGCGCAGGCAACGGCGTCAGGGGCAGGCCGGCGAGCTTGGCATCCTCCTCGCCGAGTAGGGGAAGGCCGACGAGCTCGGCATCCTCCAGATCCGTGGACGAGGCGTCCTTGCACTGGCTGGCCGGGCCTCGCGTCGCCGGATGAGAGGGGAGGGGCGGCGGAGGGGAGAGGAGCAGGCGACTGGAGGGGACAGCGGTGGTGGGGAGGGAGGCGGAGAGAGAGGGGTAGGAGGGGAACGGTGGGGGAGAGGAAAGTATAGAAAAAGAAAAATATGGGAATAAAATATGTGGTAGTTGGTATAGAGGAAGGTTATAGAGGAGAGACGAGTGCGGAACAAGTTAGAATAGGGGAAGGAATCTTGATGACCAGGACAGAATATTCTGTTTAGGGGATAGAAATAGAGGAAAACGAGTGCGAACAGCCTGAGCGGCTGTGAGAATTGAACCGAGGAAAAGACGGCTTTGGGAGGAAGATGTTGTCGGTTCGGGAGTCTTTGGTTCGACTTTCGGCTTTTTTCGGAAGCCACATCAGCACAAAGTCAAACCAAAGGCACCATCCCTCTGTTGCCTTTGAATTTATTATTTAAAAGATTATTTATTTTTTCATGAGGTTTATCTTTAAACTTATTTTAAGGTGATCTATCTTTTATTTGTTCGTATATTTGACTAAACCTTTTAATAAAACTAATAGTCAATTGTTGTAAGAAAAGGTAAAAAGGATTGAGACAAAGAGAATACCTCATATAATTAAACTCCCAACACTAATAAATACGGTGTATATGAAATTACATAGCCAATCAGTACGCAGCAAATAAGCCTGCTGCTCCTTGGCTCCACGCTCTTGGGAGGAGAACAACCATTTCTATTAAAAAAAAGTTAATTAGAGATATGTTTAGGGTGTTATAAAAAAGAAATATGTTTAGAGATATATACAGGAATTCGATAAAACACTGGCATTTAATCGGGCCTTGCAAGCTTATTTTATTTGACCTCATGACTTCATTGGAAAAATGTTGAATTATACTCAGCATTTAGCGGCTCGATTTTTTTCCCACTTCCATCATTTTAAAAAGATTAATCCCTGAGCTATTCGATTTATTTCATCAGATATTATCTCTAGTGACGGAATGCTAATTAAGCAAAGTCTCAGTCTCCACTAACTCAATCTCCCGCTCTTTCTTTTGAGACAAAATCTGCCTGTTCTTTTTAACAAAATTATCCTTGACAAGCTGTTTCAACTTTCAAACGGGAAGCGGACGAGATTTGTCTGTCAAGTGGACTGGGAAGCAAAGCACAATTCCTGACAGAGACCCCAACACTAAACCAAGTCAAAAAAACAGATTTTGACAGCATACTCCTTTGGCAACTCCACCACCACCACCGCCTGCATCCTCCAACCAATTACAGCAAACAAAAATATCAAATTTTCACCTCACGGATTAAAAATTCTGGTCTCTCTCTCACTCACAAACACACAAAAAGTCACAAATGGTAGCATATCACAATCCTTTTCTCTCTCCTCTCTCACTCTCTCTCTTCCTCTTTTCATAATTACTCTCTCTCTCTCCTCTGGCTGACCAGCAACATGACAAATCAAATCTCCACATCAAGACACACACATGACATCATAATCTCAAGCTCCAAGCACCTTTAATTCCACTTTATTTGCATCTTTCCCCCTCTTTCTTAAAAAAATACAACATTCTAGAGAAAGGGGCAATGAATCCCAACAAGCCATCATCTCAATCAACGGCCACTTGGCCTGCTTCTGCATATGACATTTCCATCATTCCCCATCTGAATTATTTTATTCTCTTTCCTCTCTCCAAACAGGAAAGAGAATATATTTCTCCCTCTCCAGGGGTGTTTAGTTTCTGAGAAAAGGTGAAAAGTGAAGTGAAAAAATCACATCGGATACTGTAGCACTTTTTATTTGTTTGTGGTAAACATTGTCCTACCATGACCTAACTAGGCTCAAAAGATTCGTCTCGTCGTGTACATCAAGACCATGCAACTAGTTTTTTTATTTTATGCACGTTCAGTACTCCATACATGAGGAGAGAGATTTGATGTGACAGATAAATAGTGAAGTTTGGAGAGAGAATTTTTGAAAGTTTGATGATTTGATCAGGAACGCCTAGAAAAACAATGGGTTGTTAGCCAGAGTTAAGTACAGAGGGAGCAGTCTGCAGGACCAGCCCCTAGAAAGAGAAAGTAGAGAGAGAAAGTGGGAAAAGGGGGCACCAACAAGCGTTGTGGAGTAGTAGGGTCCAACAACTGCTAGTAGAGCCTAAAGTTCTCACATCACATAAACCTTTCTCTTTCTCTCTCCTCTCCCCCTCTCCCCTCCCCTCCAGTCTCCCCCTCTATTTCTTCCTCATCTTTCCGGGACCTCCAAGTCTCCCTCCTCCCCCACCCACCCGGACCACGGTGCTGCGCTCTGCAGGCGGAGGAGACCATCGACGGGCGGACGGACGGTGAGTCGCCCTCTTGTTCGATTCCTCGCGGTTTCGCCTGCCCTCGTTCGGGATTCCCGAACCTGCATTCCCCTCCGGGGAGAACTGGTTCGGACGAGTTGGTGAGGCTAAGGGTTTTTAATCCGCGTCTGGTTCGTGGACTCTGTTCATGTTCTCGATCGATTCTCGGGGCTGGTGTGCTTTTTTCCCTTGGATTTTTCTGTTTGTTTGATGGATTTTTTTGAGGGGTTTAATCTCGGTAGGTTTTTGCTGAGGGATTACTGGTAGTCTTAATTTGATTCTGTTCCTGCCTTTTCAGTACTTGATGAGGAGACTGCCGTGACGAAGCAACTGTGCGAGGCAAGAACATCTGCTGAGACAAAGGTGAGCGTGAGATGATGATTGATTAATCACTAAAGCCTGGCTTGCCCTTTTGTTTTGCTTGGATTCTCCGAGTGATGAATGATGCCCATCTGGATTGCCTGTTACTCATCTCCTGATGCTTTGTCCACTTATCAGTTATCAATATGTATTGCTTACAAGCGAAGGAATCGATTAAAGAAAAAAGATGCTGTACTGGACTCGAATTCATTAGACCTTTTTTTAGTGTTTTGATTGCATAGTACTAATTGCTGTTGCTTGTGGAATGATTTTCCATAAGAAAAAAATGATTCGGCCGATTCTATTTTTTCTGAGCCCGTGAAACCTGAAACTGCCTTTTTATAGTTTTTGTTTGCATAGTACTAATTGCTACTGCTTGTGGAATGATTTTCCATAAGAAAAAAATTGAATCAGATGATTCTACTTGTTCTGACCCCGTGAAATCTGAAACTGCCTTTTTTTAGATTTAAATTGCATAGTACTATTTGCTATTGCTTGTGGACTGATTTTCAGTAAAGAACGATTCTACTTTCCCTGACCCCGTGAAATTCTCGCTCTGAAACTGATCTTACTGTAAAATTGCTGTAGTTGAAACTGGTAATGGTACGATTCAAACATTGTCAAGTTGTTAGTGTTAAAAAAGGTGATGCCATATAACCAAGTTATTGACACCCAGAAAACTGCAGTGCCAAGAAAGCTAGAGGCGACCAAATGGCAACTGACTCCACCTCGGTTCTGCAAGCTTCCTCTGAGTCGATTGCACAAAAGATGGGGTTCTTCAGAGTCCCTGACCTTCTTGTCAAACTGAGCACCAAATGTTTGAGCGAATTGGATGCAGTCCGCAGTCCAACATCGCCCCTAGACCTCAAGTTCTTCACAGGCCTTGGTACCAAATCACCCAGATCATCTTCCCTTGATGCCAGCCAGAACCAAAAGATCTTGCTTGGTGACAGGGTTGGGCTTGGACTTGTGGATTCCCTCACTGATGAGAGCCCCACCCCCCTGGGCAGTAGGAAGGTCCTTCTTGGATCTGAGATGAGGATTACTGATAATCTGTCCCGCAAGAACAGCTCCACTACTCCTGTTCAAGCTGGGGAGGTTGAACAGAAGGATGATAATATGTCTGATGGACTCAAGGGTAGTATCATGTCCCTTGATGACATTGTCAATTCAGAAGATTACACCTGTGTTGTTTCCCGTGGACCTAACCCTAGAACTACCCACATATTTGGAGATCGTGTTTTTGAGCTTCAAGATGAGCAGCTGATGCCTGGTGAGAGTAAGGATGCGGAGAACATGTCTCCTCTTGTGAAACAGGGTGCCATGAGCTTCTGTAGTTTTTGCAGTGAGAAGCTCAAAGAAGGCAAAGACATCTACATCTATCAGTAAGTGATCCAAGTCTAGTATAGGAACCACTGTTATGGGTGCTTTTGTTTGCTTAATAGACCTGTGGTTCTGCTGATTGTTGTTTGATGTTTGATGTTTGGTATCCTGTGTTTCCATTGCAGGGGTGACAAAGCCTTTTGCAGTGCAGAGTGCAGGGAGAAATTCATGGAAGATGAGATGGAAGAAGGTGAACCCATGATTTATCATCCTGCACCTCCTCCTAGCAGCTCACCCTTGGACAATGGTCCTATTTTCCAACTGATCCGTTGAGTGAACTTCAGCAACAACTAGATATGGTCGTATCTGAAGTGCTGTCTGAGGTTAATAAGTTGCAGCCATGGATGTGATCATGTTTGTGTTGTTGCCTGGAGATTTTGTTTGTTGCGGCGCTGATGAATTTACCTCACCTATTGATTTCTTTTGTTTTGCCTACTTGGATCCTCGAATTTTTTGGAGGAGTCCGAAGAATGACTGTACCTCTGGTCATATTATTATCTTGATCAGAGATGGGTGTGTGCGTGCGTCTGAACTTAAGTTTGGTTGCTTGGACCTCATTATCAATGGCTGTCGTATGTTCGACGCCTTCTATTACTATCATGTATCTGAACCTATGTTTCCGGCATGTACCGAAAGGAAATGATAAAGTTATAAACTATACCATCAATAAATTTTCTGTTGCTTAACTTGTTTCCTCAATTGATTCCATGATGTCGGACTAGTCACACGCCAGGCAATATCTGATTGTTGGCAGGAGACATGTATTCATACGCAAGTATGCAATCGTTAACATCACGGTGAGTACGTAGGCATCAATCACAAACACTTTGCAGCAGTGTTCAGGTGACTCTGGATGACTACTAGATAAACTTAGCGAGTACTTTTAGCATTTAACTTGCTGCAGCTTCACTGAGACTGCATTCGGTGTTATTACTGTCGTTCCATGGTTTAGCTCTTTGTGTTCGATTTACCTTAGGAGTGGTCAGTTGTCACTGCAGGTGACGGGGGGGCTAAGGTTGGTCTCAGGTTTGATTTCTTCTTTGGCGTGTGCAGATTCCTGAGTTGGGATGTATTTGTCTCTGCACCTCATTAGCTTGAAGTCTGGTAGTTTCAGATGATCTTTCACAGTCTATGGTATACTGACCCAGGGCTTTGATCTTAAGACTTCTTAACACAAGTTGTTGGGAGACTTGACACTGCCCCTACTTTGACCGTTCTTGCCAAAATACCACTCCGATCATTTAGGACTTGGCTAAAGTTCTCCGATACCCGCCGCCTCCTACATTCGGCGAGGCATCCAACCTCCTCCCTTCTCCGGCAAGGTAAGTGACGGCCAAATCCATCTTTGCTGCCAGTTGCTTTACTACCAGCGGTGCTGCTGCCCTTCTCGGAGTAAGAGGGTAGCTCTAGCTGGCATGTGCTCACGACTGATGACCGTGACCATTCAACTTCTGGAGCTTACTGCAAAAACTGAATATGCATCATAGTTCAGAGATCTACAACTTAAAAAATGGGTGATCACACAGGTACATAATTTGGAAAGAGCCATTACCTCACAATGGTGAAAGACAAGACCATCTTTTCTCAATAATTCTTTCAAACACAATTATGCTATCTAGATCATGTAATGCTGAATTAGATTTCAAACAATCGAAGACATCATTAAGAGTTCCATTTTCAACAAAGCTCGTCGCACTTAAGTTTCTGTCAACACTACAAAAACATATCTGGGCAACTCTGCAAGTGCTTCTAGCTCGAGCATCTGACTCCTCGAAACATTCCTTGAGGTAAAATAGTGGTATGTGGCTACAATTCATCGTTCGAGTAGGAGAATTAACACCTGAATAACTCGAGCATGAAAGATGAGAAAAGAGGGCATTATTGAGCTCAAAATAGTTCACATAATGGAACAGGTTATTTTCCTTTCTTCTGTTCAGGAGCCCTCGATCCTATAATGCTACAAATGGGTTGATCTGGTGACTGAAGCAGCTTCAACGCAGGGTGAACTTTCAGGTCACGCATCAACAGCTTTTGTCCTACATCCAACTCGCTCAGATCCACTTCAATGTATGGAGGTACGATGTCAGCAGGGCAGAGATACTTGACTGTTCGCTTTATGGTGTTGAAGTAAGCTCCTGGAATATTCAATACAAGCACATTAGTTTGGATTATTACTACACTGGTGTTAACCTGAAACAAGGCAGATACGATAAGGAACTCTCTGGCAGTTTTATGCCAAAAATAAAGGAATTAAAGACTTGGAGAATAATGCACAAATTCTAGTTAAATGTTATGTAGCACTAGCATGACGCATGTGATGTTTAAACATTGGGGATCCGGTTTTTGAAATGGTGAATTCAGCATATACAAAATTAGCAATTCATACAAAAATGAATGGACATAGAATGCAGCAATGAACCATTAAACACAGAATCACTAGGCAGTCCTCAACAGAAGAGTTCTTTACTTCAGCATTGTTCAATAGAACCTCAATAGAAATGAGTTCTTTACTTCAGCATTGTTCAATAGAAATGAACTCTCAACTTTAACACTGATCAAGAGAAATGATCCCAAGTAACATAAATATTCAAATAATTAATTCTGGTTCATTTAAGATGACAAGCTTAGACAGAACATAGGGCATGTCTGTGTCTAAGGCCAGCATTGACAAGGAAAAACAAGGACAATTTTTTCCATTGGAGGTTTAGTTTAGTGTTAAGTGATGGATAATCAAAACGTGCTACATACCTTTCCTGAGACCAGGTGAAGCATCATCTCCGATGAACATTAGAGGAACATCTATTTTGAGAAGCGCAGAAGAAGGGGCTCTCATGAATGTGATATTCAGAGGTTCATCACTGCCCGCATGCAGGTGTACCTGGATATGTTCAAACAAGATCCCACATTAGTCATCATAGTAACTCTGTTAGTGTACATAGAAGGTAATGAACAAACATATTCATGTTATTGTTCAACAATCAGCATATTTATTATACTATGTCATCTGCTCTTTAGCATCCATTCAGAAAAGTTCTATACTGCGAATTACATGCTAGAATCCATAATCTCGTACAAGCTCAAATAGGTAATAAAACATTCAAAATCAATACTAAGTCAGGAATACTCAAACAAAAGAAAAGGAATTACGAATTTGCACTTGTAAATAAAAATGAGTCCTCTTTTATATAAGAAGAATGCACATGCATAACTTACTGCAGGAATTGAAAATTGACTATGGAAGCTCCGGATCAGACAATTCCTGGGGGATGGTAATGCAAAAGGTCCACTCACCTAAGGTAAGCATCCTAATGCGTTGCAGTACAGAAACTAAACCTAGAGTTCTGATTACTTCAAAAGTACCTCACTCCTAGTTTATTAGTCTATATCATATTTTCCCCAACTAGATCCAAATGAACCTAAAAAGCATAAACACAGGAACAAAATTCAATCAAAGGGCAACTATCATCTCCACTCATTCCTGGCAAGCCAAGAGAAACCATTTAAAAGCGTTTTGCAAACTAATATAACAGAGTTTTTTATGCTCAGAATCCATGAACCAGTGTATCAATTTAAGATTAACTGCAATACCATTTCACATTTTTTTTTGGCATGCACCATTTCACATTTTATTCATATGTATCCTTCTAAAGCACCATTCAATCTTGCTTTCCTCTTTCCTCAACATGTCAACATCATCATCATAAATAAACTTAAACGTTCACCCAGAAATGGAGCAATTCTGAACAAGATCATAACTATCTGAATCCAAAACATCCATCCCTGTTTCCTAACGATATAATGTTTCACATAACACCGATGGTCACAAAAGGCACAGTTCAAGCGAGCCATCTCAGTTGTATAGGCTCAATCAAGTAATAGTCCATTTTCACGCAGAAATCAACATTAGCAATTACTACCAATCCAACAGAAGAGCCACACACCTTTCGCGGCAGGACGCGAACGCTCTCGACGAGTTCTCCCTGCCCTGCGTGCTCAGACCAGACCTGGAGCCTGAACAGCCTGGAGAGGAAGAAGGAGCGGCCGAGGTGGTCGACGAGCTTGCGGATCTGCTTGGACTGCACGGAGACGAGGCGCTTGTTGCCTCCCTCCTGGCCGTTCTCCTGCTCGAAGACGATTCCGGGGACGCGCCCGGCCTTGCGCTCCTTGGCGGCGACGTGGCGGCTCGCGGCGGCGCGCGGCACGGCGAGGATCACCTCGTCGTGCTTGGGGTCCGGCCGCGGGTGGCCGGGGAGGTAGTCGTAGGGCGGGGAGAGCAGGTCGGCGCCGAGGTGGTCCGCCGGGGAGACAACCGCCTCGGCGGCGGCCGCGGAGAGGTGGCGGCGGAGGAGGGGGAGGGTGAGGGTTTGGAGCGGTCGCCGGAGGAGCATGGTTGAGCGGCGTAGGGTTTTGGGGGAGGTGGCCGGGAGACGACGCGAGTGCGACGGGGGCTCGGCCTGTCTAGATGCGAGTGGAGCGAGGTGCGGTGATGTGTGTGGTTGTTGGGCTCGGTGAGGCCTATGATGGTGGTTACGGCCCATGAGTTTTACGTGGTCTCGAGTAGCTGATGACAAAAGCAGTCGAGCATGCCACAGTTTTCGGTGTGTTGGTTGGGCTGTAGCTGTAAAAAAAATTCTTGTGAACTGTGGCTGTAGAAAAAGCTGATGTGAGGCGTGAGTTGTGAGTTGTGACAGTAAAAAAGCCGTTTGATGAAAGAGCTGTGGCTTTTTGGAAACTGACTAGCAGACCCTACATATCATTCATAATGACTACCACTTAACTCTACGTCTCTCTCTCACTCACAGGTGGACCCCACTCTTCCCTTCGTTCTTCTTCCTCCTGATTACACCAATCGCACGTCCTCGTGCTACTGGCTGTTATAATAAACGGATCACTAGTCACAGATCTAGATGGGTAAAACTTGAATCTTGACAGTAAAACATGATGAACATAATAAGAACATGATGTACAACGAGTTGGTTATACCATCGCCTCCGGCGGAGGAAGCCATCTCAGGTTCGCTCGGTGACGATCTGCGCAAGGCAGCGACGCGCAGTGCAGGGGTCGACGGTCGCGGTCGTAGATCACGCCGTCCCTCTGGTCGCCACCGGCTTTGGCCTGGAACGACGACGGAGGACGTCGTGGCGGCGGCGGCTTTCCGTCACGGATTGCGCAAACCCTAGATCGGATTGGTATGTCGGTGGGTCTGACGGCTCACGTTCAACCTCGTGACGAGAGCCGGACATATTCATGTTATTGTTCAACAATCAACATGTTTATTGTACTATGTCATCTGCTCTTTAGCATCCATTCAGAAAAGTTCTATACTGTGAATTACATGCTAGTATCCATAATCTAGTACAAGCTCAAATAGATAATTAAAACATTCAGAATCAATACTAAGTAAGTCAGGAATACTCAAACAAAAGAAAAGGAACTACAAAATTTGCACTTGTAAACAAAAATGGGTCCTCTTTTATATAAGAAAAATGCACATGCATAACTTACTGCAGGAATTGAAAATTGACTATGGAAGCTCCGGATCAGACAATTCCTGAGGATGGTAATGCAAAAGGTGCACTCACTTAAGGTAAGCAAAAGATCATAGGCTATACCTCATTCCCATGCCGGCTACGTGTTCCTTGAACACGTTGGGTGGTAAGCCTTTCGTTAGCGGATCCGCGAGCATCTCTTCTGTTCTTATATGCTCGAGACTTATGGTGCGATCCTGGATTCTATCTTTCACAGAATAAAATCTGATCTTTATCGACTTGGTAGCCGTACTTTTCTTATTGTTGTGAGCATAGAATACTGCTGGCTGGTTATCGCAGTACATCTTTAGAGGTCTTTCTATGCTGTCTACCACTCTCAATCCTGGTATGAATTTCTTTAGCCACTCTACTTGACAGGAGGCCTCGTAACATGCTATAAATTCAGCATACATCGTTGATGTTGCTGTTACTGATTGCTTAGAGCTTTTCCACGATATAGCTCCTTCTGCGAGGATGAAGATGTAACCTGTCGTGGACTTACTATCATCTCCATCTCCCGCAAAATCTGAATCTGAGTACCCTTTTATCTCTAGCGAATTTGTTCTTCTATACGTTAGCATGAGACCTTTTGTTCCTTTCACATAGCGTAAAGCTTTCTTTATAAGTTTCCAGTGTTCAAATCCTGGATCTTTCTGATATCTGCCAAGTATATTAGTGACAAAAGCTAAATCAGGGCGTGTGCACACCTGTGCATACTGTAAGCTTCCGACAGCTGACGCATACGGAACTGCTTTCATTTGATCTTTTTCATACTTGTTTTGAGGACTCTGAAAATCCCCAAATATGTCGCCCTTGACTATTGGAGAAGGAGTAGGCTTACTCGCATGCATACAATACTTTTCTAGAACCTTTTCTAGGTATGTCTGCTGTGACAATCCCAGTACCCCATTTCTTCTGTCTCGGTGAATCTCAATCCCAAGAACGAATGAGGCTTCACCAAGATCTTTCATATCGAAGTTTGAGGACAAGAACTTCTTCGTTTCCAATAACAGGTTGACATCATTACTTGCCAGTAGAATGTCATCCACATAAAGGATAAGGAAAATATATTTCTCTTTCTTAAACTTTGCATAGATGCAATTGTCCTCAACATTTTCATTAAACCCAAACCTCTTTATCGTTTCGTTAAACTTCAAGTACCACTGTCTTGAAGCTTGCTTTAATCCATAGATGGATTTCTTTAGATGGCATCCCATATTTTCTTTTCCTTCCACAACAAAACCCTTGGGTTGTGCCATGTAAACTTTTTCTTCCAGATCCCCATTAAGGAATGCCGTCTTCACATCCATTTGGTGCAATTCGAGATCGAAATGTGCAACCAACGCCATTATAATTCTAAAGGAATCTTTACAAGAGACCGGAGAAAAGGTCTCATTGTAATCAATTCCTTCCTTTTATTGAGTGAAACCCTTCGCCACAAGACGCGCTTTAAATCTTTCTACATTCCCTTTGGAGTCACGTTTCGTCTTGTAGACCCATTTGCAGCCTACTGTTTTGGCTCCTTTAGGAATTTCTTCTAAGTCCCAAACATGGTTGGTACTCATCGATCTCATTTCATCTTCCATGGCTTCAAGCCACTTGGATGAATTCTTGCTTCTCATGGCTTGTTCGAATGAAAAAGGATCATCCTTCATTCGAAACTATTCTGTGTTATGCACTTCATAATCATCAGGAATAGCTGACCTTCTTATTCTTTGAGACCTTCTAGCGGCCTCTCCATTTTCTATTGGAGGATGTTGATGCTCCCCCTGATCTACGGCAACATGGTCTATGGGATCCTGAGGGATAGGTTCCGCGTTTTCATTCGTTGTTGCCACAGGAGGGACCACCACAGAAGCTGGCACCGCAGTGACTCGCAGTTCTCAGGCTCAGCTGGAATCGGTGCAGTGAGGACCCAGTCCAGCTCTGTCATGGTAAAGAAGAAGTCCACCTTCTTGTACCACTCATTGTAGTTATCTCCTTTTAGAATCGGAATATTTCTTCTTCAAGAAAAGCAGCATGTCTCGTTTCCACAAACTTTGTGAATCTGTCTGGACAGTAGAAACGATATCCCTTTGATTTCTCTGTGTAGCCAATAAAATGGCAACTTACTATTTTGGGATCTAGTTTTCCAATGGTCGGGTTGAATATCTTTGCCTCAGCAGGACTCCCCCACACCCGTAGGTGATTCAATGAGGGTACTATGCCTGTCCACAGCTCATACGGTGTTTTTGGCACCGCTTTACTGGGAAGTCTGTAGTGTAGAGTAGCTGATCATGCTTCGCACCATATCCATAAGGGTACGGTTACGTCTTTCAGCGACTCCATTCTGCTGAGGATCGCCCGGCATAGAGTACTGGGCAACTATACCTTGTTCCCTTAGGTACCTCGCGAAAGGTCCTGGAACTTGGCCATATGGGGTGTGCCGACCATAGTATTCCCCTCCACGGTCGGAACGTACTATTTTAATCTTTAAATTGAGTTGATTTTCAACTTCAGCCTTGAATATTTTAAACTTATCCAACGCTTCTGACTTTTCTTTTATTGGATAAATATATCTATAACGGGAATAATCATCTGTGAAAGTTATAAACGAATCATAACCATCTATGCTTCTAACTGAGAACGGACCACAGATGTCTGTGTGAATTAGCTCTAAAACACCTGCGCTATGTTCAACAATTTTCTTTGTAGTCTTTACACATTTTCCTTTTATGCAATCAATGCATTTATCTAAGTCTGAGAACTCTAGTGGAGGAAGTATTTCATTTTTAACCAGTCTTTCTATTCTACCCCTCGAAATATGGCCTAAGCGACAATGCCATAATTTCGACGACGTGTCTTGAGTTCTCTTTCGTTTTCTGTTATGAGCTGTAGGTGAGGATACAAGCGCATTCACGTCACATACGTAATTCACACTTTCACGTAGTGATAACAAATAAAGATCGTTATGCTTAAAAGCAATCGTAGCAACTGTATCATTGTAATCTATTACACACATGCCATTTCAAAATGACATCCATATCCATCGTCATCTAGACGAGACACACTTATTAAGTTTCTCTGTAATGTAGGAACATAAAAAACATCGCTAAGAAATAAATCAAATCCAGCGTCGAGCTCTAAGAGAAGGTCTCCCACCGCCTCCACTTCTGCCTCGACTCCGTTCGCGACTTTAATGTGCCTTTCGTTTCTTTGAGTGGTTCTCGTCGAACGGAATCCCTGTAAAGTATTTGCAACATGAATTGTTGCTCCTGAGTCAATCGACCAAGTGGTTTTCGAATAATCTATATACAGAGATTCATTTACAAATGAGATAATGTTCTCACATTTCCTTTCCATGATCATCTTTAAGTAGGCGGGACAATCTTTCTTGTAGTGCCCCTTCTCTTTGCAGTAGAGACACTGATCTTTCTCCACTGTGTATTGCCCATCCTTAGGCTTGTGCTGCTTGGGTTGTTGAATTGCTTTTCCCTTAGAGGAGGAGGGATTTTCTTTTGCGTTGTTAGGCGCATTGGTATTATTTTTCTTCTTTTGCACGTAGTTGACAGTGCCACCACGTGCTATCTTAATCTTGTCCTCCTCTTGAGCCAACATCGCTATAGTCTTTTCTATATCCCATTTATCGGGACTGACATTGTAGTTAACAACGAAGTTCTCAAACTCATTTGGCAATGAAGCAAAAACCAGGTGGAGGATAGTACTCTCTTTCAAGTCCTCATCCATCGGCTTGAGCTTATTGTTTATATGAATCAAACGATGTATGTGCTCTCCGATCCCACCGCCCGAGTACGTGGCGTTTGAACAACTGCTTGAGCAATTGAGCGGCATAAGTCTTTGAAGAGCCAGTATACTGAGTCTTCAGTTTCGCCAAGTACTCAACGACGTTGTGACAATCTTTAATCGCCCCAAAAATAGTAGGCTCTATAGTGTTCTTTATCACTGCCAAGCATTTCTTGTTAGCAGTGATCCATCTGGCATTATCTGTGTCAAACTTCTGTTTGCTTGCCGTATAGGCTCGCTTTGTTTGCTACCAAGCAGCATCTACAACATCTGTCCCTCTCACCGGCTTTTCAGGCTCTGAAGGAACCGGTGCAGAGAGAACCCAATCTAGCTCTGTCATGGTGAAGAAGAAATCCAGCTTCTTGTACCATTCATTGTAGTTATCTCCTTTCAAAAGCGGAATGTCCTTGATGGAGACCATCATGGCACTCGCAGCTGAAAATAAATCATATCAAGTGAGAACAATATAACAAAAAAAGATACAGTGTCTTTTACATTAAAACTTCAACACCTTTGGGCAGAAAAAGTAATAATGCATTGATAAATATCTATAAAATTGTAATATTGTTACTATCAACTTTGGTCAGAAAATAACAATATCGCAATAAATCTAAATTTTATCTGTGACTTGAAATTAAATTATCCCTTTGGTTCAAATTTAAGTACAAGTCAAAATAATCATCTATGCAGCGGAAACTCATGAACAGTAGCAAACCTCTGTTAGTTATTCTCTGAATAAATTATCTCTTTGGTTCAAATTTAAACAGAGACAAAATACACTCAATTCTATTCAAATTCTATATAAATGTGCTGAAAAGCAATCAAAACAAATGTGCTGAAAAGCAATCAAAACATCGTGTCCGCTTAGTCATCGGTGACGTGGACGGCTCCAGGTGGCTTGTATGGCTAAGGGGGGTAACCGGCCGAACGTGTCGTTCGGCCGAATCGGTCATTTCCGACCCCTATAGCACGCATTTCTCGTTGTTGTACCTGCACAAGCAACACTCACCAAAACTTGTGGAACTCCATTAGAAATAAAACCTAAGTACATAGAATGTTGCATAAAACCTCATTTATTCCCGAGTATTGGTGGTTGAAATTGGGTTGTAACGACCGCCAACAAGCTCCCCCAAGCTTAGCTCTTTGATCGTCCTCGAGCAAATATATAAACTTAGGCTCGGTGGATCAGGAGTTGCTACAATGTCATTTCTTTTGCAGGTAACTTATAAACAACTAGTCCTCAAAAATACTTGAATCATAGGCAAAGTTTCAAATCACCTTTTTACCTATGGGGAGGTTCAGGGACTGTCTCTTATACACATCTAGATGTGTATAAGAGACAGAACTTGGCTTTTTGTGCGGTTCAGGGACAAAGGATGAAGGCATACAAGCATCTTATATTTTGCTAAGTCAAAGACCGGACCTTAGGAGGATCAAATCACACTCTTACATCGAGAAGTGCAAGTGTGTGGAATATGTGGAGTGGAATTTGGTGGAACTTAATGGTGTGGAATATGTGGCGTGGAATTTGGTGGAACTTCATGGAATGATTCTTCCTCTCCTTTATTTATTTTTCGAGAGCATGGGCTATCTTTTATTCTTCATATTTTTGCCATGCCTTTTTGGCATGCTTTTTTTTCTCTTTTTTTTCTTTCTCATATTTTTTCCATGCCACTTGGCATGCTGACAGGGCGCAAATCTGCCCGGGGGAATACCGTCATAGACACCCAGCGATGCATGAATCAAAGAACATGAAGTTTATTTTTGTGGAATGGATGATGGCATGGTTTTGCTAACTCCCAGTGTAGGAATTGCAAGTGAGAGGTGGAGTGTATGTGAATCTCGATCTTGAGAGCATGAAAGGTTCCTCACAAAGGTCACAACAATTTGACAAGGCTCACTAAGATGACAAGCAGCATATGGTAGAAAGTTTAGAACTAGTCCTATCATATGGCTCTGGTAGGAATTTTTTGACCAATGAGGAACTTTGTTTTATTTTTGAAAGCATAATCATCCGAGATTTTCACCATCCTAAGAGAAGAAATAGAATTCAACCAAAGTCTCACTATATCAATCCCCACAACAACTTAGACTTGGAATAAGGCATATGCTCCCACAAGGTTTTCAGGTTCATTTCTACTCATGCCAAATAACTCAAGCATAGTCAAGCAACTAGTTGCAACAAAGTACTAGCAAAATTAATGACAGAGCAACTATTCATCATTTCCAAAGTGAGAGGCATATGTTTCATTCATAGAAACTCAGCTCCATCTTTGGCGATAACTGTTTTTTTCAATTGAATGACCAAAGTGCTGAGTAATTCGGAACTTACCTGATGGGGGTCCTCCCCAAGCTTGGACTCTTCACTGGTAGGGATTCAACCTTGAAAGGTACTGAGTTAGCTGGTCGGCCTGCTCGTTCTCGTCCTGCTCCTCCACTGTGTCATGCCTGTACTCATGTATCTTTCTATTAAACAGGGCAATCTCCGGTTGGCTCAAATGCACCAATCGGAGCGACAATTTTATTCTTTCTGCATTCAACTCCAATTTTATTTATTCATTAAGCTAAGTGGAAATAAAATATTTGGAAGGGAAATAATTAGAGCACCTCCTAAACAATGATTTGAGCAAAGGGAAATTGAAAAAAAGAAATAAATTGAAACTAATGGTGCTCTAAAAGATACAACCACACGACATCTACTCTATAGATGGATCGTAAAGGCTTAGATGTTACGTGGCTCTGGCGAGCCTTTTGAATTTGGCTGTGAGTGCTTGGCAGAGGACATTGATCTTGTCATCCTTGTCCATCTGCCAAGGCTCGCCTTCAGTGACCTTCTGACCGAGATTGTTATATTTTTTTGGTGTGTTTGCACCAGATCTCCATTCAGGCTCTTTATCCATGGGCTCCTCTTCTTCCTCCTCCTCGGGATATTCAATCGGATGGCTTTAGGGGTTTTCACAGTTTTGCTCATGATAGTCTTGGAGAGGGAACCCTTGAGTGAGGAAAGGTCAAGGATTGGGTGGCTAGGAAATGTAAGCACTGGGTCGTGCTCGGGAAAGTGATGGAGGATGGTTTCTGACTTGAGATCGACTAGCAGCTTTCCCAACATTTTCCTAGCGACTTCGAGACGATGAGATAGAGATAGGATCAAGGGTCCAAAAGGACGCTCAGGGGGCAAAAGAGGGTTCCTTTGGCCGAACCAACATGGTTTGGCCGAATTGTCCGCCCAATCTTCAGGTTTAGACTGCTTCTCTTCTTCATCAGGGAGTTCGTCATAGACTCCAGTGTAGGGAGTGTCGTCCAGGATGCGTCCAGGACTATCCTCGCTTCACTAGGAGTCAAATGAAAAAACGACCCTTTTGAAGCAGAGTCCAAGAAAGTGGTGGCTGCGGGACAGAGGACAAGGCTGAAGTGTTGTAAAACAACAGGTTCTGGTAGACTTAGGTCCGGTCCCGAGGCCAGAATTTGCTTGAAACGATCCCAGGCAGCTCCTAATGATTCTCCCTTTAATTGCTTAAAGGTTTTGGGGGTGATAAGGTGTGGCTATCATATGCGGCTCCCCCAAGCTTAGATATTTCCGGGAGATGGAGTCAATGAGATGGGAGCCTCTACGACCAGCCCAGGGACGCTAAAGCGAGGCAGGATGTTTTAATGGGACATTTTCTTAGCGAGCCTGGTGGTTGCGCTCGATAGGGCTCGGCTTCTACCCAGCTAGAGACGGGATCCAGAGTAAACTCGTAGTTCTCTAAGTTAGGGAAATGACCCATGGGGTCTATTCCCCATACATCAAAGGTTTCTATTTGAAGACTAGGCTTTGTGTCTCTTTCCCGTGTTTCTGGCAGTGTGGGCATCTCTTGCTAAATTTCTTAGCATCTCCATTTTGCCAGACCTTTATTTTGAACGCTCTATAGTGACCTTCATAAGGTGCTGCATGATATCTCTCCCAGGTTTTTATGTGCCTCAGGTGCAGGTATGCATCGTCTGAGTCCATTTTGTATCCAGAAGAGATATGGGTTGTCCCATTGGCGATGTCTGTTCTCGTAAACCAATATTTTCTTATTTTCACCTGATAGGACATACCCTAACACCATGAAGTCAACTATGGTGGCGTACCACGGCTCTAGTGACCTTGAGGAGCGTATCACCCCGTAAGACAATCGCTGATGCGAAGATCAAACGGGACTTGTACCCGAGATAGACCCAACGGATGAGTCTTGGGTTCGCATCCTTTTTGGCCAAGAGATACTTCAGAGCAGCACGGTCTGAGTAGACTATGACCTTAGCCCCAACTTGGTAGGACAGGAATTTGTCTACAACAAACACATCTGCTAAGAGTTCCTTTTTTCGTGGTTGTATAGCTGAGCTGGGGCCAGTGAGCATAATGCTTCTTGTCCTCGGTTTGGCCCACAACAGCTCCTATGGCAAAATCGCTCGCATCACACATGATTTCTAGTGGATTGCTCTAGTCGTGGGGCTGGATGATAGGAGCGAAACTGAGTGCTTTCTTGAGGGTGTGAAAGAGCACTCTTGATCAGAGAAGAGAGGGGTTTCCTTGGCTAAGAGATTGGTCAACGACCGGGCTTTTTAAGAGAAATTTTCGATGAAACACCTATAAAGCCCGGTGCGGCCAAGGAAACTATGAATCCCCTTTTACTCGTGGGAAGTGTAGGCAGAGGATCGTATTAGGGAGTACGACAGGGGAAGATGATGGCTTCTGGCTTTGAATCTAGTCTTTCCGTCGGGACGCTCACCTCTCCTCTCTCCCTATTTCTACTGATATGAGTGGCGGAACCTAGCGACGCATACTCTTCTTCTCCTCTTGAGTTGTATCTTGTTGCAGGGGCTGGAGAGTCCTATTTATAGCATGGAGGGTCGGTTTAAAGTGGAGCAGTGGCAAAGAAAGCTCAGGGGCGGTTCCAGCATCTTTGGGCGAAGATCCAGCGTAAGGTAAGATGAGACAGGGATATGATGTGTATGAAGGTTAGGAGTAATCCCATTGAAATCTTGGATCGGGTGTCCAGACTGATCGATCCTCCTCCAGGACCATGGAACTCGGTTGGGTTCCAGGTTTGTTACTGATGGTCACTGAAGTGTGTTCGTCCTTAAAGAGGGAAACACACTTCAATCCAGAGGGAAGAGGCTTAGGCTCATTTAGCGGATGAATGTCTTCTTCCTCTATAAGGAATTGGGCATCTTCTTCTAGGAAATGTTGCTCTAAGTCTATCAATGATATTGACATGACCTCCTCTTTAGGATCAGGATCGGGCTCCGCCTCTATAGGTGTGTTCAAGGAGTGAGAATACGAGACTGGAACAAGTTCTTCTCCGATCCTAAGCTCCACTAGCTGATGTGGTGATTTCTCTAGGATTTTTATGATTGGCCTACCAATAAACATGGAATGTGTGGAATTTTCAGGTAGGTCAAAGATATGGAAATCCAGGAAAAGTTCAGGGTCGTTAATCTTAACGGGTATGACCCGCAAGATCCCTAAACAGTCGAGGACCCTTCCTGATATGAACCTTAGATGTTTCTGAGATGATGACCATGGTTCATCGGGAAGTTGGGCTCGCACCAAGGAGCTAGAGATTATGTTGATTCCGAGGCTCGGGTCATACCCGATTTCTTTGTCCATGCCCATAACTTCACAAAAGATTGTTCGGATTCTCTTGGGCATTTTAACTACCTCGGTCGAGGCTTCCGCCTCGTCTAGCCATTCCCGACTCTTGATGGCAGAGAGACGACCTAAGTACTCTCTTTGATATTCTAATGCTTCCTTGTCGGAGGGTGGATCTTTTTGCTCTACACATCGTTCCCATGGGAAACTTATGGCACAGTCGATGTCATCGAGTAGATCATTGTCAAAATCGTAGGGAGTGGTGTAGAGTGGAGGATAGTAGTCCAGGCTAGAGTAAGGTTGTGGTTCGAATTGAGCATCGGGTTCTGATGGAATGGAAGAGCTGATAGATTTGGATTGTTGGTGTACAGGCTCTTCAGGTTTAGGCTGCTTCTCTTCTTCATCAGGATCTCTTGCTAAGTTTCTTAGCTTCTCCATATTGCCAGACCTTTATTCTGAACACTCCATAATGTCCTTCAGAAGGTGCTCCATGATATCTCTCCCAGGTTTTATGTGCCTCAGGTGCAGGCATGCATATAGTGGAGGGGCTCTTTTGCAAAAGTGGCTCGGCCGCCGAACCGACTCCCTTCGGCCGAATGCTGGATCTTCGCCCAAAGTGCTGGAACCGCCCCTGATTCTTTGGCCACTGCTCCACTTTAAACCGACCCTCCATGCTATAAATAGGACTCTCCAGCCCCTGCAACAAACACAACTCAAGAGGAGAAGAAGAGTAGCGTCGCTAGGTTCCGGCCACTCATATCAGTAGAAATAGGGAGAGAGGAGAGGTGAGCGTCCCGGAGAGGAGCCGAAGTGTCGGCCCCTCTTCCCGCTGTACATCTACGAATGCGACTTCACTTCGAGTAACATCCGGGTCATGTCTGGTAACTCTTGTATCTCTCTCTGATTAATTGAGCATTCAGTTCTTACTTTTATATGCTTGCTGGTTCTTCGTTCAATGCTTAGTTGATTGGTATAACTGTATACTGGTTGCTTAGCTTGGGTGCTTATCTTTCTATAGGAGATAAGGCGAAGATCCCGCGTTCGGCCGAAGGGGGTCGGTTCGGCCGAACTGCCCAGTTCGGCCGAACCACCCATTTTGCACCGCCTCTGCCCTCTACGGTCAAGATCACTTCCCAGGGTCGGTTGTGAGGTGGTGGGCTTGATTCGGGCAAACTGGGGGGTTCGGCCGAACACGGGAAGTTCGGCCGAACCGCCCTCTGCACCGCCTTCGCTCTGTGGACTCCCTGGGCCGGCCTCTGGTGATGTGCTTCATGCTATGTGGGCCCAGGATGATGTGTTGGTGCTTCAGGATGTGTTGGCGGTCGTCCACGTGTCATACATCGTGTCCGCTTAGTCATCGGTGACGTGGACGGCTCCAGGTGGCTTGTACGGCTAAGGGGGGTAACCGGCCGAACGTGTCATTCGGCCGAATCGGTCATTTCTGACCCCTATAGCACGCATTTCTCGTTGTTGTACCTGCACAAGCAACACTCACCAAAACTCGTGGAACTCTATTAGAAATAAAACCTAAGCACATGAAGTACATAGAATGTTACATAAAGCCTCATTTATTCCCGAGTATTGGTGGTCGAAATTGGGTTGTAACGACCGCCCACAGCCTCCAGCTCCGCCACCGGCCACCGGGCCTCCAGCTCCGCCGCGTGAGGGAGCTCTAGCCCCGGCCGCCGTAGCTCCGACCGATGATGCAGCCATGGTCCAGTGCCTGCTCTTCTTCCTTGCCGCGGGCATGCTCGTCGCGCTGCACTCCATCCCCCGAATCGCATCTGATCCTGGCCCCAGGTACCCAGCGATGCCTACGCGATCCGCAAAAACCCTAAGGCAAAGGCGAGCCGAGGGAGTGATAAATGGGCGGATGCGCGGGAGCGGGCGGGTACCTGATGAAGGATGCGGAGGAGTTGGAGGACGGGTCGGACGCGTAGAGCCCCTCGCTCCCGCCGTGGAAGAAGAAGGAGTTGGCCCGCGGCGCGAACCCGCCGCCGGCGTACTCGTGGATGGACGCCGCGGTGCCCCGCCTCATCTCTCCGCCTTGAGCTTCGCCGAGCCGCGCAGGCAACGGCGTCAGGGGCAGGCCGGCGAGCTTGGCATCCTCCTCGCCGAGTAGGGGAAGGCCGACGAGCTCGGCATCCTCCAGATCCGTGGACGAGGCGTCCTTGCACTGGCTGGCCGGGCCTCGCGTCGCCGGATGAGAGGGGAGGGGCGGCGGAGGGGAGAGGAGCAGGCGACTGGAGGGGACAGCGGTGGTGGGGAGGGAGGCGGAGAGAGAGGGGTAGGAGGGGAACGGTGGGGGAGAGGAAAGTATAGAAAAAGAAAAATATGGGAATAAAATATGTGGTAGTTGGTATAGAGGAAGGTGATAGAGGAGAGACGAGTGCGGAACAAGTTAGAATAGGGGAAGGAATCTTGATGACCAGGACAGAATATTCTGTTTAGGGGAGAGAAATAGAGGAAAATGAGTGCGAACAACCTGAGCGGCTGTGAGAATTGAACCGAGGAAAAGACGGCTTTGGGAGGAAGATGTTGTCGGTTCGGGAGTCTTTGGTTCGACTTTCGGCTTTTTTCGGAAGCCACATCAGCACAAAGTCAAACCAAAGGCACCATCCCTCTGTTGCCTTTGAATTTATTATTTAAAAGATTATTTATTTTTTCATGAGGTTTATCTTTAAACTTATTTTAAGGTGATCTATCTTTTATTTGTTCGTATATTTGACTAAACCTTTTAATAAAACTAATAGTCAATTGTTGTAAGAAAAGGTAAAAAGGATTGAGACAAAGAGAATACCTCATATAATTAAACTCCCAACACTAATACATACGGTGTATATGAAATTACATAGCCAATCAGTACACAGCAAATAAGCCTGCTGCTCCTTGGCTCCACGCTCTTGGGAGGAGAACAACCATTTCTATTAAAAAAAGTTAATTAGAGATATGTTTAGGGTGTTATAAAAAAGAAAAAGTCCAAATTACTCCCTTCAAGTATAGCTAAAGTTTGGATAACCCCCTAAAGTAATTCTTGGTTTAGTTTACCCCCTAAACTATGTCATTTGGTTCATTTTACCCCTTAACATAATTTGTCGTTTTTATTTCTCCATGCACAAGTGGTATTTAAAGTTTAACTTTTACAAAATTATAGCAGACAATATAAGACATGTTAAAAAAATATCATAATTTTTTTGTGACTGTTTTGATAGGGTAATATATTTAATAATAAAGTTATCCTTAAAATACAATATTATATAGAAAGTAATGATGAAAAATTTGTAAAATATTTTCTAATATAGATTATGATGTTCACTACCTCCCTGCAAAGTCTCAAGTTAAAATTCATTTTGTGCATGGAGAAACAAAAAAGACAAATTATGTTAAGGGGTAAGTTGGACCAAATAATATAGTTTAGGGGGTAAATTAAACCAAAACATAGTTTAGGGGGTTATCCGGACTTTCGCTATACTTGAGGGAAGTAATTTGGACTTTTTCCTAAAAAAAGAGCTCTTCACCTCGCGTCGCTCTCGCGCGGGCGGCGCTAGGCGACCAAAGCCGCCGCCGCCGCCTCTCCTCATGAGAGGTGAAAAACCCTCCCGCCATTAGTTTTTTAATCACAGTTTATTTGAAACCCCCTTCCTAACATCAGGCCGGGAACCGTCGCTGCCGCTCTGGAATTCGACGTGGACGCCGCCGCCGCCGCCAGTCCTTCCTCCCCGTGATCCCTGACTCAACGTCTCAAGGACTCTCCCGATGCGGTGCCTGCACCAGGCGACCTACAAGTTCATCGACGTCCTGAGGTTCCTCCTCGACACCCCACTGCCGCCGGCCAACAGCGAGACATCAGGCGCCTCAGGCTCCATTTCTCACTGAAGAAATCCCGATGCTGCCTGCACAAGATCGGCCGGCTGGTCGGCGGCGCCATCGGCCGCGGCGAGGTCCATGCCCTGGAGGTCTTGTTGGACACCGCGGATCCCACGTCGTCAATCGGAGACATGCCCGACGACTCGGTCCCGCTGGGCTACGGGCGACTCGACGCCATCAGCTCCTTCGCTGCCTTTGCACCCTGTTGGCGGTCGTTACAACCCAAATCCGACCACCAATACTCAGGATTAAATGAGAGACTATGCAACATTCCATGCACTTAGGTTTATTTCTAATAAAGTTCCACGAGTTTTGGTGAGTGTCATGTTTGCAGGTACAATATCACGAAACATGTGCTATAGGGGTTGGAAATGACAGAAACGGCCGAACGACATGTTCGGCCGGTTATCCCCCTTAGCCGTACAGACCAACGGGAGCCGTCCACGTCAACGATGACCGAGCGACAACCATGAGCGACACGTGGACGACCGTCAACTCATTCCGGACGCACGCCACGTCATCTTGGGCCCACACAACAAGTTCCACATCAGCAGAGGGGGGCCCAGGACATCCAGGACGCAGAGGCGGTGCTGGGGAGGGCCGGCCTTGGGCCAGGCCCGTTCGGCCGAACAGGTCGGTTCGGCCGAACCGACCCCAGGCCAGCACCGCCTCCCCAGGGCTCATCCAGGCCGTCCAGGGCCAAGGCGATGCAATGGAGGGTTCGGCCGAACCAGGGAGTTCAGCCGAACCGCCTCCTTCGCCCGAACCGCCCTCTGGTGCCCGGAGGATCAGGGGGTACCCCCCTCAGGACCCTTGGCCGTTACTCCTCCAAACCGACCTCGGACAACTATAAATAGGGCCTCACTCTCACTTGTAAACACACACCACAAGCCAAGAGCTCCATTTCCACTTTTCTCTTTAGTAGAGTTAGGATAGTTTAGTTGGGAGTTAGAGTCGAGTCGAGCTGTGCCTCGGAGGTTCCGGAGTCGTCTTCAGAAGCTCTGGTAATAGCTCTTGTATCTTTTACTTTATCTTTTCTTGACATTTGAGTTATCAATATAGTTATCTACTTTATTCTACTTGTGCCTTATATAGTTGCTTCTACTTTAGTCTAGTTGCTTCTATATTGTGTTTAGACTATAGTTGACTCTAGTTCCTAGTGCTCTTAGTTCTTGCTTAAGTCTCTGCCTTAATTGGTTCTTCGATTCTGCTCACACTAGCGGTGACTTGTCATTGGGGTGTGAGTTCGAGTTGCTTGCTTCTGCTAGCGAAGTAAGTAGTTATTGATCTGTGTAGGAGTGGTTCCTAGACTTGTCAGTAACCTTAGTTTCTGCCCGTCGCAACGGAGGTGGTAGCCGTGAGGTGGTGACAGCCCTCTCGGTCTTTGTAGCCCATCACGTTAGTTCCGGTGTCCTAGGACCCAAGGTTCAGGGTAGTCGGCACCCCTTCTCATCCCTTTCTGCGTGTCGGAGGCCCTGTAGTCCCCAAGAAAGACAATAGACTTACCCCAGACCTTTTAGTGCTGGCTCTATAGCCACTGTACCTCTAACCACTTGACTTAGGTAGATAGAGTCCCAGGAATCCTTTATCTCTTCTCGTTGTCCTCCCAACTATCTATACCTTCTCTCATCTACCCGAGTATCCCTTGAGCTGTGTGTCCGGTATATCCACTCCTATCCAATACCGTTTATCCCCCGTCTTGTTTAGTCGTGTACCCTTCTCTGATAGTCTCGAATATCTGTTCACTAGTAGTCTTGCCAAAGCTTCCCTGCGGAAATATAAATTACGATACCTCGGGATACTCCCAGGTGAAGTGCTACAGCGGTGATTCTGTGCGCTTGCAGAATATTCACATATTTTACTAGCCATAAGGAAAACCACCGAAACACTCCTTACCCCAGTACCAGGATTCTCAATTCTGATATTGGATCGTAAGAAGTGCCAACAAGCATTTCTGGCGCCGTTGCCGGGGAAGCATTTGGCTAGATTACTTTTGAATTTTTATCTCGAGCTATCTTAGTTGAGTACCGCTACTCAAGCGGGTTTATCCTTGCTCTGTTCGTTGGTCTTTGTGGAACAGAGCAGTGCATGACTGGTTTCCAACTACCGTCAAACTTCCAAGAAAATCCGGAGTCACTTGTGAGGAAAGTACGACCCCGTGTTGTGCCTCCTCAGAAGCAACTCCTTCCGACGAACCCAGTCCTTCCCGTCGTTGACCAGGCTACATCGAGGATGGCCAGCAAGACGATCCGTGAGTTCTCCGCTCCATCGAGCGAGAACGTACGTGTCGGACCAGCTCCGCCAGTCGGAGATGGAAGCTTCGAGCTCAAGCCAGCCCTCATCAACATGGTTCAGGCTAGCCCGTTCTGCGGCAAGCCACATGAAGATGCCAATGCCCATCTCCAGCATTTCCTGGAGATCTGCAACACCTTCACCATCCGCGGAGTAAGTACCGATGCCATTCGCCTTCGTTTATTCCCATTCTCACTATTAGGCAAGGCGAAACAATGGTTTTATGCTAACCGCGAAGCCATAGACTCTTGGGACAAATGCACTAGCGCTTTTCTGCTAAAATTCTTTCCGGTTGGGAAAACCAACGCCCTCCGGAACAAAATTGCTAGTTTCCAGCAGTTAAAAGATGAAACAGTCCCGGAGGCATGGGATCGCCTCCAGGACTATATTTCTGCTTGTCCTCACCATGGTATGCAGAGTTGGTTCATAATCCAAACCTTCTATCACGGGCTGAGAACCTCTGCCCGTGAGTACCTGGATACATGAGTCAGTCCTCTCCAACAATTACTAGGATCTCTGAAGATATCCGGGCTCAGACGTACAGCGGCTTGCAGGTTGCAGCAGCAACAGGCCGGCCAACAGCGTCGATATGATCACACACGCTACCATGCATCGATCGTGGAGGAAATAAGGCACAAATTAAGCGAGACTGAGAGCAGCTAGCTAGCTACTCCTGCTTGGCGCCGCCAGGGTTCTCCTTGGCCTCCTTGGCGGGGATCTCGTGCACCACCCTGACGGGCTTGAGCACGCCCTGCTCGTCGGGCTGCCCCGCCGACGACCGCACCTCCACCGTCTGCACCGTCTTCGTCACCGTGTCCTGCTCCTGCGCCGCCGGCTTGTCCCCACCACCACGAGCAGCGCCCTGCACGTACGGAGGACCAGGATCAACACCAACACTACATACGTCAACAGATCATTCAATTCATGCACCATCAAGCTGTGAAGTGCTTCAGCAAGCCAATTAATTAAGATATGTACCTGGGCCGGGGCGGCTGGGGAGCTGGTGTCGGTGATGTTGGTCGACATGGCGGGCGGCGGCCGCAGCTCGATCGGCCGGCCGGGATGATGTTGGTCGATCGCAGCGAGAGAGGGCGAGTATCGAGTGCGTAGCTCGGGCGCTCGGCCGGCCGGGAAGACGAGACTCTGTTGCCGGTATGGGTTGGGCACGGGCGCAGATCGAGCTGCTATACCACAATAGCTTTATAAAACTAGCTTTTGTTGCGGCGCCCGAAGCTGCGGGAAGGAGGTCGAGGTGGCGCTTGGCCGGCGGACAAGTGCTGGCCGTGGAGCCGACCCGCCGCGCACGGCCGTATCCGCCCAACACCTGTCCGCTCCTACTCCAGTTTACCGATATTTTATCTAAGCAGGAAGGAAGGAAGGAAGGTCGAATTGATCTCTACTTGCTTCTTTCTCACGACAC